>OX638259.1:11124075-11529075 GCA_951806755.1 Brenthis hecate | reverse complement strand
AAGTGGCAGTAACCTCTAAATAATGTATGGAAATGTTGTAACTTTAAGTCTCAATAACTTTTGACTCTTTTGTTTCCTCAAAATAATTTTCATATATTTGGACTCTCTATCACCTCCCCTATCCAAAAATACCACTCACTTCTCCGGTGGCCGCGTCCCATATACTAAACCGCAGCCCATTTTTTGAACAAACCACGATTTTAAGCTCTAGATATATATATTTTTATTAGGTCTTAACCACTACCTACATTTGTACTCATTTCTTGTAAACTTATTTGTACTTAACACTGCAATTCAGACTTAACTGGTTATATTTTGTATTTAAAAAAAAAAAAAAAAAAAAAAAAAAAAAAAAATTACGGAGCATATTCTTAACGTAAGCACAGTTACGCCCGTACTCCCCACGGGACGGTTTCCGAAAGTTAGGTTTCCACAGGTTTCCGAAAGTTAGGTTTCTGTAAGTTAGGTTTTCGAAAGTTAGGTCACCCTAAGTTAGGTTTCGCAAAGTTAGGTTTCCGTAAGTTAGGTTTCTATAAGTTAGGTTTCCGCAAGTTAGGTTTTGCAAAGATAGGTTTCCGAAAGTTAGGTTCCGTAAGTTAGGTTTCCGAAAGTTAGGTTTCCGCAAGTTAGATTTCCGTAAGTTAGCTTCCCGAAAGTCAGGTCACCCAAAGTTAGGTTTCCATAAGTTAGGTTCCCGAAAGTTAGGTCACCCAAAGTTAGGTTCCCGTAAGTTAGGTTTTCGTAAGTTAGGTTTCCGCAAGTTAGGTTTTGCAAAGTTAGGTTTCCGAAAGTTAGGTTTTCGTAAGTTAGGTTTCGCAAGTTAGGTTTTCGCAAGTTAGGTTTTGCAAAGTTAGGTCACCCAAAGTTAGGTTCCCGTAAGTTAGGTTTTCGTAAGTTAGGTTTCGCAAAGTTAGGTTCCCGAAAGCTAGGTTTCTGAAAGTTAGGTTTCCGAAAGTTAGGTTTTGCAAAGTTAGGTTTCCGAAAGTTAGGTGTCCGTAAGTTAGGTTTCGCAAGTTAGGTTTTCGCAAGTTAGGTTTTGCAAAGTTAGGTCACCCAAAGTTAGGTTTTCGTAAGTTAGGTTTCGCAAAGTTAGGTTCCCGAAAGCTAGGTTTCTGAAAGTTAGGTTTCCGAAAGTTAGGTTTTGCAAAGTTAGGTTTCCGAAAGTTAGGTGTCCGTAAGTTAGGTTCCCGAAAGTTAGGTCACCCAAAGTTAGGTTCCCGTAAGTCAGGTTTTCGTAAGTTAGGTTTCCGCAAGTTAGGTTTTGCAAAGTTAGGTTTCCGAAAGTTAGGTTTCGTAAGTTAGGTTTCGCAAGTTAGGTTTCCGCAAGTTAGGTTTTGCAAAGTTAGGTTTCCGAAAGTTAGGTGTCCGTAAGTTAGGTTCCCGAAAGTTAGGTCACCCAAAGTTAGGTTCCCATAAGTAAGGTTTTCGTAAGTTAGGTTTCGCAAAGTTAGGTTCCCGAAAGCTAGGTTTCTGAAAGTTAGGTTTCCGCAAGTTAGGTTTTGCAAAGTTAGGTTTCCGAAAGTTAGGTATCCGTAAGTTAGGTTCCCGAAAGTTAGGTTTTCGTAAGTTAGGTCACCCAAAGTTAGGTTTCCATAAGTTAGGTTTCCGAAAGTTGGGCTTACCTTTCTGCGTTGTTTTTGGATATTTTCGTTTGCTTTACTGTTGTTTATGTTTACCGGACTTTGATTGATGCACACCTGATTTGAATTTTGGCTTGGATATATGGTTTTTTGATTTTTGCTTGTGTTTTGGATTTTGTTGTTAAGTTGTGTGTTTTTGTGTGTGTTTGGGTGTTTTGGTGTGTCTGAGGCATGGACTCAGACACGTCCGAGGGTGCGGAGACCGACTCGTCTGTGGGGCGAAAGCGGACCCACCCTTTACCGCCATTGACGGTATCCTCCGGATCCGATACGGAAACGGAGATGACCGTTGGCGCCAGGGTTGTTAAGGCGCGTAGGGAGGCGTCCCAAAGGGGCGCAAAGAGTGCTGGGGGTTCGGGCGTTGCTCGCGCACGCCGCGAACTAAAAGATTTGGAAGACGAGGCCCGCGAAGTGGAGTTCGAGAGACGGTTGAACCAGCGGACCTCCCGTAAGACTGGCACAGCAGTGCCGAGTGACTCTGAGGCATCGGCATCTGAAGCCCCAGCCCATAGCGACCCGGCCGAGCAGACGGCCGACGAGTTGAGGGAGCTCGCCAGCAAGAGCGTGGCGGCAGTGTTGGAAGTGGCCCAAAAATCGGGCAATTTGAAGGGCACGATGCAGAAGCTGCTCAAGGAGTCTGCCGCCACGCTGCAAAAGGTGGTGGATGCACTGGCAGGGCGTACAGTGGCGGATGAGGTTCAGAACCTCAAGAAGGATAACGCCCGCCTTCGTCGCGAGACGGAAGGGCTGAAGGCGGAAATAAAGGCCCACCGACGCGAATTCTGCGAGCTGCGGAAGGAGCTGTCGGCGTCCAAAGCCGGTCCCTCAGATACCTTCGCAGGGGACTGGCTGGAGGAAATAAGGGCCTCCATCGTCACCTCAGTGGGGACACTGATCGACGCCCGATTTGCCGGGATAGAAGAAAGTCTTCTCCCGACGAAGACAATGCGTCCCCCACTTGCGGCAGACAGGCGTCGCGAGGCTGCTGCGCCAGTGGCTGTCCCGAGCCCTGCCCCCAGATCTGCCCCCGTGAGGCAAGTGCCAGTGCCGGCTGCGGCTGTGGCAGACGGGGGTTCTGCAGTTCAAGGAGGCAAAGACAAGGGAAAAGGGAAGGATAAGGGGAAGGCTGCGGCTCCCGCGCGCCCACTTCCGCCTGCACCTGTGGTTGCCGCACCAGCTCCTCCTCCGCCGGTGGCCGGGCCGAGTCGCCCCGCTGCCTGAAGATCTGGAAGGAGGGATTGTTGTGTCTGTTGCTCAAGGAGGGTCGTCCGCTGGACTCCCCTTCGGCATACAGGCCGATCGTGATGCTGAGTGAGATGGGCAAGCTCTTCGAGAGAATTCTCGTTGCCTGTCTTACTCAGCATCTCGAGGAGGTGGGACCGGGCCTTTCAGAGGCTCAGTTCGGGTTCAGGGCGGGTCGGTCGACCATGGACGCCCTGAACGCCCTGAAGGCTCGGTCCTTGGCCGCGGTGGAGTAGGGAGACGTGCTGCTAGCCGTCTCGTTGGATGTGGCCAACGCCTTTAACACCTTGCCGTTCGAGACTGTACGAAAGGCGCTTCGAGTTCATGAGGTGTCTATCTCCGGCGGGTGTTGGACGCATACCTCCGCGACAGACAGGTCGTGTGGACGGGGGCAAATGGGGTGGTCGGTCGGCGGCGTGTCGACTGCGGGGTTCCACAAGGAGCCGTTTTGGGCCCGGTACTGTGGAACCTCGGGTATGACTGGCTCCTGCGTTGTCCGCTCCTCCCCGGGCTCGGTGTCATCGCTTTTGCCGATGACACCCTCGTCAAAGCCCGGGGTCATTCCTATGAGGAGGCGGCACGCTTGGCCACAGTCGGCACCAACTTGGTCGTCGACCGAATAAGGATGCTGGACCTGAGGGTCTCCGTCTCCAAAACAGAAGCCCTCCTCTTCCATGGCCCACGCAAGGGTGCCCCCCGCAACGCCTGTCTGCGGGTCCAGGGTAGGATGGTGGAGGTTCGGGCCCAAATGAAATATTTGGCCTGACCCTGGACGCACGCTGGACGTTTCGTGTCCATTTTGCCCAGCTCACCCCGAGACTGATCGGCGCCGCCTCGGCCCTCGGCAGACTTCTGCCGAATGTCGGGGGCCCTGGATCTGCTTGCCGGTGGCTCTATGCCGGCATCGTGAGGTCCATGGCACTGTACGGTGCCCACGTGTGGATAGACGCCCTCTCCGCACCGAAGAGGGCCCAACTGCGCAAGGCCCAACGGGTCCTGACGGTGAGAGCGGTGCGGGGATACCGTACGGTGTCCTTCATGGCGGCGACACTTTTGGCGGGCGATTCGCCCTGGGAACTCCAGGCGGATGTGCTCGCCGAAGTATATCAGTTTCGGGCGAGTGAGCGTGCGCGAGGGGAACTTCCAGCGCGGGAGGGAGTCGCTCGGATTAGGCCCCTAGCTGACGAGGCTCTGATCCGGCGCTGGTGGGAAGAACTGGGGACTCCAGCGGCTCGCCTGGCGACGGTGGGGGCGGTTCGTCCATTCCTGTCTCGCTGGGTCAGGAGGCCACACGACGTCCTGACGTTCAGGCTGACGCAGATGCTTACCGGGCACGGGTGCTTTGGTAAGTATCTGTATCAGGTTGCGCGTCGGGAACCGTTGTCCGTATGCCACGAGTGTGGTGCGTCCGAGGACACCTCGCATCACACCCTCGCAGTATGCGCCGCCTGGGCTCCCCAGCGCCATGCCCTGATGGCGGTAGTGGGTGGAGACCTGTCGTTGCAAAGCGTGGTGGGGACCATGCTATGCGACGAGAGGTCCTGGTCGGCGATGGTCTCCTTCAGCGAGGCCGTCATCTCGCTGAAGGAGACGGCGGAGAGGGAACGCGAGGCTAACGCCTTAGCAGACCCTCTTCGTCGCCGTCGGCTGTGGGTGAGGAGGCGCCGGTATGCGCATCTTGTCCCGCCACCCTAGAGGAGCTACTGCGGGGGGGTCTCTCGTTGACTCCGCTGCACGTCATCGGGGCGGTCAGGATGCTATGTGAATCAAGGGCATTCCGGTTTAGGCGAGGCAGGCCCACGGGGTACGGGCCGTCCGCAGGGGTGTTGTAGTGAATGCGCAAGCGATCCTGCACACACCATTGCACTGCGGCGACGGGTTCCGCTGTGGGTTTTAGTGAGTAGGAGTCTCACAGCACCCTACCCATTAACGGCCGGTAGGGCTTCCATGATGGGTTTCCCCAGCGTCAACAAAAAAAAAAGTTTTCTGTAAGTTAGGTTTCCGTAATTTAGGTTTCCGTAAGTTAGGTTTCCATAAGTTAGGTTTCCGAAAGTTAGGTTTCCGTAAGTTAGGCTTTCTATAGGTTTCCGTAAGTTAGGTTTCCGAAAGTTAGGTTTATGGTAAATTTTATGAGTTTGTGACGTTGTAGAGGATAATCTCTGGATCTTCTAAATTGATTTACATGAAAGATAGTTTGAGACCCTGGTAAAGACATAGGACTTTTCAATCCGGAATTCACTCCTTAAGGGGGTGAAAATGGGGACAAAATTTTGTATGGGGAAGTACGCTAGGGACGAACCCGAACGGAGCGAAGGTGAGGTCGCTAGTACTACAATAAAAAGAAATTATAACAACTTTTTCATGTGTTTTTTTTTTCATATGTTTTTCAATGAATTTGTATCAACTGTGCAATTCGGAAAGAACTATCTACATTGAATAAGATCGGGGGGCACGGCAGTGCCCCCGCCAAGTCGAGCAAAAAAAGGGCACGGCAGTACCATCCTTTTCTCGAAGCGATTCAGAGATTTTTCCACCCACGGGCTTCTTGCAATTTTGCTTGTTGCTTGTTATATAATTCTCAAGCAGTAAATCAGAATGGCTTTATTGTATGCGTGCTGTCGTGTTGCTGTAGCAAATACTGATGTGCCAATGATTTGAGTCAGTTGTAGTGGCTACTATCATCTGCATTGTGTGTCAACATCATCCAGAAAGGATCCGGCACTTCGCAATGGGTCAGATTGGACCTGCCCAGCGTGTTCGTCAAAGCCACCAAAAACTGTTAAAAATGATAATACACCCGTTCGCATGCCGGCGCGCAAACAATGTGATACCGACAACCTTAATGTTACAGTACGTAATAAAAATGTGAAAAAACAATCTCCCTCTGGTTCATCGGTGTCAGTGATAGAAAAATCAACAGACTCTTCTTGCGACCTACTTGGTTTTATAAGACAGGAAATTTCAGAGCTAAAAAGAGATCTTGAATTTAGTTTCAAAAACTTTATAAACTCCGAGCTTAAAATCATTAAAGACGAGGTGCAGGAAATAAAAATGTCCATAGTTTTCATTAATAATAAGTATGATGAGATGAAAGAACGATTTGAAATATATGATAAATGCCTAACATCGGTAAACAGCTTGAGTAATGACATCGGTATACTTAAATCATCACTGGCAAAGTTGGAGCAGAAAAATAATGTTAGAGACCAATGGGCGCGGCGTTCCAATATTGAAATTTGTGGCATTCCCGAGAAGAAAAACGAAAATCTCTTCGAGGTTATTGAGCACATATCAGAGCACGTCAAGTTTTCTTTTAACAAATCTGATATTGATTTTATAACTCGCGTTGCACCCTCTAATAAGGACACTAAAAAACCTAAACCTATTATTGTTCGGTTTTTATCGAGATATAATAAAGACGACTTTTTGAGCAAAATAAAGCAACTTAAAAGCCTAAAAACGTGTGATCTTGGTTTTCCTAGTAGTCAATCGTTGATATTTTTCAACGACCATTTAACCAGTTTAATTAAATAAGTCTTTGTTACGCCAGGTGAAAATTAAGGCGAAAGATAATAACTATAGATTTGTATGGGTTAAAAACTGTAGTATTATGGTTAGAAAGTCTGAATCTAGTCCTATTTTACACATAAATAATACGGCGGATTTATTCAAAATAAAATAGGAATTAGTATTTTAAATAATTTTATTAATCGTTATCTTAACTATATTTTAGCTTATAATGTATTATTTGTATCACTCTTGGTAGTTATTTATTTTGTTTTAAATGTGATCTATTCTGTAATAATGTATAACAAACTTACTTTTATGGTGCACGTGATCTTGACACATTCTGTGATATTTACCATTTTATATAATTTAATTTATACCTTTACAACAACATTTGATAACACCTTTGTTAAATCACTTTTTTACAATCTGTATATGTATGACATATATATGTTTACATTGTTTTATACGATTCGGTTCTAATTTAAAAATTTATTACCAAAACGTTCGAGGTCTACGTACTAAGACTGGCTTGCTTTTTAGAAAGGTCTTATGTCATGAATATGATATAATATGCTTCACTGAAACTTGGTTACATTTGGGTATATTTGACTTAGAACTATTTGACGCACGGTATTACGTGTACAGAAGTGATCGTAACTATACAGTCAGGGGTGATACTATGGGTGGAGGGCTTCTAATTGCAATGAGACGTGAGCTAAAAGTGACCAACGTTGAATGCATCCCATCAACAAATTCAGCTGCTGACGTAATTCGTGTTTCTATCTCTTTTGAACGACATAAACGATGCAACATATACTGCTGCTATTTTCCACAATGTCGAATTCACAAAGATGTGTTGTCAAATTTTTACGAAAATATCTCTGATGAAGTTCTTTCGTATCCTGATGACTACTTCATTATACTAGGAGACTTTAACATACCTAACGCAGTCTGGTCTAATAATAGTTATGGTGATGTGACCTTATATGGAGACTTTTCGTTAGATACAGTTAATGAACTAGCAAATTTTCTTTCTTTTAATAATTTTAATCAGTACAATATATTTAAAAATATTAATGATCTTATATTGGATCTTTTAATAGCTAATATTAATTGCAAAGTTAGTTTAGTATCTACTCCAATAGTTTCCGAAGACTCGCACCATCCAGCATTTGAGTTTACGATTTTAAAATCACATGAGAAACTGCTCGGGGCCCGGGCTCATACAGTCAAGTTGTATAGGGATGCTGATTATGAGGCAATAAATATAAATCTCTCGCAAATAGACTGGAAATCTAATTTAAGTGACGGTAATATTCTCTGAGAGGTCTCTGTATCGAATTTTTATAAAATTTTAAATAATATAATAGAGAAACACGTACCCACTAAAACTATTAAATTTAACACTAAGTACCCGATATGGTATAATAGGGCATTGATTAAAACTATAAATGAAAAATTAAAATTTCATCGCAAGTGGAAGGAGTATCAACGGGATAGTGATTACGTATCTTTTACCGTATTAAGAGAAAGACAAAAACTTCTGGAGGAGGATTGTTATAATAAATTTATCAATAATGCTGAATACAGGATTGGTATTAATAGTAAATTCTTTTGGTCTTTCGTAAAATCTAAACGAAAAGGTAATGATCTTCCAGACATGATGCTTCTAGATGATTATACGACTTCTGATCCAGTGGAAATTTGTGATTTATTTAATACTCACTTTAGCTCAGCTTTTAATGTTAATAATAATCCAAATCATAACGGTCAGAGTTCTACCTCGGCGCAGTCGATAAGTATCGATTCAATCACTTTTACAATCCCTCAAGTTTCTGGGTATTTAAAACGCTTGGATGTCAGTAAGGGACCAGGACCTGATGGCATTCCACCCTTGTTTTTACAGAGATGTTACCATGAATTAGCTGAACCATTAGTAATTCTGTTCAGAACTTCCATGAAGTTGGGTGAAATGCCTTTACAATGGAAAAAATCGTTTATAACTCCCATATTTAAAAGTGGTAATAAACATGACATTTCAAATTACCGTCCTATTCCGAAATTAAGCTCAATTCCTAAATTATTTGAGAAAATTATTTACGATACGCTCTCTCAAATAGTTAGACCAATTATAATCCCCGAACAGCATGGTTTTGTAGGTCGTAAATCGTAATAAGAAAGTAATCTTAGCGAGTTTCTTGACCATCTCTATATCGCTATGAATAGTGGACTGCAGGTAGATGCAGTGTACACCGATTATACAAAAGCCTTCGATAAAATTTCACACGGTATTCTGATACACAAACTAGAACAAATCGGTGTACATGGTGATTTACTTCGATGGATATCCTCTTATCTTAGAAATCGTAGTCAGGCGGTTGCAATAAAAGGATACTGTTCATCATTCCTCCCTGTTTCTTCAGGTGTTTCTCAGGGTTCGCATCTTGGTCCGTTGCTGTTTATATTATTTATAAATGATGTCATATCCTGCTTCCATAATTCCAAAGTTCTCCTTTTCGCAGATGATATGAAAATTTTTAGGTCTATTAAAACTTTAGAGGACTGCAATCTATTTCAAGAAGATCTGTGTAGGCTAAGTTCATATTGTCAAGCAAATGATCTTTACCTGAACATCAGGAAATGTAACGTCATCTCATTTACTAGAAAAAAGAATCCCATCCTCTTTAATTATAAGCTTAATGACAATTTACTTGTAAGAGTAAATGAATTGCGTGATCTTGGTGTTCAGTTGGATAGTAAGCTGGTACTGGGGTCACATATTAGTATTATAACTCAAAGAGCTTACAAAATGCTAGGTTTTGTTATGCGTATCTCGAAAGATTTTAAACAGTCCACAACTTTAATTTTACTATTTAACTCTCTGGTGCGGTCTATTCTTGAGTATTGTTCTTCATGTTGGAATCCTCAATACAAAGTTTATATTAAAATGATTGAAGCAATTAATAAAAAAATTCTGCGTCACTTAAAACATTATAATTCATCTGTAGATTCCATTATTAAAAACTTAAACAGTAATACCCTCGAAAAACGCCGTGATATAAGAGATCAAATGTTGTTGTATAAATTACTATATAATATAATCGACTCTCCCCTACTTTTAAGCAAAGTGAATCTTGCGTGTCACAGATTAGGTGCACGAAATAAACCTCTTTTCGCAATACGTAAGGCTAAAACGAAGTATGCTTCAAATAATTTTGTATCTCGTGCATGTAACAAGTTTAATTTAAAATATAGTAAATTAGATATCTTTCATCTTAAATATAATAGTTTTAAAAAAAATATTGTAAAACTTAATTTATAATAGGTAGTTTTGCTGTAGGTTGTATGTATATTGTTACTTTTAACTTTTAACTGCATAATTACTTGACGTTTTATTAAGTAGTAACATTTAGTTTTTATTTTTTTTTTAATTCAAAATTTTTATATAATATGTTTCATCTTATCGTGGTGGTAAGCTTTTGTTTATGTGTTGTGAATCTATGGAAACTTGGTTGGTTTTTAGCATTACTTTTATATGTTTTAGAATGTAATTATTTATTGTACTGATTGTTTCCCTTGAAAAGCTAATAAATAAAATAAATAAAATAAATAAATTTATTTTGTAAAACGTCAATGTCTTTATAAATAAATGAAATGATTTTATAGAACTGTTCTATTAAAAATATGATTAATTTATTTGAGAATTGATGCAGTGCGGTTTGCGTACATTTTTATAGAATTTAAGCTGAATTTATATTTTAAGTATAACGTTAAAAATAAAACGAAAATGTAAAATATGATTTATTTTTAACGCTAAACAAAACCTCCTTAGATATTAAATATCTGAATACGAAAATCGTATGGCATAATATTGTCATTTCACATTTGCTTTTCGTATTTGTACGCAAATAAATGTGTTTTAACCGAATCCTAATCTCTGTCGAATTTCTTGTACTTCGCGTCGTTCGCACGTATACCGATTATTATTATTGATTGCTTACGTAATAAGTAATAAATTAAATCGGCGTAGGATGTAATTCCGACCAATAGATGTCAATACAAATATAAAAATTTTCTTGAGTTATCTTATAGTGATTTAATTCTTGTATCGTTGGATACGTATCAAATTAAATAAGCTCGATCATATTATGGGGACGTATGTAAGGGAAGTGGTTCTTATGTTATAAAAGTGCACAGGGGGGTGAACGGGGGCTATTACAGTAGCTGTCTATATATAATATAACTACATGGTTATTAAGAGGAAGAATAAAATCAAGACAAATAAGCAATGAAATATATTTTTTTTATATTTTAGTTGACAGCTCTTTAAGTGGGAGAAATGTAATAATGCGATATAAATGCAACTGTATTGTGGAAAAATAACAGTGGGTTGCTGTGCCCATACAATGAGCATAATATGGTTTCTTTGCTGGGCACGACACCAAGGTTTTATAAAAACTCCTGCACAATTATTAGACAATATTTTAATATGTTACTCTAATGACGATGATGATTTCTAAAATAAATTATAGCATCTAAGTATGTCTTTTATTTCTACATATTACCGCATCAAGTTGTCTTATTGGCATGGTGGTAGGTAGGTGCAACAGATTTGTCCATATTAAGTAAACGTGTTTTGTGCGCTCAACTATAGTTTACAATTTAGATCTTACTATGATTTATCTAATTTAACCACTTGAAATTGTTTATTATAGTAGTTAGACGTACAAGACACGTACGCGCTTTCTAAGTGCTTCAATAAAAAAACGCGGTAACATATTGTTGATATAATTATAGAAGTGTCTGTAAGAGAGTAGAGACCCCGTGCACCCCCCCCCCCCCCCCATCATTTACCTTATTGAATAACTAGCATTGCCCGCGGCTCCACCCGCGTTCAGATGACCAAAAACCAAATTCTTAGTATACTCTTACATTGCAGTTTTTGTATATTTTCTCAGAAATGAGACATGTTCGCGCGGTAAAAAGTATCCTACATATTGACCCGGATAATCTCAAATATAATAAAAATATATGAGTAATCGAAGACTCGGGTGTTTCCGTAGCGAGAATCGCTCTGTGCGTTATCACCTCGAGGCAATACCGTAGCGAGAGCCGCTCTCACTAAACTACATAAGTAACTTTGTAATCCTATACAAATATATATGCGATATATGGGATTACAAAGTTATTTTTGCAATTCATACATATCATTTTTCGTCACTTAAAGTACCCAAATGGATAACTGGGTAAATAGTAGATATACTGTAAGTGTTAGTGATGACTAAAATGTAATTATCAATATTGTAAATAGTCTTAAGAAATAATATATTTAATATATAAATTAAAACATATAATTATGTTATATAAAAAAATATACACAAGTGATCGAACACTCAGGTATTTCCGTAGCGATATTCGCTCTGTGTCTTATCACCTCGGGGCAATACCGTAGCGAGAGCCGCTCTCAATTGCTATAAGATCTCAAATATAAAAAAAATATACGAGTAATCGAAGACTCGGGTGTTTTCGTAAGGAGAATCGCTCTGTATCTTATCACCTCAGGGCAATACCGTAGCGAGAGCCGCTCTCAGTTGCTACAAGATCTCAAATATAAAAAAAAGTTTATAAGTAATCGAAGACTCGGGTGTTTCCGTAGCGAGAATCGCTTTGTGTCTTATCACCTCGGGGCAATACCGTAGCGAGAACCAATCTCAGTTGCTACAAGATCTCAAATATAAAAAATATATATGAGTAATCGAAGATTCGTGTGTTTTCGTAACGACAATCATTGTGTGCCTTATCACCTCGGGACAAAACCGTAGCGAGAGTCGCTCTCAGTTGTCTGTCTAATCTCTCTAGTCATGTCAAAAAAAACACAGGAATAACTCATATATTATTTTATTAACTTAAATATCCAACTTAAAATATATCTTTCTCAGGGTTCCGTTTGCCATCACTAAGTATTTAATTTGTTAGTCAATTCCTCCACTTTAACGACGTCAAGGAACGCTAGAGAAGGTTTAGGTAATAAAATAGCACATAATATAAATATTTTGACATAAATAAACTTCATCATAGCTTGCCTTAATTTGTGCCGTTATGTCAAATATAAATTTCGTTTAAAAATCATAAAATATTTTAATTAAATTTACACTATTTTTTCCTTCCATTATTTAAATTAAATATTATTTTTTCAATACCCGATAAGTTACTTTTATTTTTTTCACCTCATTCATATATTCTAATAAAATATATAATAAATAGTAAATTAATTAATTATACAATAGTTGCACTGTAAAAGGAGATTAGGTTAATGTTTTACCTGTAGGTATGTATGTTTGTATGTCCGATCCTATGTTCCCCCGTAATTACTAACCTAATTTCGATTCGTCTATTTATTAATGTTTATATTTGCAACTAATTGTATTAGAAAAGTATTTTTTAAATGCGAAAATAATATTTTAAGCTATTTTAGTAGCTGTATAATTTTTATGCATATACAAATGGGTACATAAATGAAATGTGAAGCGTGTATAGTTTATACCTACTAATATTCGATTACTGTTATTTATAATGAATTGATTAAAATGTATACTTAATTAAGAAACAACTTGACGATTACTTAATTTTGAAACAAAGCTCGTACATTTTCTTTTACAAAGTATGATGTTTATTTATTTATTTATGTTTAGTGGTCCACAAAACAAATGACAATCAAATATATATAAAATAAGAATAGCTTGCAAAATTAATGCACAAGATTGCATTTTTCTAGATGCAGACACAGCATGCATATACAACAAAACTTAATATTACAAAAAACAAGATTTAAACTACGGTAACAATGAGGAACGGCTTTTATCTACTAACAATAACGAAAAATCTTTAAAAAAAATATATATGAATTACAGCTATTAAACTAAACAATTTGCTTTAATTTTTTACGTAAATAGGCTATAGAGGTATCATTAAAAATATCTAATTTAAAACGAATAGTATCATACGCTGAACACATGCGGAATAAGGGCGAGTGGCTTATTACATTAGTTCTCGCGTTGGGAAGACAAAATGTCTTACGATTTTGTAGACGACTAGGTACTAGGACGTGGTATACAAAAGTTCAGTCGTTGTAAGAGATCAGGTGAGTCAATATACCCATGAATTAGCTTGTACAAAAAAATTATATCAAATATTTTCCTACGTGTAGATAGAGAAATAACTTTGTAATGATTTAGTCTTTGTATATAAGAATTTAATTCATGACATTTGTTGTCTGTGTAGGATACGTGATATAAAAATCTTTTTTGGACACATTCTAATCTATTTACCTGAATTTGATAGGATGGGCTCCATGCTGTACTACAGTATTCCAATAAATTTCGAACTAATGTATTAAATATGAGAATAGTGATATTTGGTTGCTTAAATAACTTTAGTTGTCTATTATAAAACCTGATAATTTTGAAGCTTTTTTTATTATGTTATCAAAATGTTGCCTGAAACTAAGAGAACTATCGAATATAACACCCAGGTCTCGGATACTTTTGACTTCTTGGATAGGTAAATTATTAATATGATATGTAACTGGTTCAGAATTAATTTTTCGCGAAAATTTTAAAAAGAAACACTTCGTCGATATATGAATGTTGATATGAATTATAAACCTTGTCAACATCTCATTGCTCGTAACTATACCCACCTATTAGAACATGGAATATAGCGGTCATGAAATATCAATCTCTTCGAAAATTACTTTTAAAATGGAATGGAATACAACTTTCGGGATTTAACTACGATTAACGTACGATTTACATCTTATTAAACTTATGTAAGTTGAATATCAGTATCGGGGTAAGTATTTAGTTAGGGTCAACAATGAAATTAAAATATTCGTTAAATTAACTATACGTATTTATACTTAATACATAAGATAGTAGTATTAAAGTCTAGGAATCCGCAATTTCCCAATACAATATACTTAGATTTTTTATCATCCAGACTTGTCAAAATTTGTTATATCAAAGTCTCTGAAAAAAGCCCACAGAGACAAAGAGTGGGCTTTTAAAAAGTCCTTCGCTGACACACAAGAAATAGTACAAGAAAAGAGAAAAAGAAGAAATATTTACAAAAAGAAATGAGATCCCATCAAAAACATACTGTAAAAAAATTGCAAGTCTCGCAACGCATTTCTTCTACCGCAAAAAGCTATGAGATATAGCTATGTAAAACCAAGTCGGTTAATTTATTCATTACCTATCTATGGAAGCATCTATCCGACAACTTTGTCATAAATCGTTACCGATTTAGTTAAGTTACAACATTTTATAGTGACGGTATTAATATTAGATATATTTATTTCTTTAAATAATAGAATGACTTGGCCATCGCACGGAAACATAATCACATAAGAGTCTACTACTTTAATTAAATAGTCCTAAAAAAACAGTAATCTATATTTATTGTTGCTATTATTCTATTTATAACCATAAAGAAAAATATAAAATATAGTATTAATTATTTGTCATATAATTGTTCTATGTGTAATTTAAAATTAATTAAGGATAATAATTTTAATTTAGTTTTCTATTGATTAAAAGACAAATTACTAAGCAGCACTATTACTATATACTTTTACAATTGAAAAATGAAAAATATTTATTAATCTGATATGCTGTCATTTTGATCCACACAGTAAGAACTTACAACATCTGCCTGTCTGTTATGTTTAGATTTATTATTTGATTTTATTATATTAATAATAGGATCCCATGACGATGGTAGTACCTAGCCATCTTCCCTATTAAAACTTGGATGTTTTTTTAATTTCTGTGGCTTCTCGAATCATTCTAGGGCGATATCGGTTTTCTTTCGCGTGGATTTGAGGTTTATCGAAGCGAATATAATGGCTTGGGCGGTCCTGGCTATGTTTGCAGGCAGCAGATGTTGTATTGCGACGATGCTTCACATAAGCTATGTGTTCTTTGATCCGGGTTCTAATGGATCGGTTTGTTTGTCCGATGTTAGAGCCCACAATCACAATCAAGCTTGTAAACTTCTGCATCTTGTAGAGGGATGTGGTACTTGACAGGTGGTAAGAACTGACTAATTTTCGTTGGCGGCTTGAAGTAAGTTTTAATTAAAGCTCGCTTTAGAATCGTCCACGTCGCGAGCTAATGGTCGAGAGAGAGGGCGCGGTTGATGCGCACGAGTATAGACAACAACAAGGGTCGTGCATTCCCTCGTACGTCATAAGCATTCTGCCGAACGGTAAGAACGGCAAAAATGGCCCAAACAACATCTAAGAAAGCTAAAGAATTATTAGACTCCAGTTCCATTGTAAATTGTATTTTAGGGTTTATGAAGTTAAGATGTTCTAAGAATACAGAGATTTTATCAGATGGTAATATTGTGAAAGTGTCATCTACAAACCGCTTGTAGAACCGAAGGGTCACAGGTGATGTTCTTAAGGCAGTCTCCTCGAAGGCCTCCATGAAGATGTCAGCTACAACGGGAGAGACAGGCGATACCATGGCCACTCCATCCACTTGCTTGTAGAATTCATCATTCCACAATAGATAGCCAGATGTAAGGCAATGTTTCAAAAGTTCAGTGTATTCTTCTTGCATGTCATTGTACAATAGCTTCCTTGATACTACTTTGACACAGTCCTCTACTGGTAGGCTGGTAAATAGAGACTGTACGTCAAAACTAACCATCGTTTCATTGTCCATGAGTTGTAGGTGTTTTATCTCATTAACAAAATGGTAAGAGTCCTTTGTGAACGCTGATGTTTGTCCTCTGAGTGTTGAGAGTACTTTCGCTACTAGTTGGGCGAATTTATAAGTCGGTGTGTCGATTTCACTCACAATTGGACGTAGCGGAGCGTTGGGTTTGTGTATCTTTGGAACTCCATAAAGTTTAGGCGGCTTTGCACAAGATGGAATAAGGTTTTTAACATCAAGATTCAATGCGTCGGAGTGTTTCTTAATTAACCTTTTTGTATTATTTAAAACAGTGGTGGTTGGGTCTGTTTTGACCTTTTTATATGTACTTTCATCCGACAAAAGTGTTAAATAAAAGCAAAGCAAAGCAAAATAAATAAATAATATTCCATATTCAATTATAAAACTAATTAAAATTATAAAAATGTTTAAAGTAAAAAAATATTGTAAGGTAATTAGTGAAATTTTCATTTTGTTAATTGTGGGTAGGCTGTCTGTAACAACTATACCTTCGAGACAGGTAACACCTCAGTCTCTCCCGTGACCATGAATGCTGTAAAGCATTCAAAACGTCGAGAAATAAAAATGCTAATAAATCCGCGACAAAATCCGAAAAGATAGTTTTATTTAAAATGTCAAATATTCGCGTAAGTCTTAGAAAGTATTAACCGACAAAAGTTGTTTAATTTTGTCATTGTAATCTAATGTATCCATCACGACGGTGGCATTTCCCTTGTCTGCGCGTAGTATGATAATGTCTGACCTGCTGCGTAAGTTCTGCAACGCTAAATACTATTGTTTGTTGAGATTAGGTTTGGGCCTTGTACTACGACGTAAGAAAGATGAAACATCTTGACGTATGGCCTCCATATCCTCAGATTTCATAGTATTATTGGCCAGGGCATCTTCAACTGCACAAATAATGTTCTCATAAGGGATGCGTGCCGGCGCAACAGCAAAATTTAAGCCTTTACTTAGTACTTGAATAGTAGATTCGTCCAATGTTTGTTTTGACAGATTGACAACTGCTTGACGTACGCACGAATTTGAAACTGTGTATCGAAAGAAGACCCATACAGATAGGTACTTGAATGGTGAATCTCACCACCACCCTTCACAGTTAGCTACCGTGGGAAAATCTTTGTTTCAGAGAGCGCGCGGGATCTGTGACGAGCAACACCTGGCCGGAGAACCGCAACATGTCAAGCAAGTTCTGCGAGACAACAAGCTGCAAGTGCCGCGCCTACGTCACAGAGACCGAGTGAAATCAGCCATAGTCGAGCGCGTCCCTGCAGTCCTACCTTACATAAGAGGCGTCACAGACAAGATTGGCTACATTCTAAAGCGAGCTTCAATTAAAACTTACTTCAAGCCGCCAAAGAAAATTAGTCAGTTCTTACCACCTGTCAAGTACCACATCCCTCTACAAGATGCAGGAGTTTACAAGCTTGATTGTGATTGTGGGCTCTCTAACATCGGACAAACAAAGCGATCCATTAAAACCCGGATCAAAGAACACATAGCTGATGTGAAGCATCGTCGCAATACAACATCTGCTGTCTGCAAACATAGCCAGGACCGCCCAAGCCATTATATTCGCTTCGATAAACCTCAAATCCTCGCGAAAGAAAACTAATATCGCCCTAGAATGATTCGAGAAGCCATAGAAATTTAAAAAACATCCAAATTTCAATACGGAAGATGGCTGGGTACTACCATCGTCATGGGATCCTATTATTAATATAATAAAATCAAATAATAAATCTAAACATAACAGACAGGCAGATGTAGTAAGTTCTTACTGTGTGGATCAAAATGACAGTATATCAGATTAATAAATATTTTTCATTTTTCAATTGTAAAAGTATATAGTAATAGTGTTGCTTAGTAATTTGTCTTTTAAATAATAGCAAACTAAATTAAAATTATTATCCTTAATTAATTTTAACTTTTTAAATTACACAGAACAATTATATGACTTAAATAATTAATACTATATTTTATATTTTTCTTTATGGTTATAAATAGAATAATAGCAACACTAAATATAGATTACTAATTAATATTTTAAAATTGTAATAATTATAATAATAACAGCAAAATTAAATAAATAAAATTCCATATTCAATTATAAAACGAATTAAAATTATAAGAAAGTTTAAAGTCAAAAAATATTGTAATGTATTTGGAGAAATTTTCATTTTGTTAATTGTGGGTAGGCTGTCTGTAACAACTATACCTTCGCGACATGTAACACCTCAGTCTCTCCCGTGACCATGAATGCTGTAAAGCATTCGAAACGTCGGGAAACAAAAATGCAAATAAATCCGCGACAAAATCCGAAAAGATAGTTTTATTTAAAATGTCAAATAATGGCGTAAATCTAAGAAAGTATTATTAGATTTACAGGTTTTTTTTATTACATCAATACAAGTTATTGCCGTTATTGCCGTGTAGAGACCAATGTCTCTACATCACCTTCGAATTTTAACCTGGGTTGTAAATCATAGAACTGAGCGGATACTTTTAGATTTATGTGTCCGAACAAAATAGGTACAGCAGCAGGTAGACGTAAGTATGTATGTGTATGTACGTACGTTTGTACAGAAGTCATTATACAACTATCCGACACCCGGATTTATAGCGCTTTATTTATCATTCTTATGAATTAGCTTTCTTAACACCTACGACCATTATAATTTGCTATGTTCTTACTGAATTGTGTCTAAAATATAAGGTTATTGTATAGATTAATGTTGCAATGTTTTATAAAGATGCGGTAAAGATTTTGCGAAAGCGACGCAATCTGTACAGTGTCTAATGTCTGTAATGTTATAACGGTAAACACCTTTTGTTTGTTAGATTTTGTATTTATTTGTTAAAAGTTTGTGGGCAGAAGGTGTGCGAGGAGGTGGTGACGCGTGCGGGGCCAGACTCCGCGGCACCGACGCCGTCCCGCGCGCCCTGCTCGCGCTCGCCACTCGCTACTCGCTACTGCCTACTCGCTATTCAGTACGCGTCGACCCGTCGTCTCGTTCGCTTGTGTCAGTCGAGTTTGTCGCGCTAGTCGTTCTTACGCGTTTAACACGCGATACCGCGAATTTTAATCTCTACTTATATTATAATAATACGATATATAATTTTGGTTTAAGTGTAAATGGTTTGGTTTAAGCGCAGCATTAGGCAGTGGAACGTATAATAGATGTTTGAAGTTGATAGGTAGAAGTACAGGAAAGTGGTGGTTCGTCGTGAGCATGCGAGTCCGGAGCAAGTGGTGGAGTGGCGGCATGGTTGGGCGCGCGAGATGAAGCATGGCGGCGGCGCTGGCGCTGCTGGTGGCGGGCGCGGCGGCGCTGGCGGCGGCGTGCCCGGGCGCCGAGAGCGGCGCGCACCTGGCGTGCCGCGGCGCCGGCCTGAGCTCTCTGCCGCCGCTGCACGATCGCCTCGTCGTGGTGTAAGTACACATACACTCAAAACGCCCTCAATATAATCGTCGAATGACCTTGCAAATTTTCCAAGAGTTTCATAAATCAAATTGCTAATATATAACTTTATTAACTAACCCAAAAACGAAAGTGTTTATATCATCATTACGTATCGTCTTTTATAGTAATATTTTTGTTTATCGAATGCTTCGTGTGACGTCACATTGAATGAAACTGTTGGTTGCAATTCACAACTACATAAAAAAATGTGATCGCGTTGATGTCTTTTCTACTATTTTTAATTATTTCATCTTATTGCTTTTCTACATGTTTAATAGAGCTGAAAATATATCCCAAAATAATTAATTCTAAGATATTATTTACTATATCATTTTAATAACTTGCAATGACCAACGATACGCGTGACCTGCGGGAAATGAGATCTTGACACAATAAAATTTTTTATTTAAATTTTATATAAAAAAAAAATTACAACATCATTATACTTTTTAGACTATTTTGTCCATCTAACTATGAAAATTTCGTGCTTTAAAGTATTTTAGTTAAGGTTAAGGTTATCATTTACAATAAAAAATATGTTATTTTATACTATACTGCATAAAACATAAACAGAAATAATTCAATCTGATAATAATATCGTAGTTTATTTATTTATTTTATTTATTTCGAAATGTGTATTTTGCAGAAGTCAAATATTGTTTTTGATGTTGTGTGTAGGTACATATTTTTTCCAATAAAGTGGACAAAGCGCCCAGTGCTAGATAATCTATTTTATTTCCTTCAACTCTACATATACCAATTGCTACAAAGCTCTCTATTTTCTAAGTTTCTTTTAAATATGGAACGAAATCTTTTGTACTAATACAATAATATAATAATATATTTATATAATATAGGATTATAAAATCGTCCGTTTATTAAATCTTTCTTTAATTAAAATTGTGCTATATTGTGTTTTGTTTCATCTTTTGTACAGTATTTTAATTTTTAGTAAAGCGTAACGGATTTATATTTAAAATCAAGTAATAAATACTATAGCTTGAAGCTAGCAAAGAATTTTTTCTATGTTTATTCAAAAATATAATACTCAAAAATTAAATAGAGATAGTATTGGTATGTTTATTTCTTACTCCATAAAAGTAACAGCGCTAAGATTGTTATAAAAAATAATCAACATCTTGTATTTAATTTAGAAGAAAAGTATCGAATTTATTAAGCGTCTAAATTAAAGCTGTCGTTACTTGCTACACACTCGAACCTTCTGCTTACTTGACTAACTTTGCAAATGAATAAAATGTACGAAGATTACCTACTGAAATAGAAATATTGAAAAATATTAATTATATATTTAATGTATTACATTTTATAAACATGACTGGTAAATTGGCCGATACTCATAAATCACAGTTTCCTATCATACGCAGCGTCACATCTCGCCCCTCCACCGCTCGTTGAGGCCGGTAGAGACCAATGTTTAGCTTTTATTTAGCTTAGAGCTAACATCGGGCTTTTCATAAGTTCGTTTTTTATTTTCTATTTTATTTATTAAATATGCTCCGACAAGAATTAATAAGGTTCAACTCTTTTATTCTGTGTTTCGTACCCGCAGCGTTGGGTCGGGGATCGGCATCCTATTAGTAGGTACCGATCTAAACTTTCGCAATTTTTTAGAACATCCGTTTATTCGTACTACTTATATAGGTTCATTTGAATAAGATGTATAAAAAATAAGGCTGATGCTATACATACGATTTTTAGAATTCATTTTATTTTACTTTCGTACAAATCCTGTATTATGTATTACTTTATTTTGCGAAACGTCGTTAAGCTTGATTAAAAAAAAATAATAGGTGGCTAAGTACGGGTCCGACTCGCCATCGAGGTTTGCAAGGAACGTAAACGTAAATATATTAAGCAATGTATCGGTAGGCGCGGAACACTCAGCGCACATATCCGACTTATACCAACTTGCCCAATTTTTAAATCAACATCAACGTGTCTTCAATCATTGTGTATTCAATCAACATCTTATTTTACTCCAATATGATATTCATAATATAATAATTATATAAGAACGAAAGACCATATTTAAAATAATCTCAGTTATTCACATTATGTAATAAATCAATACAGTGTGAAGAAACGTATTTGGAAAATCGTAGAGAATTAATTACAGTTGTATATGGGCGGAACCAACAATGTCCAACTTGTTTGTTTCATGAAGAAAATGTATTTAAAAACTAAAGTTAAGGAATAGACGCCCTTTTCAGTTCACGTCCACAAAGAGGACTTTGAGCTATAAAATTTACTTATTTATGTGCAGAGTATGAGTGTATTCATACAGCATGTACCTTGTGTCATTTTCTTTTCTGTTAACTGCTTAAGGTCTTAAAATAAATTAATCTAAGTAAAATGCGTTTTTGGAAATTTAATCACTCGGAATTTAGAAACAGCTCAGTTTTAATCTAGTAACGGTTACAAAGGCAAAGTTCACATCGATCCTTCTCCAGAGGCTAACGAAATGAAAAAGAAAAATTTTATAAATTATAAAGACCCTTACGCAGTTATATATATAGGCTACAGCCTTGTTAAAGAGTAACGAGTCTGGGAATTTATCTCGTTACTAGTTTTTTACCCGCGCTAGTGTTGGCAGCAGTTGCAGGCGGCGGCGTGTCAGAGATCGAAGGAGCCTAGGTAGGGTTCATCAAGGTCATGTCACTCTCGCTGCCTTTAATCAACGCAAGAAATGGCCACCATTTTTCATTTTGCGCAATTACAATATAAGAAGATTTACGTTCGCAATGTTATTCTTATAACGTAGGATGTTTACATTACCTAGTGTATATATAAAATCTTACTGTTAAGAAAATTAATTCTTTAAATTAATAAATTATAAATAAAGGTGCTTATTATATTGTATGTCTTTGTTCGTATTACGCCGAGGCACTGCTAAAGATATTCTATTTACTGTGATTGGGCAATCCACACGTCCATTGAGTATTTTATGTAGAAAGCAAACATCTACAAACTCTCTGCGGCTAGATGAAGAAAGTGTTTGGTATTGTCTTAATAAATCTTATGGTATTTTCCACAATTTATAAAATTATTGTCTTTATAACTTAAATGGCATAAGTAACTTTTTATTTTTATTTTCTCTATTCTCCCTTTGTAAACTTCATAGAAAGGGCTAAATATTGCTTCTGATTAAAGCATTAAGTATGTTTTAAATTGGTGTGTGTATTAAATTGGTTTTTGAATGTTGTTTTTATTTTTGTATTTCTTATTATGAACCTCAATGATTTTAGAGTTGTTTTACTTACATCGCCATTATGGGGAATAAAGCTTAATTTTGTGTCAATTAGAACCCTCGATATATCACATTTTGTTTATATCTCGATTTACTTTCGAATTTAATATTACTTATTTTCCTGATATAAGTAAAGCTACATCATTTTTGAGAATTCAGTTTTTATTGAGTCTCCGCACACCATTCAGAAAACCTAAATCTTTTTAATTTAGCATCATTAATGATATTATTATTTCTTTATAAATTATTAGGTAATTCATTTGCATAAATTTGAAATTTGCAATGTTCGAAGCATTATATAATGTCATTTATTGAAAATTACATGTATGTATACAGTAATGGACCAAGGTGCGAACCCTGAGGTACTCCTGAGTAGTAATAAAAATATTTGATACATAATAACATGTCCTCCAACTGCAATGTTCATTTTACATTGATTCAGATAATATTTAATTCACTTAATCAGTCTTTCAGTAACACCATATGCCTAAAGTTTAGCGATTAACTACATCAAAAGCATTCGTAAAACCTGTATAAATACATTCAACTTATAGTTTAAAGAATTGTTTTAAAAATCAATAACTAATAAGAGTACATACATTCCAAAAAGGCACAGGAAGTACCTAAGTGAATGTTAGTGTCGTTGAAGAACCACTTTCTTGTCGTTGTACGTCTTATGATCGAACACAGTTTAAAGTAGGTAGGTATCTACTTCGAGTATAATCAAGATTGTGAACAAATAATTGCAAAACTAGACTACTGCTATTTTCGTATTACCTACGCACGCAGCTGAATTTAAAATTTCGAGGGTTAATTGAATGTAAGTGCAGCGTTTCATTAAAAAGACAGCATTACGCAAATTGATTTTGAGTTAAGTTATTTTATATATTCGATTTAAAAATATTTCTACGGACACTTTAAAACCTGGCTTATTAGCTACTTCTTACTTTTTAGAGAAATGCTGTCATTTTTATATTGTTATGAAACATTTCATTTTATAGTCATTGAAGCCTTCGCAAGGCGAGAGCGGCGATCGTTAACACTCGTTATCATATTATGTGAAACCAAAATTAATATCCCTGCTACCTGTATAATATTGTATGTATAATATTTAAGGAACCGCTAATTGATTTAGTGGAGGTATTGCCGTAGGTTTCGAAGCTAATATGATAATGCCATTAAGAGCGGTCTCGTGGCCGCCCCCTCTGTCCCGATGGCGGCGCCTAATGATTTTCCAACAGCTGGGAATTAATAAATAATTATTAACGCAACAGCAAAGAACTCCCCAAAGTTTAGATAAGAAAAGTAGGTCGAAAAGTTCTCATGATTTAAGAGCTAAACAGCCGCTTCGCTGAAATATTACTAAATTTTCATATTAAATAAAATAAAATGAACGGCTGCTAACTTCAATTAATTTCAATAAAGAGATTTTTTGTTTCGCGGAAACGGCGTATCAAGCGAGCGCAGCGAAAGCTAGCCTGCCTATTTATAGAGCCGAGTGTTATCAGCTGCAGGCTGCAGGTCGGGAGCCCACCCACGAGCCCGCCCCGCTCCCGGAGCATCACAACAAACGGGGACGCGTCCCGGCCTCCCCGCGATCCTGACACGACACCCACCCGATGCTTGCAACGCTGTATCGATAAGCCGCTTTGCAAAAGCTTATTACGTATGGACGTTTGGACGTTGCGACCTACAACGATAGCCCGCGGCGTCGCTCGCGGCTCTTTAAACTCGTTCATTGAGGCAACAAGACGGACGACTTCTCCCCGAGCGTCGCTATAATAAACCGAGCCGCTCTAATAGAAACATTCGCGTGTCTCTAGCGGCCCGCGTCCCGCGGCCGACGCGCGCCGGGAATGCTCTCATTAATACCCGCCGCTTCTTAGAGTATGTTAATGGCATGCGTCTTAATTTATAGACGCTAAAAAGGGATCCCCAATGATTCATTGCACATTTGTTATTATCTTAATACTCGGGCATAGTATTAAATCAGAGCAGAACGCTATTTGAATAACTTAATTGTCTTAGCTTCTAAAATATACAGGCATCAAGACAAACGCGCGGTGAGCATTCATCATTTTATATAAATGTAAGTATTATATACTCGTAAAAATAAAAACCGACTTCTAGGCGCCAAAATGTAAAAAATAACTAAACGTGGGGTTTTCGTTTAGAATAGATACCTAATCAGATACCTATTCTCGACGTCGGTGCCAGCCGATGCAAAGCAAATCTAATATATTTCGATACGTAAAATACACCCACCACGCTGGCCAACCCGCACTTGGCCAGCGTGGTGGACTATGGCCTGATCCCCCTCGTATAGAAGGGAGGCCCGTGCCCAGCAGTGGGACGTTAAAAAGTGCTGAATACATACATACATACATACGAAAAATACATCACAAATTGATGTATAATATTTTAACTATAATTAGAGTTCATACATAATCATATTTACCTATTAGATATTTATATCTTAAAATAGTCGGCTGGCACTGACTTCGAAAGTATCTGATTAGGTATTTATTTATTCTAAATGAAAACCCCCGTTTAGTTATTTGGTGATTGGAAGTCGGTTTCTTTTTAAGTTTTTATTTTTCCATTTTTATGTAGACGTAATAAGCAGGTGATTTCTAAGAAAGTTTTAAATAACATATTCGATTAAGCAATTTATTCACAAAAATAATTTATTGTTGATTTTTTAAAACTGCTTGACCGATTTTAATACAATTTAAATGTGATCACCTTCGAAACAAAAAAAATCCAAATCGGTTCAGGCGTCTTCGAGTAATCGGTGAACATACATAAAAAAAATTTTTGAACGTCTGTTAATTAAAACACTTTTCATCATTGTAAAACAAAAACAGTTCAAGAATTACCTTCATTCAATTATTCTTTGTCTGATCGGCTATACAGTCTTCAGACTATTAGTTGAGTACGATTTAGTTCACAAATTTCTATTTTATTAGACATGAACCAGACTGATAGATAATAATTGTTTGGGACTTTTCTGAGTTTACATACTTGTATGTCTAAATTAAATAAGAATTATAATTTTAACTTTTTTAAATTTAAATTTTTGGTGTACATGTAGCTTTACTGTAGTTTACACAAGTACTCGTAGTTGTAGCTCAATAGAGGATTACATTCTTAGTTTTGTTATTAATTTATTATTTGGTATATTCTATTCTAACACTTAGTTTTCTGAAAATACTAATATATATATATATATATATATATATATATATATATATATATATATATACATATATTCTATTTACATGCAGAAATAGTGAATAGAAAACGTCCAAGCAGCAGATTTGTAAATTGACTTTAAAAGTCAATCACTTAGAGGACGGTAAAACTATAAAGTATGAACGTAAAAATTCAAACAATAAGTCACTTTAAAAATTTCGTAAAGCTTGCGCAATATGTATAATTTTATATGTTAGTATGTACCTACTCGTGCCTACGCACTACGCGCTGCAGCACCGCACGTACACGTTGTTTATTTATATTAATAAAAAGTTATTACAGGTCAGTGGCATGGCTTTGAAATACATTCATTAAAATACATAATTTGATGTTTATTAACGTTATATTTGTACGCCTCATAACCATAACACAAACATTGAATTAAAATTATTGTTTGTTATTATTAGAAAACTCCGGCCTCATTATTACTCGTTATCCTTTGTTTCAAACGGATGTAAATATCTGTACCACCTATATAGTCTATACAAATATAATCCCCGCGCTAAAATCCAACTCATATTCTCCTACATAGTGAGCACTCTAATCAAACATCCATACGAACCACCCATTGCGCTACGACCGTCCTTATTTATAAAAATTAAAGACTAAATTAATATAATTTCTTAAAATAAACAAATCATACTGGATTAAATTAACCTCACACGCTGTTGTCCGCGGCTTGCTCGGACTCAGTATCTCACAAATAACCACGTACGCAAAAAGAGGGCTGTTATAAGTTTGACGTCCATGTCTGTCTGTCTATGGAATCGTAGCTCTCAAACGGATGGACCGATTTCGCTGCGGTTTTTTTTTTTTCATTTTAAAGCCAGTTTCCTTGCGGTGGTTCTGAGCTGTTTGGTTAATATCGGTCCAGCAATGTACTCGTAAGAGTATCAGCTCTTTTCCAAAACGATGTCAGGCATTTTGGCGTATGATTACTCGATTAAGTGCTTCACGCGTGCCAGTGTAATCGTTAAATGACAATTAATTTGCGTATGGGTTTTTTTTTTAATTTTTAATTTATAATTATACATAGTATTGTCATAAATATTGTTACAAAGAAAAAAACATTTTTTCTATTGCACGTAACATTTATTACTATTACAGAGTGTTAGTTTAATACATTAATATAAAACCATTAAAAATATATAAAGCTTATTCGAAGTGGTCTCCATTGGCTGCAATACAGTCCTTTAAACGTTGAAGCCAGTTATCAATAGAAGCAAGCACTCTTTCCATGGGAAAATTCTTCTCTGCCAATCGTATGGATTGCTTTAGGGACTCCAAATTACCAAGGCATTTAGAGCAAGTCATACTCTCTAAAACTGACCATAAATCATAATCCAGCGGATTAATATTGAGACTAGATGACGGCCAGTCTTTAGCTCTGATGAAATCCGGAACGTGAGTTTGTAACCAAGATTGCGTGGGCCGACCTTTATGACCCGGCGCCGAGTCTTGCTCAAAGGACCATTCTTGGCTATTGAGCATGGTGTTGTTATCTACCTTCTTGCTTAACTGCCTTCTCAAAAATGCTATCTTGATACACTTGTGTCGATGTTTTGATACGTTTTTCACAAAAATATGGCTAAGTCGCTCCTTCATAGCTAACACCCCACCAAACCATCACTGAAGTCGGATAATGTCCACCTTGTACTCTGTTAACTAATAGGCTACTAATTCTAAGTCATCTTTTAAAATACGCGACATGGTTCTAGGTGCTATCTTTATCTCCCGAGATAAAATCTTTTGCTTTCGGACAGGATTTCTTCGAATTCTTTCCTTTACTGCGTTGATCACCTTTTTCGTGTGAACACTACGTGGACGGCCAGTTCTTTTCCTGTCACAAACAGAGGAGGTTTCATTGTACCTATCAATAGCCCGCTACACAAACATTTGGCTAATACCAAGCGTATGGATAGTTTTGAAAATTGTATTTGGCACCATACCTACTTTGTGTAATGGAATCACAACGGTCACAATCGGTTCTCTTTATCACCCCACTCCATTTTAATATCACAAAATATTTTACAATGTATTGGCGCGAAAATGAGAAAATACAATGAACAATCATATAAAAATGACAGATTCCAAATTCGAAGATAATATTTTGTTTATTTTTAATTGTAACAGTATTTATGGCCTGACTATGTATATACAAGTGTGTTGAATACTCTAGTATATACAACAATATGTATCTACTCCTTATTGTTTAGGGATGCCTCGATACATGTTTTCGTCAATAAATAACAATGTTGTAACATGAATTAACAATGTAAGTAAAGTTTATACTTAGTTGTAAATAAAGCAATGCGTATAACTTTCATTTTATTTAATTGTAACTAGATATATGTGTAGATGGCTAGGTGAATAAGCTGAGACTTGTGAGGTATTGTTAAAGTACATTGAACTAATATATTGATAAAATGATATCGGATGCGTCCCTTTTAATCGATCATTTAATTATGATTAGTCTGGACTAAAGTTAAAGTAATATTATGTATCTTAAGTAGGCCCGAGAGGCCTCGGCCGGCGGTGACGCTGCATGGCCGGGGGCGGGCGCGAGGAAGGATAAGCTCCTTGGATCGCCGCGCGGAATACATTATTTGTACATTTTACTCGTGACCTAGATAACACGTAGCAATTGGATGCGGTTCGAGAATATCTAATCAGACCCGTCGCGCGAGAACGCCCGCGATTGTATTATACAAATATGTATGTTAAATTATTTTGGCAAATGTCACCCTTTAATAGTACGTCGCTACAGGGACAGGACCCGACGTGTTGATACTCAAAAAAGTACCTAATATATAATCTATCTATACTTATAATAAAACAGTAGAGGTCGAATGTCTGTACATAGAAAAAAATGCTAAAAACCGAGTCAGGCGGACGTAAGAAGACAAATAGAATAAATCCAGATTTTTTGCAATTTTTTTGTTTCTCTGTCTGTTTGTCTGTTTATCTGTTTGTCTGTTTTTACGGGCTAATCTCCGAAACTATTGGACCGATTTAGATGAATTTTTGCTGGTCGTACCTTATATCCCCGGTCAACATGTAAGATACTTTTCATTCCGGAAAATTAAAGAGTTCCCGTGGGATAGTTAAAAAACTATAGTAACTTATACAGCTTTGTACACAACAACTTATGCACCTAATTTATTAAAATTTGGCATGCTGATACCTTGTTTTGCCGGTCAAACAACAGGTTACTTTTCATCCCCGAAAAATGAACGGTTCCCGTGGGAACTAATAGATCTCTATTAGTGTTTTTCTGGAGACAAACCCGAGCGAAGCGAGGGTGAGCCGCTACGAATACAAATAAATTGAATTCATTATATTGTTTCTAAAACTTTTTTGCACTAAATAATAAATTGCTAATAATATCGTCCATTTAAACTATAAAAAAATATCATACTTAACGTAGTCGTACCTATAATTCACAAAGCGTTATTTTTCTTTTATATTTTTCTGGTGAAATAAAAACCTAACCAGCTTTTAGAATCTTTGTCTCATTGTGAAACCTTTCCTCAGGGACTGACAAAGATTGAGAGCCAAGTTATCTTTTTACAATATTTACACATTGCAGTGTAAAAAACATAAAAATAACATTTTTTTGACCATGTAGCATCACAAGTCATAGTAGATGCTATATACCTATATTATTTTCTAAACAAAGTACAGTAGCATAGACTAGATGTATTAAAAGTGTCAACCTAGTTGTAACGAGGTTTGATAGCTGTGGTAGAGTTATCACTAACATTATTCGGTCAACAAAATGAAAAGTTACAACTTGATTCTTAGCAAAATCGTGATGGTTATTAAGTTAGGCAGTTGAGATATACATTATATATAAAGCTTGAAACAACATAAATCGACAAAATATCTTTGCTATAATGCTAATAAAAGATGTACATATCTTTTCCACGCATGCTTCTAAATATATATAGTACCTATTACTCGTAGTATTGGTTTACTGAACTCAATCCAGGCCTACTTATTTTGTCAGATAAAATCGGTTTTCAATTATACTTCGTGTATAACCACAATTACATTACATTCGTAGACTACGAATTCAGACAGTCGTCTAGCGAAGGCATCTAGACAGGTAATCGTGCGAGGGGGAGATGCGAGTGAGGCGCACTCGGACTCTGATACACACTGGTATATGACACTCATGTTCACTCACTTTCAGTCATGTTCAGGTGCGTTCCTATATTGTGCCTCACAGTAACTTAGATATGTTATCTCAAGTCATAGTCTATCTGTGTGCTAAATTTCATCTAACTCCTTCCTGCCGTCTTTGAGTAAAGGAATGATTAAAAACGATAATAGGTATTTATTAAGTTTTGTATAAAGATGTAGTGATATTTTAAATAATAAAGCTATTTAAAAATCTACTTTTATGTACTTATAAATCTTATATAACAAGTTTTATCAGCGACGGCGTTCGGCCGAGGCCAGGGTGAGATTGTAGCAAAATGAATTAATTACCCTCGGGCGAAGAGGAGACGCGTGCGACGACCTCGCCACCCGATTTCTCGACCCCGCTTCTAAAATAAAATCATATAAAAATATTTATGGAATTTAAGAAATAATCATACTTGAATATGACAAAGCGTTTTTAAAATATCGCGTGTTAAAAACAATCTTTATGACGTAATTTTGCTCGAGCTTTACTCAGGAGCAGCGCTTAGCTCGTAATATGAAGAACAAAAATTGTAAATAATGCTTCGAGAATATCACACCCTTCCGTTCCGTAAGGAAGATAACTGTTAGTACCCAAAGGTAGAATTAAGGAGCAGGTGGAATAGAAGTAAAATTAAGATAGAAGATCATAACTGTCAATTTCTTCTCGTTGCGACGGCGCGGCGCCACGGGTTTAGAATATAATAGAATTATCTTTATTTACAGCATACACTTCTAGCACACACATATTTGAATTCAATGTGGATTGGAGATAGCTTATATAAATACAAATAGGCTCCATTTTACCGTAATACTTTTATTAGTACTATCATAAGGCGAAACTGGACATTCACATAAAATAAAAAATACGGTAAAAATCACCAATAAGAAATTGGAAAAGAAAAATGTTCTAGTAAAGTTCTTCTTTACTTATCCGATGATTTAGCAAAAAAGCTCGAAAAGTGTGTAGGCTACTGGGCGTAGGGATGTCGACCGCCGTACAGCGGGCGACGTGGCGTTGACGGGCGATGATGGATGGCGGCAATAACGCACCACGCTCGTTATCATATACCTACCCCCCGCCCCGCCGCCCTCCTCTCCTTCGCACCCGCACCCCCGCCCGCACGCCCTACGTCAGCTGATCATGTAGACATTTTCCATATCTTACATTTAGTCTAAAAATTGCAACAAGCATATGATTTAGAAATTATAATAGCGTGTAATATGCATTCTTTTTTTAATTCATAGCATTGAAATCTATACATATAATAAAATTGTAACTAAGCCGAGTCTGTATATTAAATATTTTTTGGAAAATCAATGGTACAGAAAATGATACAGAGGCCGAATCTATAGTTTTTAGAATGTTTGCCTGTCTGTCTGTCTGTTACCGCATCACAGAAAACCCACCAGAAGGATTTTGATGAACTTTGGTATGGTGGTAGCTGGTTATCCGGGTCAATATATAGGATACTTTATACCGCGGGAAAATATCTCATTTTTGAGAAAAAATACAAAAAATATGCAATGTAAGATTATACTAATATGTAAAACCTAAGAATTTGGTTTTTGGTCATCTGAACGCGGGCGGAGCCGCGGGCAATGCTAGTATAAGAAATAAACTATAATTATGTTCAACTACACTTTCCATTTTATTAATATTTAAGAAAACAATCCAAAGTTTTTATGTACCACAATTTTTTGCGTTTACCTCAAATCATTGTTTTATATAATATTATAGTCCAATCGGAATCCGGCTTGGGAACAAAATATTGAAAACCTGAAGTTTTATGATTTTAAAATGTTAAGCAAAGAGCAAGAAATTCGTAAAATGCCCCCTCTGCCCAGCTACCCTCGAAAAATGGGGGGACACCAAGCGTTGAAAAGTAGTTTTTTTCAATTTCCTTTTGGCTTACTGTGACGTTCTATCGAAAAACATTTTCTGCAATAGTTGTACGTCTAGTAAAAATCTACAACTTTTATAAATAACGCTTTTTACAATAACCTCGTCGTTAGTTTAAGTACCTCTTCTAACTCTACATTACATTCAGTTAACAATATATCATAAAACCTAAATCTCTAAATTAATCTAGTAAAGGAAATATTTCTAATAAAAAAATTGTAATGCTTTAATTTGTGTAGATTATAGAGTCCCATTAAACATCCCACCACTGCCGCTGCGTGCAACCGAACATAAACAGCATTCTATAGTGAAATCAAAAGATCATCAACGTCATTTAATATATAATAGCCATAAGGTGGATTCCTAATATATTCCCATTTTCATGTGTTGTGTTCACGTAACTGTTGTCATTATGTGTCTGCCTGTGTCCAATCCCTTAAGCAAAAATTTATAATTTGGCCGTGACGTATAAAAGAAAAAGGTCATGTATCTCATTAATTACGTATATCTGCGAAAAAATCATAAATCGAAATTGCGTGACATTTATGCTAATCCACATCACACAGTTACCGCCTGTGATTAACAGAGTTTATGTCAGAATAAATATTGTTGTTCTATATGGGAAACTCTTTCCCTTTTGCAGAACAAAAACTCATAAGAATATGAACTATTAAATTATGTACCGTACTATGAACTATTAAATTATGCCCATTTTTATCGTGAAAACTAAAGATTTCGTTATTTTGCATAAGTCAGACTAAGATCAAGAGATCAAAGTTAGAATTTCGATGTTAACATATTTATTTAATTACTAGCGATTCACCGTCGCTCCGCTCGGGTTCGTCCCTGGATACGTTTTAACGGTTAATATAGTTTTCTCAGAGATGACGTATTTCCCCGCAGTAAAAAGTATCTTATATATTGACCCTGATAACCAGCTACCATGATACCTAATTTCATCAAAATCTGTCCAGTGCTTTTCTCGTAATATGTTCCCAGACAGACAGACAAAAAATCTAAAAACTATAAATTCGGCTTCTATTTTATTATATTATGTATAGATTAATTAATTAATTTATTTGAAATATATTGGCGATTTTACAGGTTACTATAAAACAAAAAAAAAATATTTAAAATTGTTTATCTTTCGCTCACGCAACCAAATATACATATGTACCTATCTACATCTCTAAACAGACCAAAATAAATCCCGCCCACACAGAATGTAAACACTAGTAAAAGATTGGACTATATTATTTTGTCACACAGAAATGGGAAAAGGTTTATTTGACTTGGATAAAGTTCTGATTATTCTGCAAAATTGTTGTGATTTATTTATAACTTCTGTTTTCTATACGTTTTACTAAAAGCCATTGTGGAACTAAACTGTTTAAATATATTACAGTTTATATTACAATTATTGTATTTCTTAATTTTGTTTCACTTGGAATTTTGTTATATATATATATATATATATATATATATATATATATATATATATATATATATATATATGTTGGTTTTTATCTAAATCAGAAATTACTATGAGAGATACTGGTTTTGTGGAATATTGTAACTTTACTAGTGAAATAACATACATATTTTTTTATTCTTTAAAGAACTTTATAGATTTTAGACGCCATAGGTTGCTATTGCAACTGTTATAAAGACATTAAAAAAGGTAGACATGCTCAGAGCTCACGCTACCTTACAAATAAGCTTATTTCCTACCGCAGGTTTTTTAAGATTGATTGTGATAACTTATCAACAAATTGTAATTACCTGTAGTTGTTAGTGTAAGTTAAAGATAAAAATTCATGTAATATTAATATCGTCTGTGCCATGTAAATGCCTCTTTCTAACGATACAAATTTTCGTCACCTCTATTTACTTACACTAGCTGCTGCCCGCGGCATCGACCGTGCTTTTTAGCATTTCTGTTTAGTTCTAAACTACTAGAAATTATTAAAAGCTGACTAGGTTATTTCTAATTTTTACATAACCTTGTATTATACAGTCTCCATAGACGCGCACCTGAGGAACCAGACGACAAACATGCTGGGAACAGTTATATTTCTTAGTTCTTACCCCATTACAACTTTAGACAGCTCGTTCATTAATAATATAATTACATTAGCGCTTGAGACGCTACGATACTTGCCTACGTAATTTTATAATAAGGCCGAATTTACTTGGATGATGAAATGACATTTTAAAGCTTATTTCCATAACCATACTCGTAAGTATCTACTCACTAGATAATCACGAAACAAATAGATGAATTAGTGAACTATGTACATCGTCTCTACCAATACGAATTTCGCGATAGGTACTAATTTCATATTATAAGTACAGGACTAGCGATTCCCTCTCGCTTCGCTTTGGTTTCGTCCCTAAACAAAAACAAATTGATTCCACGGTAACCGTACATTTTTTCGGGATAAAAAGTAAGCTATGGCTATTCCAGACTGTAATCTATCTCTGTGCCAAATTTGATCCAGATCTATTCAGCCGTTCTGGCGTGAAAGAGTAACAAACATCCATCCATCCTCACAAACTTTCACATTTATATTATTATAGTATTGATTAGTATGGAATATGGATGGAACAATTGAACGGGACATGGAAGAAAAGTATCTTAAATATTGGAGTTATCGAGTTTTACTCAAAGGAAATATTTCTTAATTTTTAAGAATACTTATAACTCTATTTCTATTTATAAATATTTTCCTTAAAGCTTGACAGAACCGGTAATCGAACCACCTAAAAATGTAAAAAGTACGTCACTATTTTATCGCATTAATCGATAAGGTCTGTGGTAAAATTAAAATGTCTCGGACAAATATTGTATCTCACAACTACAGAAAACCTAGAAATCTTACAATTTGTACATATTGACTCTAATAGGGAATATGCATGTATTTTTTTTATATTTTTAATTCACTGTTTACACTGTTATAACATAGAAAAAATATATAAATACTGTTTAAAATGCCGTAATTAAGTTAAAAAAAATATTTGAAATATGATGACGTCAAATACTATGTCCAGCAATGTTGCCAGATCAAAAAATTCATTCAGCGCACAAAAAAACGCTAAACTTCGCGCTAAATTAACTATTTTTTTTCTTGAACTATAAATTATAATATAAAACAAAAACAAAAAAGCCCTAGATCTGGAGCCCAAAGCACTAAATGGCAGCACTGATGTCCTGTCTGTTAGTGAGACGTGAGTACTGAATAGTGACAGTTCAGTCCATTGTGTACTACAAGTTTATGGTGTTCTCGTTCATAGCTTATGTCACCATGAAAAAAACTCAAAAGCCGGTTTATAAGTATTGCATTTTGCCAAAATGCAAAAACACTATCAGATGTACACCTCACAAAGTGTTTTTTCCTGTCCCGAAAGGTGCAAAAATACGTAAGTAATGGTGTAAGGTTATTAGAAGAGACAAAGTGTCTGCAACAACTTGTTTACATTGTTGTAAAGATAAATAAATAAAATAATTTATTTCTTCACTAACTGTTTTTACTCATATTAACCTGATCCCTATCTAATATTTAATATTACAGACTAGATAAATACAAACAAACAACTTACGACTCACGATATATCGAAAATAACGATATATTTGTACGATAGGTATATCACGAAATATCGATACAATAATACGATATATTATATCGAAAAAAATATCGATTTTTTTTACATTAACATCCCTAGACACAGTATTTGACGTCACGTTTCTCTTTATCCAATGGTATTGCGTTTTACAAATTTGAATTTCCCTCGCTTATTTTGCACTTTTATTTATTAATTTTAAGTAACTAAAAAGATATTAATTACTAAAATAATGGTTTCATTCAAATTTCCGGCCAATAAAGATTCGGTATAAAAATATTTGATCCAAATTTAAATTACATGCATATTCCCTATTAGCAACGTGGAAAAAACTGACAGGAAATGGAAAACAAGTAGGTACCTTAAATATTGAAGATATCAAGCTTTTCTTCCGTGTCCCGTTTTTTTGTCCACCCAAAAATCATACCGTAGTAGTTCACTTTATTATTTTAGTTTCAACAAGTTAATACGGTTAAAAATAGAGGTACAGTATGTATGTAATATAATAAAATAGTTATAACGTGAAATTCTTAGCAAAATTAATGTCATAAAAATAGTTTTTTACTAATAATATAAAATTTTAATAAGATCTAAACATGAAAATTGTGAAATGAACCAATTTTCTTCGAAATCTTTAAACGAATGCGTATTTCACGTAAGGATGTTATATACTATAGGAAACTAATAGTAAACTATGAAAAGTATTCAAAATTATATAAACTAATTATGATAACTATAGGTAATCGCAACATTTACGTTCTCGCCTCACCACTCTACGACTACAGTACTCCTCGAAGCATCAACACGGCCGCGGCTAGCGAATGTCCGCGTCGCCGGAAGTCGTGTCTCGTGCCGCACTTTATACCGGCCCGTCCTAGTTTGAAAACTATCTTCGCAATAAAAAAAGACAAGTCGCTCGAAGGCTTGAGATAACGTCCGACTATCGCTATTACTATTAATCATTCAATGAAATCACTGGAAGGCAAAGGAAGCTCTCTATCTTTAACACTATGCGAATAATCTAAAACTCAAATTATATATCAATTTTATTGGCACCGAAGATAAATTAATGTATTACAGTTACATAAACACTTGTTGTCAATAAATAATATATGGCACATAGTGTGGTAATGTATGGCACGTTGGAGATAGCCAATGACATACAATGATCGCTCTGGTGGTTGCAGGGACGTGTCCAACAACAACATCACCTCGCTGCCGCCCGACGCGCTGCAGCCCGCCGCCGGCCTGCGCGATTTGTAAGTACTAAACTATCACGTATCAGCCAACCAACCATATAACCAACTTTGCATCGAGCTTGTACAGGTGATGTAAACCTTATTCAGACCCTAAAAGTGAGTTTAAATTGCATAGTTACGGCCGATACAGTATAGTATAGGTATTTATATTCAAGTAATAAACATCATAAGTGCACAACTCTTAAATGAGATTTTTTGATTAACAGGTGCGACCTGTCGTTCCTCGCAATACACCTAGAATATACATACATATATGCGTACCTACGAGTAATACAGTATGAACCAACCGTACTGTGCGTCCAATACTCTCGAAATACTTATATATATGTATATGGCTAATAATACAAATATGCATTATAAAATTTCTGTCATTTTAAGACAAAGTTTAAATTAATTTAAATTCCAACGATCCATTCTTAGAATCCATTGAGTACGACCGAATTTTATGTCGATATCAATAGAAATCTATCATGAAAGGTGCTGTAAAGTTTTTAATACCCTTGATGTCCGCTGACCTACATCAATTGCAGTGAATATGGATATCATTTGAATATCTTGCAATTTGTAAATAAGTTTGAATAAACTGAACTGCGATATGTAATATATGTTCTATTGTGGTGTAATCTTAAAATAAAAATAAATGTTCAATACTTGAAACTTTATATTTATAGTGGTTGTATTGTATTTGGTGTCTTACAAAAAACTTAAAAAAACCAACTTCAAACAAAAGCACTAAAAAGTAAAAAATAACTGATTGGTCGTTTTCATTTACTATACATACCTAATTAAATATTTTCGAAGTTGGTGTGCTTTGCTTTGTATCGGCTCTCAATTTATGGGTAAGGTTAACTGAGCCGAAGTTTCTCAACAATCACTTCACACAACAATTGGGTTATTTTGAATGCCTCGACAAAAATGTCACTAGTTTCACCAACTTCTTCGTTACAGTTTACACACAACAACCATTAAAGGTTACACGATAGGTAAAGTTAACTCACACTGACTGCAGCTTAAGTTTTGACTAGCCAAGGTCGGATTCACACTATGATCGACCTTGTGAATTGTGAATGATGTTCCATGTTCACGTGATTCTGCGCAGGAACCTGTCGGCGAATCGCTTGGAGTCAGTGTCTGCGGGCGCGTTGAGCAGCGCGTCGCTCGGGCGGCTGTGGCTGGACCGGTGCGCGCTCACACTGCTCCCTCCCATGCACCTTCCTCGACTGCATTACCTGTGAGTTTTTCTCACTATGTTCATATCTCAGACCTACTCGACACAATGAGGACACTAACCTTAAAACGTATTAACCCGATTTCACAAGCTAACGATCCAGTCATGTTCGCATTTGCCCCTTTGTCATACATTACACACATTGATAGGTCGAATATAAATTATTCATGTAGGCAATGTGCGGACAGTTTTTTTAGCGATGCAAATCCTCGATATTGCTCCGTCACCGCCGAGCCGCCGCTCGACGTGTGCCTTTAATATCATTCAAATTAGCTCCGCTCTATTGAACAAACCCGCCACAATTTCCCGTTCAAAACGGGAGAACAATATCTTCTTACAAAAACTATCTACCAATTTATTTTTGAATACGTTATAAATCTATAAAACCCATTTCTACATTTAACGATATAGGTAATTCGAGAAATAAAGGAAATAACGGTGAGAATGAAACAGATGTTGCAGGTAAGTATCGCAGCGCGTTGTTGTATGACGTACGAACGTTAAGGGAAATAAACTAGACCTATTTTTGAAGAATGAAATAACAAGTTTTTCTTTTTCTGGAAACCGAATCAATAATAAAGAAAATATTTTATCAAGTATGTATTCATAATGAAATAAACATAAGGTTCTAACGAAAACTTTTCTGGCGCAAACTTTACGAGCTATTTTTCATCTTCCTATGTTTTATGTTTTATACGTATGTACATATTATATTTCGAAATGTGTGTTTTTGTTTCAACATGGTTTTATCGTTTATTTCTGCATAGCTCCAATTTGCTTTTATTAACTTTTGCGATTTATTAGTTTAAGTTGTTACGTTAGTTTAAGCGTTATTGGACATTACAAGTCGGCGAAGAAGAGCGACGCAGACGGTATTCTCAACTACACGGTCGGTATAATCTTGTAGTTCACAACCCGTCTCGAGTCCCGACGGGGTCGAGAAAAAAATGCTTCAACGCATGTGTCAAGTCATAGAGGTCGTTAACTCGCAAGCCCGTTTACCTACTGCTACGTCTATGTACTTCTATATTCTAAGCCGTATGTGTATAGTAGTGGTTCAGTAGATATCTGCCGAGAGCAGAGGTCGCGACTTGCCGCACTCTGTAGTGTTTTTCTAAAATCAAAATATGAAATTAATTAATGGGCCGCAGTGCGCGCTCTGACAGTCAACAAGAATGCCAAACAAAGTATTAAATCTCCGCACTGACGGTGACAACTATTAGTGTCTGCCGAGCGATGACAAACATGGGGCACGATGTTTGCTCTCACTTCCTCCAGCGTCGAGCGCGCCGTCCGCCGACACATCACCGCTTTATTAAACAGCAAAATCATATTGTCTTAAAATACAGTGCGATTGAAAAACTGACAACATTATAGATATTTTGAAATATTTGCGTCGTTAAAGTAAAAAAGACAGGAACACTTAATAACATTAAATAACACAAAATTAGAATATTTTCGTAATGAGAAACAACCATTAAAATTTTCTTTCTTTTTTTGTCAATGTAAAGTAGTATTTTTATATATTTTGTTAACATTGTGTGTCGCAAATAAATTTCTTTTAGCAACTCTTTAGTCAAAGTAATTTTAAAATGGAAGTCGACTTAAGTACCAAGTTACCGGAAACTTGACATGTTCATCCGGGTTGCTCGATGTGTGAGCTCTTAAGAGGTTTCCTTACATTTATATGCAACTATTATGGAATAAATGAGTCTTTGAAAGGACGGCCCCTTGTAAGGGAAGTAAAGGAGCGTGACGCAGAGTGCATGGCGTCGTACGGTATTTCCTGAAATAGTCCTATCACAAACTACGCGTTTAACTAAAACACAATAATACTATGAGTTATACACGTATAGATATGCTAGTAGATACATTACACAAGCAGCTCATGTATCAATTATCTTCAAAGATTTATACAATACACAAGATTTTCTTAAGATTATAAAAACATATACCTTATTTATTTTGTTCATTCAGTTCCTAGCGACTCACCCTCGGTTCGCTCGGGTTCGTTTCGGGTTGCGAAATGATTGATTCCCCATACAAATTCCAACCACCCTTTTCGCCTCCCTTAGGCATGATTTCCGGGGTATAAAACTATCCTATGCCCTTCCCAGGGTCTCAAACTATCTTCCTACCAATTTTCATCTAAATCGGTTCAGCCAGTCGTGAAAAGATAACAAACAAACTAATAAACAAACAGAGTTACTTTTGCATTTATATTATTAGTATGGAAGTATGGATTACTTGCGTTTCGTAAGTTTTGTAATTGGAATTATTGAGTATTGAAAAGTACAGACGTTACAATCACTACTATCAGAGAAATTAATTTAAGAGTTACAAATCTCACCAAGCTCTGAATCCGAGTGCCCTAAAATAACAAAATATATAAATATAATTAACCGACTCCAAATAAAAATAATCAACAAAAAAAATGTATTGAACCTATTATATACTTGATAAATCAGATATCTCTTAAAATCGATACGTTATGTACAAATATTACAGTAGTATAATGTGTATTCAACTCTTTGGGGTCAATACCATCATATTTTGAAAAAATCAATCATAATTAGAAAAATCCTATAACAAAATCAATGAAGTAACTTTATGACATATACACATATTGTGACATATTGTGTTTCTATATATCTAAGGGTGTACGTGAGATTACTATTAAGTAATAATATGCTTATATTAAAACCTTTTTCAGATCCAAGTCTTTATCAGATCTTCATCTACTTAACACGGCACCAAACTACCGATACATACTGTTTAATAAAATAGAACCATAAAAACTGATTCGTATTTGACGGAAGTTTATAAAATATACAAAAAAATATATTTAACAAGTTTAAAACTTTACAGTTCAAATAGGTAACTATAATCAAAGTATCATTAGGTATAAGATTTTAAGTAATTCTAAATTCTATAATATGTACTTGGGAACAATTAAAATAAGCAAACATCGAACTTCTCACCGACTCTTCTCATCAGAATCTCATCGCATTCCGAATCAGTAGTAGCTTCCTTGCGGACTGACAACGTTTATTTAGTAAATGAAAAATTGGTAATTTAAAAGGCCTTGTGTGAGTCTCTTTGAATTAAGTGAAATAAAATTTATGCTTAATTTATTGCATATATGTGGCAATCACTGAGTGACTAATTAGCAACAATTTATAAACTTGGCAATTCATCTAGCATACGTAGGTTCGCGGCTCGGCTCGGCTCGAAGGCGGGGCCGCTAAGCTCGACTAATACTATAATATATATTGCCCTCCGATAATTACGCGAGAAGCTGTTACAGACCACAGCTGATTTATTAACTCAGAAACAATTAATGTTCTTGTTTCCTGAAATAATACAATTATGCATGTCTGTGGATTTTATTCCTAAAAAATAAAAGTACGAGACAGATGTAAGATATAGGGTTATTTATTTTCTTTGTTTTAGTTGAAAGCTCTTTTGAAATAACTTTAGCATCTCCCATTTTTAATAAGATTTATTTTTTCTCAAAATTACTATTACTGAATTTTTAATAAGCTTATACCTCACATGTACAATAATACTCTGAATTTAGATTAACATCATATATCGAGAAAATTTATTACAACAATATAATACATGTAACAAATCATCGTACTTTAAAAACCCAGCGCCCGCGGCCGGAACATTCGCGCTCACTTAGTATCTCGTAAGCCGTATCGGGCTTCTGTGCTTTCATATATTATACACACATAGTCTTTAAAACCCGGTGCAAATAAATAAAGTGACGTTAACCGATGAAACATGAAAATGTCACACATTAAATTTATTAAAATATATTATAAAAACGATTTCTTGCATATTTTAGTGTGTACCTACTTTAGTGAATGCATTAAATTCTCGTATGATATTCATATTATAAATACAAAACTAAAAATGTATGCGAGTTCTCGGTGATTCGTTATCTAGAGCACACATATTCATAAAATGCATAAAGCTTTCTCTATAAGCTTTGTAAATTGTAGTGTGGCTACTGTGCAGTGTGCACCTTCTTGCTTGTGTCACAGGGATTTCGCAATAGTATTTTTATATTGAGGTATTACATTACATAATAATTAAATGAGATTTAAGTTTTATCAGGTATAATAAACTAGATTTCCTTTACAGATATTTTCATCTAAATAGAAAATAACAAGTGTACGTACCTCTTTATTATATTATAGTGTAAAATAACACTGCTGTGGACCTGTTCGATGACGTAATGAATCGAGAGTCTGCGAATCACACAAGTAACACCTGATCATGTTCTCTCGTTTCTCTCAATCAAACAGGATTCGAAGATGATCCCTAGCATAAGAATCGTACTCAGCTCTCTACACCTAACGTCTTCATATTTGAAATTATTGAAGCAATATTGCTATAAATTATATCTGTATCTTATATCTATACATATAATAAAACTGTAGAGGTCGAATGATACATATATATATATATATATATATATATATATATATATATATATATGTCGTGTTATCCATATACTACGAACATCATATTTGGTGGTTACTCATCTTGTGGGCGTTATCAGGGCTCAAATAATAAAGTATTCAATGCTCAATACACAATTTAATCAGGGAAATCACAATGTTATAAACTTGAAACGGTAATTCTAATGATTTAGAGCTAGCGGGTTCACAGTCACCAATCATCGACTTCCAACTATAATATCAAAGCAAAACTCTCTATGATCCACCATGATCAACCAACGTTACTAAGCCACGTATCTCCAAAGAATGTCGTGATGGCGTCTCGACCCCGCTCGAGACTAAATCTCTGCTCTAAATTCAAAATAACTTTAAAAGCAATAAAAAGTAAATTAAAGAACATAGTGACTTTAAACAATAATAAGGTTTAATAACAGAAAAAGGTAACTAAATCCTCCTCCGTCATATATATATATATATATATATATATATATATATATATATATATATATATATATATATATATATATATATATATATATATCGATTCATATATAGATATAAGAAGAGAAATAGAACAAACCCAGATTTTTCATTTATTTTTGTTTCTCTGTCTATTTGTCTGTTTGTACGGGTTAATCTCTGAAACTGTTGGACCGATTTAAACGAAATTTTGCATTGTGGTACCTTAATCCCCGGTCAACGTTTTAGATACTTTTCATACCAGATAATTAAAGAGTTCCCATGGAATAGTTAAAAACGATAGTAACTTATGCAGCTTAGTACACAAAAATTACTGATTGGATTTTAATGAAACTTTACAATAATATATTTCATTCATCAGATTAACAAATAGGCTACTTTTTATCCTTGAAAAATATACGGTTCCCGTCTATGAGCCTAAATATTGAGCAAAACAATTTAATGTGTCCTACGTATAGGTTCGCAACTCGCGAGTGAGCCGAGGCCCCAGTGCGGTCCGCCTGATGCTGTCCGCCTGGTGCTAGGTTGTTGACCCTTAGTGTAGTATCTAATAAAAAAATAATTTACAAAAATAAAAAATCCGAGTGCGAACTTAAAAGACGAGAACAAGGTAACGAAGGAACATAGACTTATTATGCAGTCGGAGACATACACGCACACATCAATTATAAAACATATGCATTAGGGTGGAACGCAAAAAAATATTTTGTATTTTTACTTAGCTTGGGGGTAGAATTTGTAGCTTATAAAAAATAATTTTTTTTTTAAATAAAAAAAAATTACTCAACATTTTGAGGTGGCATACTGATTTTTAAAATAATTTAATAATTTAAAAAGTTGAATTGAAAATGATTGTATTCGCCAGTTCACATGCAATAAAAAACGTATTTTTTTCGTTCAATAAGGGCACGGATGCGGACCGCATGTGTTATGTGTGACCTTCCGCTAGCGGCGCGCGTCGCGAGGCCGCGCTAGGCAATCGCCTATAAATAAAACTTATTACTCGATATCATTTACCGCAAGCACTCGCGCGCCTCTTTTTGCTTGTGTGCGTGCGAATCCGCCACGAAGCTTTCACACGCCACTTGCGAAAATTTCGCAACGACGCGACGCGGATGCAATTCTGATCATAGAAGGGAGGTCGCCGGATACAAGCACGTCGATCGACTCAAGGCCCGCTGCCAAATTAATTCCAAGTTTAGAAGTAAAGCGTGCGAGTAAGTGCGAGGAATCAATAAAAGTATTCGTCACGCTTAAAGCAATGTTCTTACACGACGGGACGCCACGTTAAATGTTATGAATGGCGCTACTTATGTCGTCAACAGACACACGCAGCCACCGGGCTTTGCAAAGTATTGTAGGGATTTGTATGAAAAATAGGCCATGCGCTAAACGAGCGTCTGACTGTAGCATTTTCCATATAACATACTACATAATACTTCATTTCAATGGAGAATGAATTAATGACATTGACACGAATATGATAACACACCTATACTTCTTTTAAGTATAGGAACAGGCTTAAAAATGTTGATGTGCAATCAGGTCAGTGGAAGACAACGAGGTGAGGGAGGTGCCGGCGGCGACGCTCTCGGAGACGCGCGCGCTACGCGTGCTGCGCCTGGCGCGCAACCGCCTGCGCGCGCCGCCCACCGCCGCCCTCGCGCACACGCCGCGCCTGCAGGCACTGTAAGTAGACCCTCCCTGCACTTCAAATACGTATACACACTCGTACGTTACTCATTGTCAATGACCAGCGTACGCGGTCCGAGAAGAAACTAAAACAGGCTCGAAATGCAATTCTGATGAGAAGAACCGGCAAAACGTAGTGTAGGAGCTATTTTATTTTACATTGTTTTAAGTACAGAATACTAGTTACCCTTTGAAATGGCAAATCTAATATACACATACATATATGTATGTACAATGTACATATTATTCTTTTAAATTGTAATCTTCATGAAGGTACTTAATGTATCTATAATATTTTTAAATAAAACTGTCTTTTCGGATTATTTCGCGGATTTATTTTGATTTTCGGTACCCGACGTTTCGAATGCTTTACAGCATTCATGGTCACGGGAGAGACTGAGGTGTTACATGTCTCGAAGGTATAGTTGTTACAGACAGCCTACCCACAAATAACAAAATGAAAATTGCACCAATTACATTACAATATTTTTTAACTGTAAACATTTTTATATTTTATACACTATAATTAAAATTATAAAAATGTTTAAAGTTAAAAAATATTAAAAACTCTCTCTCTGTAACAACTATACCTTCAAGACATGTAACACCTCAATCTCTCCCGGGACCATGGATGCTGTAAAGCATTCGAAGCGTCGGGAACCAAAAATCAAAATAAATCCGCGAAATAATCCGAAAAGATAGTTTTATTTAAAAATGTCAAACATTCGCGTAAATCTAAGAAAGTATTATATCTATAATATTATTTATTAGACACTATAAAAAATCTTTTACATCAAAAATAACCGTTATATTCCTGTGGACATATTTTTGGTGCGTTCTAAATCATAATCTAAGTAGGTTACTCTAATGCAGAATTGTAGATTTTTAATGATATAAAGGTTGTTGCACACTGAACAGCAATAGCGACGATCCGCGGCGCCCACGCGCGGCCCCGTCGTCGCGGCCATTAGGTGACTAGACTACCGCACAAAACTCGTAAATTACTCGCTTTACGACGTCACTGTGTAAATATTTCCGCACCTGTACTAAGTATATTACATCCGACCGAAATGAGTCAATTATTTTTTGACTTATTTAAATGTTACCGACGATTTACGCTATCAGCATTGGACTTTTTTTATGAACTATAAAGCTCGTGTGTATGAATTCATCGGGTGGGTAATTAAAATATAACAAACATAAAAGTAAGTAGGTATCTGGTCCCCCGCCCCCGCGCGCAATCGGCGGTGAAACTTATGAGCAATGTTTGTTCGAATAACCTAATTTAATTTAATCTTTATAGCTTTTTTCATGAGTGTTCTGATAAAGTGCACCGTAACAGTTAGCACACTTAGCGGAATATGTTATATCTTCAGGGCGTACACGATGACCGCAGTAACAGATTTCGTGTGTGGTAATTGACCGACTATTTCAAATAAGTATATCTCGGTTTTATTACAAAATCCATAATTATTAAATAAAAACTAATCCATAATTATTAAATAAAAACTAATCTATTTCATGTATAAACCATCTTGACATTCAAAACAACTGAGTAATTATATCAAACCAAAGTAGAAGAAGCAATTGGCAAATACTGTATGTAGATTGTAGGTAGATGCTCCTTAAAGTTATTTCTGAAAAATCAATTGAGACTGTTATTATTAATAATAGTATCTGGGCCACCGAGCTTCGCTCGGAGTTTTTGGTTGAAAAGTACAATTTTGTTTTAAAAAAAACTAAAAACTTGAATAAATACAAAAAAAAAACAAAAATAAATTATACCTTTATATCCGACCGGTATTCGAACCCGGACACCTATGACTGTCAATCTTGCATCTTTTAAAAAAAATAAAAACTTGAATAAATATAAAAAAAAGTAAAAACTTTGTATGCGACCGAGATTCGAACCTGGACACCTGTGATTGTTGATCTTGCGCCTTGGCCGCTTGACCACGATGCTTATTCCCGAGCGTGCAAATTACCGACCATATTTTGCGTGGAATAGCAAAAGGAAACTGCATGAAAACTCGAAAACACGCGTTTTCTCAGACATAAGACTAATCTAGATCGATTTATCGCCCCCGAAACCGCCGAATACCAAATTACATGAAAATCATTGGAGCCGTTTCCAAAATTCAGATTACAATTAAAAAAAAATGTATTATTATTCGCCAATAGATGTCAAAAAGAGTCATTTTTTTCAGCTTATGTTTAAGTGGCAACATTGGGACTACCCAAACGCCACCTTTTTATAAATATTTTTTTCCAATAAAAAAAGGTTATGTTTTAGTTGATTATCGATAAAGTTGATTATTGAAAACACGAATAAAACGACATTTCCTAAAAATACCTGAGCCACCGAGCCTCGCTCGGAGTTCTTGGTCACAAGTACGATTTTCTTTAAAAAAAAAAAACAAAAAACTTGAATAAATACATACATACATACATATTTTGCGTGGAATAATGGAAAAGAAAACCGCATGAAAATTTGAAAACACGCGCTTTCCCAGACATAAGACTAATCTGAATCGATTTATCGCCCCCGAAACCCCTTGTACTAAATATCATGAAAATCGTTGGAGCCGTTTCCGATATTCAGATTATATATTGATATATATACAAGAATTGCTCGTTTAAATATATTAGATTTAATAAAAAGCCCGAGTACCAAGCACTTACACGTTGGTTTTTGCAGCAACCTGGCGAGCAACGAGATCAGCGAGCTGACATCCACTTCACTGCCCGCATTGTCCTCGCTGCACACTTTGTGAGTTTATGTTATTATTTACTAGTATAAAGATAAAAATAGGGCGTAATTGAGTTAGTTTATTTTTATTTCTATGTTCTTCAATTTATATTTCAAACAATTTCAATTATATTATGATACTAGCAAGTTTTTGAGAAATAACTTACTTATTTTGTACCGGACATAAGCATGCAATAGATATCATTTATTGACATCTATGAAAAGTTTAAAAAATCTAACTCAAACTAATGGTCCAAAATCAAACTACCTTGAACTGAAAACTTTACTCATCATTACGCACTCCCCCCTAACGTGCGTTTCTAGCGTTATCGTGTTGGAGGGCTCATTAGCGTCTGGCAGTCCAACCGGGCGCGAAGCCAAGAAACGCACTGGCAGATGGCCCACTTCGGTGGACAACGTGCTATGCAGGTTGCTCCTGATATTGCTCGGACAGCAGAGTTGACTCCTGGAACAATCCCATGGTTGCTGTGGTCTGTTTCGGCAGACCTGCCGTCGGGGTGTCATGATTAAGTGCGTAATCTATCCAGCGATGCCCCATTAAGACGAGGGAGGTTCCGTTGGGTTTTAGTGGATAGTGCTGACTTTGCCAGTGAGTCCCACATAACCACCTGTATGTATGCAGGTCGTACGCCTAAATGCATTTCTCAATGTTAAAAAACAAATAATATAAACAAGAGTTTTAGAGTCGTATTTTATTTTCATGTCCAATACATATGTAATAAAAATAAAAAACTCTTACAAACATGACATGTCTTATATGTATGTATTTTTCAGTAAGAATATACATATTTGTCGTACAATCTATCAATGAGACTCTATAATATCAAAAGTATCTATTAGATGTTATATAACAAGAAAATAGGGTCGAAGAGCAAGTTGTAATGTTAGTTACATTTAAAATTACGGAGAGTGTGACTTACGACGGATAAAATAAGTCTAATACATGTTAAGTTAATTATATAGTGCATTGCAATTAAGCTTATATATTTTCTTTATATTTTCTTTTCTAATTTATAAAAGTACGGCTCGTAAAGCGACTATCGATTAATTATTGTGTGATAAAATGGTGTACGACGTCGTTTAATTTGTTCAAAGTACATTTTAATTATACTTAATATACATATATAGTTGAGATACAACTCTTAAACGCATCAGAAGTGGCACGACGTTGACATACATATTCTAACGCATGCTTTGTCTCCTAAATGCATTTTCCGCAGCTGTTTCCGCATTCTGCTATGTTCTTAGCCTATGCTGAGGTCACGCCATACACACTATATTACAAATACCTAATCCAGTTAATCCTCAATTTCAAGTAAATTCAATATAGAGTAATGAGTAACTCCAACATGCTTTTTAATACGATTAAAAACTATGTAATTATTTACCTAATCCAACCATCCGACCATTGATGATCTGGGGTGTCCCTTTTACTATCACTTTTTTTTTATTTTTTATGATAAGAGTATAAGCATTTTCTATAAAAAAAACGTACACTGAATAGAAAGCTTCTAACAATCTATGTATTTGTTAACCTTGGATCTCTGTAGAACTGTCTGTACAACGACAATGTTCGACATTATACTTATTACATATTACAAATTATATATTCTTTAGTAGCTCGCTTTCAACAACACTAGTGGCCAGTGACATCTGCAGCGCTTATTATGAAAATAAAAGCTTTTTAATTATAACGAGAACATATCACTTATATAATTGGCATAATGATAATGATAGTAATTACGCGTACGTTACACCGCGAACGCAGCGCAGCTCGCGAGAGAGCGGAGGGCAGGAGAAGGAAGGGAGGGCAGGGGGAGGAGAAGAGGTCCTCAGGCGAGTCGTGCCGGCGCGAGGCTGCTGCGAAGGTGATCTGGCGACGAGAGCGGCGCTTATACTCGCGCACTCGTACATTGTGTCATGTGTTACCTAAATGTAGGCTGCGTGTCCTACATACACGTACCGGCTTAGTAAAAATGTAGCGTTATAATAGACGTGTTTACAACTGCTCATAACAACACATTATATTTCATTGCTCATTCAAAATGAATAGAAGCGAATAATCGACGTCGTCTCTACAATGAGAAAAGAATGACCTTCCCGTTATTTATTCAAATTCCTTACGATTTATCTTCACTTAAGGGAATCACAATAGTGGTTGTAAAAAATGAAGGAACATGTACTCTTAATTTTTTAATATATCTTAATCATAATATCACTCGTGATGGTACCGATAACAGACACAGCGCTTATCTATGTTACACTATAACACTTCTTGGGGCTTATAATATTATAATAATCCTTCATTATCTCCGACTTATAATCTGCATGAAACAGAGAAGTATCAAACTTTATTGGTCATTACCCACTCGTGCTAGGCATTAGTAAGCGGTTAGTTTGCCTATCTATCCCGTGTAATGACTGGTCTCGGGGACAAGCGACAATTCATCGTAACATGATAACGTCTTTACTTATAACTTAATGTAATACCTTAGATTTATCTTAGCGATGAATTTACACAGTGTAAACATTATTTATTCATGTCGACAACTTATTATAAATAACGTTTACGTGAGTCTCAAGAAAGTTACAATTTATTTTTATAAAAGTAATATCTGTTCATTCATTAAACCGTCGCTTTCTACGAATCGCGGTTATAAATAATACGTATCGGTGAGGATGTAGTAAAAATAACTGGTGATAAACGAGGCGACACTGTTTGTGAAGTGTGCCGACCGGAGAGACGTCGAGAGCTAATGAATGGGGCGCGACGAGACCGGCGACGGTCAGCCTCCGCACGCCACGGCTCCTGCGGCCGGTCACACCGTGACGTCTCTAGGCGCCGCACCGCTCCCACACCTCTTTGTCACCGTTGTTGTTTTACCCACAACTTTCGTACCTAACTATGACAATCTAAATAGTTATCCATGTTTTTTAAAGTGAAACTTCTTTTATAATGAAAATAAATACTTTATATTAATTAAACTAGTGCCCGCGCATCATCGTGCGAACCGAGGGCGGGCACTAGTTTAATATTAAACATTTATTTTCCCTACCGGTGTGTGTTCACCTTGCCGTGGTTAACTCAATAGCATCCGACAATCCAGTCGCACGTAAAGCTAAGGAACGCACTGGCAGAGGGTGAGTTGCTCCTGGTACCTCCCTCACAGCAGAGCGAACCGCAGAAGTAACCTCCTCGTTGTTGTGGTCGAACCCGGTACGGCAGCCGTCAGGGCTCGTAGTTAAGTGTTTTAGTGACCCTGCGGCGCCCCTTTAAGATGGAAAAGTTATGTTAGATTTTAGTGGCTTCTCTATTCGATAAGTCCCACGTTCCAGTCCCACCTGTATGTATACACATGTATATGCAGATGGTTTGTGTAAGTATGTATTTCCCAACGTAAAGTAAATATATAACCAAAATGTATACTGTAACGGACAAATTTTTACTCTATTAAATACATCGAATAGTAAAATAATTTATTCGTATAAGAATTAATAATACTATGTAGTCTAAGTAGTAGATCTTGATATAAATAAAAACTTTTTTACAAAAAAATAAAAACCGACTTCAAACAAAAGCACTAAAAAGTAAAAAATAACTGATTGGTAGTTTTCATTTACTATACATACCTAATCAAATATTTTCGAAGTCGGTGTGCTTTGCTTTGTATTAGCTGGCACCGAAAAATGAGCCCAAACTCAAAGTATCTACTATTAGCCGTTGAAGAGTTCCACCTATCCACCTTCTGGCCTTACCATCAGATCAGGTCAATAATACCGAACCACTGTACTATCAATGGAAATAGAAACACTTGCAAAGTTGACAATTAGAAGTAGGTTAAATTCATCAATAGCTATTTTTCCACCCTTAGGGGTGGTATTTATTTTTTTTAAATTTAATTGGGACCAATCTGGAAGTATACCCTTTCAAACAAAACAAAAATTGTCCAAATCGATTAATAAATGACGTAGTTCTGAGGTAACAAACGTAAAAAAAATACAGCCGAATTGAGAATCTCCTCCTTTTTGACGAAGTCGGTTAAAAGGAATATTATATTTAGACTCGAAGTATCGAAAATCGAAATTAACCAATTACCTACTTCTATTCATTAAGCTAAAAAAATCTAGCCACTCAACGTTTGCACGAAACTTGGGAGCGAAAGAATGTAATCTAATTATGCCCCGTCAGTAAGTACCGAGCCTCATCAGCAACATCACCTAACATATTAGGAGTAATAGGATTACTCTAATATAATCAGTTCTCACATACGAGTAGTATGTATATAAGACACTTAAGCATCATTCTAAGGCTCTAACAGGCTTCTTCTAAATAATCCAAGAATTCTAAAATAAACATTAGAAGCACATAGTAAGATGATACACCCGACGTGATCGTTAATATAATACGAAGGCCACGTAGACAATAGTCGTCACTATTGTTGTGTGTAGTGTCATTCGAAACCCTTAAAGTTAGTTTTTGAGGAAAATGGCATAATTTGTTACAAACCCTACGCTATAAACTGTTGTTCTTGCATAAAATATAAACATAACCTGAATCTCTAAAACACATTCGGTGCTTCTTACACAGTTTAACTAAACCAAAAAAAAATCATGAATTGTGGATTACAGTTTTCTTGCCCAATAAATTATATAAAGTGAAATAATAAAAGTAAAATAAGATGTTGTTAGTAGTACTCAATAGTAATAACCAAAGCAATATACAGAACTTTTTGGCTATTGTTAATTAGTTTATAAGTTTTAACAACAATGTTACATACATATATGTAGGTACATTGTAGATGTATATATAAATGGGTAAACGGTATAAATACTCTAGACATAGAAGCGTAAACGCGGAATATATCAAACATTATCCGTCATTATATCTGAACATTTAAAATAAAATAAATATTTTAAAGGTCACAAAAATTATATAAGTAATCTACAACCCTACCATTTTAGGAGCTTAATATTTGCGACAAACCGCGATAAGCGGCGGTTACGTCACGTAAACTACGTTCAACAACACTTTACGTCTGTCTCCGGTTATTGCTGCAAAAGCTTTTAAACTTTATTGACCGTTCTCAGCGTCGCGGACTTTCGTTATAACAAACTGACACAAGAGTTAATGTTCAGTGTTTTATATGTTCCATCTGAATATAAGTAGCAGTGATCCTGCTTGTATTGCATAATGTATTGAGCCCTTTTGTTAACGTCCCACTGCTGGGCACCGCCGGGCCTCCCTTCAGTACGAGGGGTATGTATTGCATAAGAGCAGAGCACAAATATCCTCTCTATAGCAAATATTAAACCTACAAAAAAATAATAAATAATGTTGAAGTCAAATGATCATAAAGTCAAACACAGAAAGGACCTATTGTAAAAAGACTCTCCTCTAATAAGTTGTGGCATTTGATAAAATTGATTACGGTAGAGCCACGAGGTCGCGTTTTAATGAGGCGTTCCGCAACCGCCCGCGGCCGAGCAGCCGCTACGGGTCCCGTCATATGCAGAAAATTTCTAAATGCTATTTATGAGATTATTATAATGAAAGCAAATAAAATCAATGTGATGAACTTTCGTGTATAAAATTTTATAAATACAAAAAAAAATGTATACCGAGGAAGAACACGTTTTTACTCTAAGTTAGATACGTAATGACACTTTTTATAGAACAAGCAATTTGCAATCCGCTTTTAAATTTCAATTTATATCCGGACAATCAAAGCAACTCATGCTACGAACAAGGACATCTCAACGTCACTGACAACAGAGAAGTGCAGTGATAAAAATTCATTCACGCAATGAATCCGTCGGACAGCATGCAGCGTGCGCCGCGAGCCGGGTCGACGCCCGTCCGCGGCCGCCCTTCGGCACGTCTCTTGTGATGTAGTTACGCTGGAATAGGTCACAGTATCATAAAGATACAACACTTAATCATATATTTTTATAATTAAAAGTAAATGACCTTAGTTCAATTGTTGTCTCTTCCGAGACTCAAATTTGTACGACCGATTTATCTTAAGAACCGTATTTATTTTCATTAGCAAAACAATTTTGATATTTTCGAAGTCGGTGTGCTTTAATTTGTATCGGTGGGCACCACAATGGGCAAAGCAAACCGGCTTCGAATATATTTGATTAGGTATATATAATCACAGATCATATAATACTATACTAGTACAGATAGTGCATTCTATACAAATATTTGACTTTGCTAATACGCGCTTACACAGCGCGCTATTTTTTTTTGTCCTAAAATGGATAATATATAAGAGAAATAACGAAATAACCTAAAAAATATTATATCGGTATCAAAGTAAAATAAAATAATTTAATTACATTTATCAACTTTTTTATTATATTGAGCGCCATCTGTGAACAGACTATACATAATTATTATCAAAGATCGTGCATCACAACGTAGTACCTATTATTGCCGCCAGAAATACAAGAATATCATTGAATTTTATATATTTTTAAAATACTGTATATTTATCCATTATTTAATTTTCCCTTACTTTAAATAATTCTTTAAAATTAGGTTAAACACTTTTTTCATTATTTTTTTTATATTTGGAATTTTAGGTGAACATTGAAAACAAATCGATACATATTACCATCTGTTATAATATTTTTAACTAATTTATATCTTGTTCGTAATGAGACCCCATGGTATAATAGTAAATGAAAACTACCAATCAGTTATTTTTTACTTTTTAGTGCTTTTTTTTAAGGTCGGTTTTTATTTTTTTGTTAAAAAGTCTTTATTAGTGTAGATATAGTAGTAGCAAAGTAATAAGTAATTATTTTAATAAAATATTCGCTGAAGCCGTTTAAGTTAATTTGATGCCAATTTTATATGATGTTCTCCTAGTTTTATATATATACTGACAAACTAAAATTTGCTTTTATTAGTATTGGGCTGGTTAAATCAAACAAAATAAGCGCAAACTCCAAGTATCTACTATTAGGCGTTGAAGAGTTCCACCTTCTGGCCTTACCACCAGATCAAGTCGACAATATCGAACCACTGTATTATCAACGGAAACAGAAACACAAGCAAAGTTTCAAATTAATATAACAATTACAAGTAGGCTAAATTCATCATAAGCTATTTTTCCACCCTTAGGGGTGGTATATTTTTATGTTATTTTTATATTATTTTAATTTAAATGGGACCAATCTGGAAGTATACACTTTCAAACAAAACAAAAATTGTCCAAATCGATTAATAAATGACGGACTTCTGAGGTAACAAACATTAAAAAACATACAGCCGAATTGAGAACCTCCTCCTTTTAAAGAAGTCAGTTGAAAAATAAAGAAAAATGTTATTTTTAAAAGGACATATTTAAGTAACATAACAAATTCGTAAAGGACTTTTCGATTTAATTTTCTTTTTATATAATAGATCGTTCATCCTGTGGATGGTAGTTGATACTATTTTAATGTGAAGAGCCACCGGTTCGCTTCAGTTCTATGTCCGTGGCAGCAACCCTTCTCAGCGCGTCGATGAGGCGGTGCGTTCTGATTTATGACGCTCTCGCACTCACCCTTCACCCTTCTCGCCCTCACTCCTACACTTCGCTCATCTCCTGCACGATAATAAACGAAAGATTCGAGACAACTTTTTCTGAAATTTCTTTCTATATACTTTTATAGAGTGCTCTCGTTGAGTTTAAGTGTCCGATCTGTAATAACAATCTCGCGCGTCGCAATAAAGTATGCAACATATCAGCTTCGCTTCGACGAGCGACGGCGCGATGACTGGTCACTGGTCAGCTTGTTGAACTGCGTTTAATTTCTAAGAAGCTACTCATTAATGTTGTTATAAAAAATGGAACATAAATATTTATATGAATACGTGTACAAGAATGAAGAGAATGTAAAAAATGAATTGAAGTTATATTTAAATTCATAATTTCGGAACCGTTATGGCAAAGTGTTTCATGTGAATGACCCTGTCTTCATTGATAAAAACATGAGACGGCATATTTGGCTCAGCTTGTACCTACTTGCTGTGCCAGCGGTCGCGGGTTCGTGTCCCGCTGGAGGCATTCATTTGTGTGCATGAATGTTTGTACTTTAGTCATGAGTGTTTATATTTGTAATATGTATGTATTTAAAGTTATATATGTGTAGTGTATCAACTATCTGGTATCCATAACACAGGCCTCGTAGCTTGCCCTGGAACTAGACGGTGTTGTGTGTTAATGTCCTAACTTAATTATTATTATATTAGCAAGGAGTTATGAATATTGTACGTAATTTTAAGTTATCTGTGACTGGCTGGTCTGGCTGTAGACAAACACTGAACCCACCGAAAGACCGAATTCTGGCGTAAAGATCCGTGCTTTCTCCACCTACCTAAAATGTTTAAAATTGGAAAAATATAGCACAATAATATAATGTGTGTGACGCTACATACAACCTCCCCCTTTTTTGAAGTCCGTTAAAAATGCACATTCAATACGGAATATCTTATCGTAACAACATATTTGAAAAGCTTTTAAAGTTCAAATTAGTATATTTTATTACATTATCGTTACGGGCGTCCGAACGACCGAAGCGAGATTGAATGACCTCACTTTGTAAAATTCTTCTGACTTCAAATTTTATGCTATTAGCAATAAGCTTAATTTATTCGTACCTACTATTAAACATTTAGTTTCAATCTATTTTTTTTGTAAATGAGGCGTATTTAATAAAACCTACTTGATAAACAATGGCAGAAATTGTATAGAAATTAGACACATGGAAAGAGTAGAAGACATTTTACTTAACAATCCCGGCGCTCTCGGGAGTCCGCGCTCGCGTTATTGTTATCGCATTACCATAATATTAGAGAGTTTCTCTCGTCCTCTGTCTCTCACTTACTTACATACGTCTGTGCTTATTGAGGGAACTGCCGAATTACTGATGTCGACGGACGCTTGAAGCAGTGTGGAGGCCAGCCGTAAAAGGCAAACGAGAGCTACATCCCTCGCATCGTAAAAATCAATTCATGGCAATCGTAGGAATTGGTAGTCTCGCTTTCCTTCTTTGAATAAATTATCAATTGATGTATGTCAAAAATATTTCTTTCGCAGTTTTTGCTGTAACAATTAAAAGTAAGTTGTATGATTATTGGCAGGATCCTGAAACGGAACCGCATCACGCATATCGACGAGCGCGCCTTCGTCAACACACCGGCGCTGCGCGTGCTGTAAGTACTCAACTAACTTACAACTTTACATTTAACAACGCCTCATTGTTTCGTTTTTGAACAGAAAAACACTTATTAGCTTTAGCAAAATCAAATGCTTTAGAAAATTTATTGCTTTACATTTGTAGTCACAAAAAAATCCAAACTCCACATTTATTTACCGATGTTTAATTAGAGTTCTGTAGCCGAAAAGCCAATACGGACCCCATAGTTTCATCATGTCCGTTAGTCCGTATATCACATTCGCTTTACTCGGAGACTAACTTTTGAAAGCTGGAAACCTTCCCATACGAATCTTTCTACAATGGTACAAAAATAAAAATAGATAATTACATTTTACTAAAAAAGTGCACTGCCTTCAAAATCTCTTAAAAGCAATTATGCCACCCTTATAGGAAGATTTTTTTTATGATTTTCAAAAATAACGTGTAATTTAATTTAATTAAGATACGCTATAGAGTATAGACCAATCGGAATCCGTTTATTTTTAAGAGAAAAAAAAATAGAAAACCTGAAGTTTTATGATTTTAAAATGTTAGCAGGTATATATGGAATAGAAATTCCTAAAATGCCCCACATGTCCAGCTACCCCCGATAAATGGGGGGACGCGAAGTGTTGAAAAAAAGTTTTTTGTTAAAGTTTATAAAAAAAAATGAAATTGAAATGTTTAGCCATTTCCGAGAAAATTATGTTTTATAGTCTGTAAAGGCCGGAAATCACCCCCAAATTCAAGTGGGCGTTTACATTTAAAAAAAAAATTGTTTCATTTTCATATAGGGCGCATTCTTTTCGTTTTGAACTCTACTTTTTGAAAATGTAAAAACATTGTGATTTTTGTAACATACTTTTCTCGGAAATGACTAAACATTTCAGTTTCATTTTTTTTTATTATATGTATTTCAAAGATTACATTTCCTTAGTTTCATGGAAATCAAAAGATTATTCTAGAAATTAAAAATAAAAAACCAAGAAACAGTTAAAAACCGAGTTTTTTGCAAATATCTCGAAAACTTTGAGGTTATTGTAAAGAGTGTTATTTATAAAAGTTGTTATTTATAAGTGTTGTAGATTTTTACTAGACCTATAACTTTTGTAAAAATCATTTTTCGATAGAACGTCACAGTAAGCCGGAAATTGAAAAAAAAAACTATTTTTCAAAGCTTTGCGTCCCCCATTTCTCGGGGGTAGCTGGGCATGTGGGGCATTTTACGAATTTCTATTCCTTATATACCTGCTAACATTTTAAAACCATAAAACTTCAGGTTTTCAATATTTTATTCCCAAACCGGATTCCGATTGGACTATTATTATAATAAATAATAAATAAATATGTTAGGACATTAACACACAGCGCCATCTAGTTCCATGGTAAGCTACGAGGCATGTGTTATTGATACCAGATAGTTGATACATTATACATAATATAACTTTAAATACATACATATTATAAATATAAACACCCATGAGTGGAGTACAAACATTCGTGCTCATCACACAAACGAATGCCCCCAGCGGGACTCGAACCCGCGAGTGGGGTTACTACAAGCTGAGCCAAACGTGTCGTCAAATTGGACTTTGAGATAAGGAATATTTTCTTGAACACGATTTGTCAGTTGAATGGCCGTAACATTCATTTTCATACTAAATTTTAAGAATTTCTATGAAAAACAGTTATTTTTACGTTCCATAAAATAAGTATTGTGCTTGCGTAAATATGTTAATCTGTTTTTATCTATCTAATTACATAAATTAGATAATTTTTGATGACATGGAACTCTCGGCCGCGAAACACACTCGCACATGTTCTAAATATGTTTGTATATACAGTAGTGTATGGCTTTATTTACTTATTACTTCATTCTGTTATATATAATTTCGCTATCCATAATATCATTACGTTAGTGCGCACATGTGTGTGTCTGTACATATGTATATGTATGCACCCACATATAAACTTAGTTACGATATGTCGAGATTTGGCATGATGCGAGGACACACATCGAGCTAGTAATCATTTCATTTATATAAATTATACTTTATCTAGGTCGAATAAAACTGATAATGGCTTCATAAATAATCCTGATAAATGTTCTAATGTCACCACTGTCATCAACATATGTATTTCAATATACGTACTTTATTATTTAATTTTTTATTTATTATTTCACAAATATAATCTATACATATAATAAAATTCTTACTGAGTCGAATTTGTACATTAAATATTCTTTGGAAAATCTTATTGAAAAAGTCATTATTATCGATACAGAAACCGAATCTATAGTTTTTAGAATATTTGTCTGTCTGGGAACGCATCACGAGAAAACCATTGGACAGATTTTGATAAAATTTGGTATGATAATACGTGGTTATAATGATAAATGGGCATATAGTAGGTATACTTTTTACTGCGGGAAAATATTTCATCTGATGAAAGTGAAAGAAATTTATAGTAACCGTTAAAATGTACCAAGTGACGAACCCGAGCGGAGCGACGCGAGGGTGAGTCGCTAGTATGCCAATAAAACACAAGTTAAGAATGCTTTGGGAAACTTCATATCATACTTACTACTCATGCGTGTCGGATTCTCGCTCGTAATAAATGATAAATAGCTAAGACATTAAATCAAATTAAAAGGCAATAAAATATCATGTATTCTTTATACTTACTTAGGAAATAAAAGCTCGGTCTCATCTCCCAGTATAAATAATGAATCAACTAAACAACGTAAAAAATAATCGAATTAAATAAGACTATTACCTAAATAGACTTCCTTCTTTTTATTTATATATTTAAATAGTTTCTTAATGGGTCAAGGGTGAATCGAACCAATACTAGCACAGATAATAAAAATATATACAATAATAATAAAATAGACCATTATAATAAATAGCTGGTATATACCTAAAACGAATTCGCCGGCAATTAACCAGTTTTTATTAATTGTTGTTTTACTTTACGTTTTCCATTATTGTTTGTATGTACCTATTCATATCGTGTTAGCTAGTAATTCTTAATTAATAAAATAATAAAAAGTAGTAATTATTACGATTGACCAAAACAAAAAATACTAAAACTATTTATAAATAGAACGGTGGACGAATCGAGCAATCGAAAATCGAACCGACTAGGCATATATAAGATTCCAACTGGAGCTTTGATTACGACACGACACCGTAAAGACAAAATCTACATACGAGATATAGGTCAATTTGTCAACAATTTTTAAGAATTCGTAGACATTCGACAAGAGCGGATTGAGTTTGTCAAAGTTTATTTATGTTTTGTTGTATTGGTCCTACATTGTATACTCGTATATATGTATAGTACCTTGGCTACCGAACTTCGCTCGGAGTTTTTGCCTTGCAAAACAATTTTCTTTTTTTTTTAAAGAAAAGCTAAAAACTTCAATAAATATAAAAATAACAAAAAAAAAACAAAAGTAAAAACTTTGTATCCGACCGAGATTCGAACCTATGATTGTCGATCTTGTGCCTTGGCCGCTTGACCACGATGTTTATGCCAGAATGAGCGAAATTACCGACCACATTTTGTCTGGAATAATGAAATGAAACCGCATGAAAACTCAAGAACAGGCGTTTTCTCAGACAAAAGACTAATCTAGATCGATTTTTCGCTCCCGAAACCTCTGTATACTGAATCATGAAAATCGTTGGAGCCGTTTCCGAGATTCAGATTCGCAAAAGCCTAATTAAGCTGTATGTTACGATGGTAGATTTTCACACACAAATTGTTGACTTTAGAATAGCCTGTAAAAAAATAAACACGTCTTAAAAAAGTTAGTTAAAGTTAGTTAAAGTTTTACTTAGGTATATTCAACTAAGCATAAATGACAACGACAACTATCGATGCTAATAGAAGTGTATTAGTATATAAATATATCGTTGTGAACGCTATTATATATGTAGGTAGTAGCTGAATGTTCAAATATTAAAAAACAAATAAAATGTATAAAGCGTGTAATTATAATAGTACCTATTTCATTATTGCCTCTAACATTACATCCCATTACGTCTTAGGTTTGGATTTCTGTGACTTTTCAGTGGATATACCCGGAGTTATGAAGTAGACCGTCGTTACCGACATCGCTCTTCTAATAGTCCTTTTTTGTTATCAAACATTCTAGTAACAGCACAGAGTAATAAAGTGAATACTTTATTTGAGTACAACACGCATCTTTGTTGTAGCAATATATATTATTCTGATATGCCTTGTAACTTATAGAAAATAAATAAGCTCTGCAACTCAGATGTGGTGCCGTGGGCAGAAATAATCTTATCGGTTTGCGAGCGCGCAAGGCGAAGCGCGCAGCGTGGGCGGGCGGCGCGCGGCGCCCTCGACACTAGTGAGATAGCGCAAATATCAACAAGCTCCGACTCTACAATAAAACCTAAACGATCCCGCGCTATCTGTTCGTTCGCGTCTGTTATTATTACCGGCTTACATCGCCGCGCCGGTGTGCATGATAATTTAATGCACTAGTACTTTATATATGTATATACATCGGAGTATATGTGTGATCCTGTCGTGCGTTGACTTCTTGGAAACTTTTGTTCAATATTGATGCATAAATTTTCTAGTCTTCTAAATATCTTTGCAATGGAATGTAAAAAACAATGTACTATAAAATTCAATAAATATCCTATTCAACATAAACCTATCTAAATTAATAAGGTATTTTTTCTCAATTCCTTGGTTATTAGATAATGATGACGTAAAACGTTTTTCTTTATATGATTTGTCAAATACTACACTGTGACTAACAATTACATATGTCTGTCTCACAATGGCGCGTAAACGAAAGTAGAGTTATTTTTATTGTCTAATGTAGGCCCAATTGTCTTACTTTGCTGACCTCGTAAGTGACCATATTAATTTTACGACGATTTTATAGGTCATAAAAGATATAGTGTACGTAATCTGATGGCGACAGCGCGGGAAACACGGCATGTGCATAGGCTCAAGGCTTTAGTGGCTAACTGTTGCCTGTTATGTTTTATGACACCTTTCACACATTGGCTTTGGCCCTTGTCATTTATTATTATAAGTTATAATGAAACCCTTAATAGATAAAAATATTTTTCACCTCTTTTATAATGGTTTGAAGAAGGGGTGTTTTTAAATGACGTATTAAAATTTATTTTCTGCTGGGTATTTCTTATTTACATTAAGATAATAAATGTACACCAGTAAGCAAGATTACGCTCTGCGCTCACTCTATAGGAATATCAGGCATATTTGCGGAAATTCCGCAACGAAGCGACGACGAACGACGACGAACAGATTAAGACATTAATGGTGCCTTTTATCTTAGGATCTAATATACACTTGATCTTCTAAGTAAAATTTAATACTAGCGGCTCGCTCTTCCTTCACGTATGTCATTTATTTTCTCCCATTTTATTAAGAAAGCGTAGATCTATAAAAATGTGTCTGTTTTCTATTCGTATTGGCTTAAAAGGTGTATTTATTCACGGTGTTGAATTAGTATTACAATGTTTTAATAATCTGCTTTATGCTTCATCTATCGGTAGTATTCAGTAGTCAAGGTATTATTATTCAACACTTAATTTTATTTAAAACTTATTATAAGTAGTCTGTTATTCATCCTACATTGAAGATTATTTATAACATGGTCAAGTGCTCGGTTATTGGATCGCGTCGACGGAGTCCCGCGTCGTGCAGACGACACTGCGGTCGCGACCGGGGCTCGGAGACTGCGAGTATCATTGCTCTCGGCGGCGATCGATTGCGCTTAGGGTTAGCAGCTAGCTGGACTTACTGACTATATTTCAAGTACATGTTTTATAAATTATATTATATATAAACAATTTACACCACTAAGTAATCACGCATGCACAGTGTAGCCGTAAACATTTTTTTACAAAAATAAATCTAACTTACGAAAAAAATACCCATTAGTGTAATTTTTTTCTCTACTAGTGCTTATTTTTTATTATTTCAGTTCTCATATTTTAAACAACACTTATTAATATTCTTGTATATATTTTTTAATATAAATTAATAAAAATGTATTATTCAATAAACACGTCAATGCCTATTTTTTTTAAACGTAATAGTGTTTGATAGAATTAAATAGAAAATATATATTGAATCCTAACATAACAAAGATGTTCAAAATCGTTTTTTGAAAAACTTCTTTTAATGTTCTTCAAAATAAATTAATATTATTTACCTCTCAAGTCTCAACTAACCGCTGTCGAGGCTGATGTCGCTGGATTATAATTTGTAGAGTAATATGTATTCTACTTTGAATCTTAAATTTGAATTTGGATAACTGTCTTTTCTTATAATTATATCGTGATTTTGCTAACAAAACCTGATAGTTATTTAAAACAACTTCTAAAAGAAATAAACACTGAGATGAGTTGATTTTGTTAAAATAATGTTTTTTCATCAAAGAAAAATATATACCTAAATATGTTAGAGGATGTCTCGAAAGTATAATAAAAAGTCATTTTGGTAGAAATCATAGTTTTTTAGTTACAAATTTGACATTTTTTTCATAGATTTCTAGAATATACCTACAGTATAGGGTTAGGCTATGAATATGAGGATATTGCAAACTACCGACTCACCCTCGCTTCGCTCGGGATCGTCCCTATCTTGCCTCCCCATAAAACTTTCATCCCCATTTTTGCACCCTTAAGAGATGATTTCCGGGATAAAAAGCATCCTATGTCCTCAAACTATCTTCTTAACAAATTTGATCTAAATCGCTTCAGCAGATCCAGAGATTACCCACTACAACGTCACAAACTTTACCTCTTTTTAATGTTAGTATATTAGTCATGAGATAAAAAAGCTTTACACATTCATAGGTTAAGTTGGACATACTCGTACATAGTCTTTAGTAAAAATTTTCCATGTGCGGCCAAAATATGGATGAATTTTGTTGATACAGTGCTTCGTTTGCTGATCGCAGCATAAATATTAGGTTTAAAAAAAACTAAAGAAATAATACAATTTGTATACTAAGTCTCAGTATCGGGGACAATTCTACCGAAATGAGATATTACTCGAAATTGAAATTTTGTATACTATGCTTATTTTTTCACTCATCTTTCGTGAGTGCATTATCTCAAAGATGATACTTAGTGCGTATTTGTGGCTGAAGCCTTCATCGCACCATTGGTTAGACAATAATAGTAATATAGTTGACGGTCTGGCGTGAGTCTGTCGCGACATGGTACTCGAGAGAAACAACTCAATCACCGGATGTGTCATTTCCTGGTCGGGTATTATCCCCACACGCAATTCCATACAAAACCCTTATGTATATAATAAGGTTCTATGAATCAATAAAATCTACAAGTTTTAACTAATAACCTGTGATTTCTATGAAAATTACTTCCTGCATAACTTTTATTACTATACAAATATATTTCCTTTATAGTTTATACTGAGAGAGTTAATTACACTTTATACGATTAAATTGAATTTACTTTAGATGTTCTATACAAATATAGATATAAGTATCTATTTAAATTTAAGAGCCCTGATATAATCTTTTCATCGCATGCTAACCCTAAAGTTTAGTTCACTTCAGCAGCAGAATGACGCGCATCCGCCGCCGCCAGAACAAATGCAGTCGACGTGCGATGTTCACATGATTAAATGATAAATCAATGATCAAAATAGCTTCTGAACGATCTAAAATACTAGAAATAAACTTAAATCATACACAAATAGAACTTTATCTAGAATCATATAATTTTACTTATCAAGTACAATGTGAGCATTTCTTTAATCGTTTCGTATATAAAATACTAGAAAGTTTAGGCATAAAGACGATGCCATTTTTGAACGGAGCATGTAGCAGATTTAAAAAAATATTAAGTAAATGAATGACAATTTTCAAAACGTATACTGCCATAATATATTATCAAGCTGTCATCTAGAGATTGTATATGAGTATGAGACTCAACTATGGAGGGTAGTAAGGCGGTGAAACTGAAAAATGTCCAGCATTTAATAATAGTTAAAGAATTAACTATTAATTACTAGGTGTGCTTTGCTTTGTATCGGCTGGCACCGACTTCGAAATTATTTGATTAGGTATGTATAGTAAATGAAAACTACCAATCAGTTATTTTTTACTTTTTAGTGCTTTTGTTTGAAATCGGTTTTTATTTTTTTGTTAAAAAGTTTTTATTTTTCCCTTTTTATGTAGACAGTAGTAGCAAAGTAAGAATTCTAACGTTGGCTTATTTTGTTTGATTTGACAAGCCGTTAGGCTTGTCAAATCATACAAAATAAGCCAAACTCAAAATATCTACTATTAGCCGTTAAAGAGTTCCACCTATCCACTTTCTGGCCTTCAGATCATGTCAACAATACCGAACCACCATACTATCAACGGAAATAGAAACACTTGCAAAATTGACAATTAGAAATAGGTTAAATTCATCATTAGCTATTTTTCCACTCTTAAGGGTGGTATTTTTTTTTTTTTGAAATTTAAATGGTGGTCCCATTTAAATCTGGAAGTATACCCTTTCAAACAAAACAAAAATTGTCCAAATCGGTTAATAAATGACGGAGTTCGAAGGTAACAAACATAAAAGAAAAAGAAACATACAGCCGAATTGAGAAACTCCTCCTTTTTGAGGAAGTCGATTGATACTTTTACAAATGAAAAATGAAAAATATTAATCTGATATGCTGTCATTTTGATCCACACAGTAAGAACTTACTACATCTGCCTGTCTGTTATGTTTATATTTATTATTTGATTTTATTATATTAATAACAGGATCCCATGACGATGGTAGTACCCAGCCATCTGCCCTATTGAAATTTGGATGTTTTTAATTTCTATGGCTTCCCGAATCATTCAAGGGCGATATCGGTTTTCTTTTGCGAGGATTTGAGGTCTATCGAAGCTAATATAATGGCTTGGGCGGTCCGCAAACATACCCAGGATCGCGATAAATCTAAACATAACAGACAGGTAGATGTAGTAAAGTTCTTACTGTGTGGATCAAAATGACAGCATATCAGATTAATATTTTTCATTTGTAAAAGTATATAGTAATAGTGTTGCTTAGTAATTTGTCTTTTTAAATAATAGCAAACTAAATTAAAATTATTATCCTTCATTAATTTTAACTTTATAAATTACACGTAGAACAATTATATGGCTTAAATAATTAATACTATATTTTATATTTTTCTTTATGGTTATAAATATAATAATGGCAACACTAAATATACATTACTAATTAATATTTTTAAAATTGTAATAATCATAATAATAACAGCAAAAATTAAATAAATAATATTCCATATTCAATTATAAAACTAATTAAAATTATAAAAATGTTTAAAGTTAAAAAATATTGTAAGCTAATTGGTGCAATTTTCATTTTGTTATTTGTGGGTAGGCTGTCTGTAACAACTATACCTTCGAGAATTCTAACACCTCAGTCTCTCCCGTGACCATGAATGCTGTAAAGCATTCGAAACGTCGGGAACCAAAAATCCAAAAAAATCCGTGAAAAAATCCGAAAAGATAGTTTTATTTGAAACTTTAATTATAGTTAAAATATTATACATCAATTTGTGATGTATCTTACGTATCGAAATATACTTATTAAATTTGCTTTGCATCGGCTGGCACCGACTTCGAAAATATCTGATTAGGTATCTATTCGAAATGAACATAATAATTAGTTATTTTTAACCCCCGACGCAAAAAGAGGGGTGTTATAAGTTTGACGTCGATGTCTGTCTGTGTGTCTGTGTCTGTGGAATTGTAGCTCTCAAACGGATGGACCGATTTCGATGCGGTTTTTTTTTCATTTCATTCCTTGCGATGGTTCTTAGCTTTGTTGAGTAATATCGATGCAGCAGTGTAAAAATTTCAGCTCTCTTTCAAAATGATGTAAGGCATTTTGGCGTATGTTTACTCGATTAAAGGCGTCGCGCGTGCCAGTGTAATTGTTAAATGACAATTAATTTGCGTAGGGGGTTTTTTAAATTTTTAATTTATATGTATTGACATTTTAGTGCCTGGAAGTCGGTTTTTATTTATTTTTTTAAAGTTTCTATGAAGTGTACATATTAACATATACTTAGACACTGAATACAAAAAACTAAGTTTTAAGGTGAATTAAAACTTCATAAAATAGTTTGATTTAGCTAGAAGTCAATATAACATATTTATAAGATTATTTTGGCAATTTAAAAAGATATCAAAATATGTAATAGGTAACAGACGTAAACAGAATTTGTAATAATAAAAAGATAGTAGCTGCGGAAAGCGGCTATTAGAGCCTGACCTCAAAGAAAATCCTTTTGTAACTACACTATAACCTGAATCACGCCCCGCTGCTGTCGGCGGCTTGCGATAACGTAAAGAAATTTTACGTTTATATATTTCTTCGGAGCGCTTTATACAAATAAAGCATGTAAGAAAAACATAAAAAGGTCAACTTCAATAAAAGCCAAAAATTAGGGTTTCTTATTTCTTTTACCTTATTGTATTTATTACCTTTATTATTTGTCTGAGTAATTGTGTTAAAGCGTCCGCTTACATCTAAAATAAATAGCTTTGAACAATAGTGAAAAAATAAATAAAGCGAAGTCACGGTGTGCAAGCGTGAAGTTCTCTTTCATAGCGCATATTCAACGGCTAATCGCTTAATCGCCCGCCGCGGGGACCGGCTAATGTCCGCCGCCCTCCCCGCCCTGACTGCCCGCCCGCCCTCACAATGCATCCCCCTCCCCTCCCCAGCAGTCCCCGCGCCCCCGCAGCCTAAAGCTCGCCGTGCTGCTGGGCTCGCCGGCAACTAACAGCCGCGCGGCTCTCACTGCACTTCACTATCATTAGCCCTAAGGCTGTTTATTTTCAACAAAATCAAAGCTTACCTTTTTCAACTTTTATATACGACAAAGAACAAAGAGATTTTTTCTTGGAAGCTAACAAACTTTCCGGTACAAAGAATATCTTCATCTACTCGGGCGTCTTTATGTGTATTGTATATACATATATATGTATATATTGTGTATATTTTGTGTATTGTAAAATTTATTCCTTGTATGAGTTTCCATTTGTATTCGAATAAATAAGCAATATTGAGCTCGGCTGTCAGCCGCGGGTTCGGCTGTCATTACTTATCTGCGTGCGTGATTTATTTGGCAACACAAACAATAAGCGAGTTTGATGAATGTTAGTGTTTGAGCGCAAAATTGGACTGGCGCGAGCTCTTCAATACGAAGGAGCGTAAATATTATCCACGGTGATTAATTCTCAAAAAGCGAGGATCTCTCAGAGATTTTATTTGTTGATATTCATTTGATTGTTATTTATACTATGTAATATAGATATACTTAACCAACAAGTTGGAAAAGCAATTTGTATGTATCATTTTATTTGTACCCTTATTCTAGAACTGCCCAACTTTAAATTCGAAATTCGTTTCTATATAGTTGTATTTTAAAAAAATATTTTCCCACAGACGGCTTGAAGATAATCTCCTGAGCGAGCTACCTCCTGCCATTCACCTCTTGCCCATGCTCGAAGATTTGTAAGTTTTTTACTTAAATCAAAACCTATTTATTTTATCAATTTAATTCTAACTGGAAGTACAGTTTAACATATTTATGTGCTTTATTTAATATTGTTCTTATAAATATAGATAAAACGGAGGGATGTTGTATTAGATCTTATTGAATGTATTTGTGTTGTAAACGACGTGACTTGATCCCTCATGTCCCAGGTCGGTGGCCAGCAACCGCGTGGAGCGCGTGTCGCCGGGGCTGCAGGCGTGCGCCCGGCTGGCGCGGCTCGAGCTGCGCGCCAACCCGCTCTCCCAGCTACACCCGCGCGCGCTCGAGCACCTGCCGCGCCTCGCCACTCTGTGAGTTCTCTCTGAAATAAGGCATTACACGTGGCCCTATCGAATATTACTATAATGTGAAAGTTTTTATGTGTTACACGCCGAAACTGCTGGACCGATTTGGATGTTTAATACACAGATACGCTTTGACTTGGAGTAACGCAGGCACTTAGAGATGCACCCGAACGACGTAAGGATAAGTTACTAGTAAGTTATAAAAACAATAATTGCATTTCGTCAATAGCATCGTAGTAACAGAGAGTTCCCAAATAGCGAGTGTAATTTACTTCGAATTTTCGTTACCGTATATGGAAACCTCCACATAAATGTTACTTGATTTTTTGTGTGATTATTATTTAACAATCAATTAGTCATTTTTAAAATACATTAAATTTCACGGATGGCACAATGGCACGGACCTCAATTACAAAAAATAAAGTAGATAGTAGGTACATATGCAACTTATCTCTAAAATATAAGCAATTTAAAACTTTTATCTGTAAGTCGGACTATTTTATTCGTCACTAGAGACGATCCGTCTAGAATTTCAATGAAAGCCTTAGTGTATAGATCCAAAGATATAGCTTGCGACTGAGATCTTGCTCGTTCCCGCGCGTCGCGCTCCGATGTGCGCGAGTCGTGTGTACCTACTTTGCAATTCTGTGGCTTCAATAGAAGTACGATGGATGCAGCACAAAGGCGAGTGAGGAAAGAGACAATATTGTATACATATTATGTTACTGCAAAACTCAAGCTTTGATTACTGCCAAAGTTTTTTTGTAAGTCCATTGAAAAAAAAATCTTGTCAAGCCACTGTCAGTTGTAAAGATGTAAATTGTTCTACGAAAATCGCTTACGCAGTTTCTTGATCAATTTATTTAAAATTTGTATTCATATGTGAATAGTGTCATTTATTTCAATATTGTATTTATGTATGTAATTGTTTTAAAAAAATATATATAAAATGAATGCATAAATAAAATAATATTATTTGAGAAAATATCTCCATATTTGCACGTGTTGTTACTTAGCTAAAAGAGCCGTTGACAACTAATTAAATAAATAAGTAAAAAATGTAACTTCGTCTTAGATTCTTTCTAAAGAACACCGAAGTTAGCGTTTCTACCTGCATGGGAACCACTCAGACTGAAGCATCTTAGGTTTTACTGATAATATTACTGATAATCTTAATATATTAGGTATAATCATTGTATCTATATCCATATTTGTCATCAATTATAATATACATACATTGATATTTTTAAACATAAAAAACTCTTTAACAAAAAAATAAAAACCGAGATTTTTTCGAGATTACTCCAAAAATGGTTTCATATTCATAGGCTGGGCAGTTAGACAGTCGATAAAAGGTATTTCAATAAAGTATTTATTAACCATACTCTTACAAACTCAATACAAGTAAAATTAACAATTATTAGGCCCTTACATATGAAATTGGCGTTTTTTATGGAAAAAGAAAACGAAAAATTATTTAAATTATATATTTAATCAGTCACACAGTATGTACCATTGTCATCTATGCACTTCCGCTATTTTATAAGTAGTTCATTGATTCGTCTGCTGACAAAATTGTGGGAGCGATTATCAATAAAATCTCCGAAGGTCGCTTTGATTGCCTCGTCGGAATTGATTTTTTTCCCTGCAAGAAATTGACCACATTCCGGAAAAAGTGGTGATCTGTTGGAGCAAGGTCCGGGGAGTATGGCGGTTATTGGAGACATTCCAATCACAGCTCATCTAATCTAGTGACTGTCTGTTATGCAGTGTGTGTTCTAGCGTTGTCCTGAAACAGCAGTGAGCTAGATCAATTGACCAGTCTCGATTTTTTAACGGCTAGCTTTTCCATCATAGTTTAAAATCGTAGGCAATACAGACATGAACAATGTGACAGTAATCGTCTGGCCCGATCTAAGGAAGCTGAAGTGGATGGCATGGGGCACCAGCACTGGTCAACCAGACACTTACCAGGAGGTACCTTTTTTTGAGTCAACTTTCGCTTGGGGCAGGATTTCCCCTGGGTTCAACCATTATGACGAGCATTTCCGATGATTTTACAGGATTCAAAATTCCCTCATTATTGTGACGGTTGAGTAATGTAATGCAGCATGACGCGTGTTCGTTGGTGTGCTTCACTCTATTCATGCGGTACCCATTTTTCGAGCTTTTTCACTTTTCCAATTTGTTTAAATTAAAATTGTTTTATCACTCACACCGAAGCTTGTCGGTAACTCTGACGTGGTTTGCTATAGCCGACCTCCGGCCGTCCGCGGGGTTTGTTCTATAGGTCAAAATTTGCAGAACGAAAACTTTGGACCAAAACCATCTTTTCTTTTACAGTAGCTTCCTCATACACATCATTAATCCTTCGAACTCCTTCGAACTTCGAAATCATTGGAACTCGTATTCGTAAATAACGCGATATTTTAAGCTTTCCGTATTATAAACAGAATGAAAAATCAAAAGGCGCGAGAATAATTAATAATAATCTTGGTAAATAATAATGCGCCAGCCCTCCTGTCACCAGTAGAGGTGATGAGACGGGGTGTGTGTCTTTTAAGAAGAGCTTAGCACTTTGACTCCATGGGCCAAGGGTTTCTACAGCAAATGGAATAAAAACATAAAATGAATATTTAAATTCAAAAAACAAGTACACAAGCCTAAATTTGTAATAAAGAATTTTGAATTCCTAACCAAACGCCAGATATTTGAGATCAAAGTAGCCAATTCGACAAAACGCCAATTTCATAGTAAGAACCTAATATTTATGAGATATTTTTTTCATTTTTACAGTGGTCACGTAAAAACAAAGAGTATTTAATGTACATACTTTCAGACGGAGAGGATCTGATTTTATTACAAAATTAACCCGCGTTAGAAAAAGCCCTCTTTGCTTCTACGCTAGTTTTATAATAATATTAATAATAATAGCCTTTATTAACAATCTTATAAGGTACATTTCATCTTGTTACTACTTAATATTAAACAGAATTTTTTATTTGTAAAAGTAAATATAAAGAGTAATTTTTCTTTTCTTAGACACCGGTTTCTTGATTGTCTTGCTTTCCAGCATAGGCCTCCCCAAGTTTTCTCCACAACGATCTATCCCTTGCTTTCCTTATCCAAAATGTTCCTGCCACCTCCTTGATATCGTCTTCCCATCTTCGAAATTGTCTACCTCTACTTCTCTTTTTATATCTAGGACACCATTCTGTCACTTCTTTGGCCCACTTCTCTGTTTTACTTCTTATTAGATGCCCTGACCATTTCCATTTCAGGTGTTTTATTTGGTATTTTATATCCATAACCTTAGTTTGTTTCCTTATAGTTTTTAACCGTATTTTATCTTTTAATTTTATGTTGAGTATGCTTCGTTCCATTCTATGTTGACACGTTTCTAATGATTTGATGTTTTTCTTTGTACAACTCCATGTCTGGCATCCGTAGGTCATGCTTGGTAGAATGCATATATTAAATATTTTCTTTTTTCCTTCCATTGGTATATCTGGGTTTTTTATGACATCTTTTAGAGCCCAATATCTTTTCCATCCTATGTTTATTCTATTGTTGATTTCTTTTGTTGTGAGGTCTATAGGAGATATTATTTGGCCCAAGTATGTATACTCTTTGACATATTCCAGTTCTGTAATGTTGCTGGGTTTGATTGGTATTTCATCAGAGTTTGTCATTACTTTGGTTTTACTACTGTTCATCGATAATCCCACTTTTTCGCTTTCGAGTACTAATTGTTCAATCATAACCTGTAGGGTCGTTGGATCTCCACATATTAGGATCAGGTCATCAGTGAATCTTAGATGGTTTAGTAAAACTCCATTCACATTTAAGTCATATTCATTCCATTCAAGTTGTCGAAATACATGTTCTAGAGTTGCCAAGAAAAGTTTGGGTGACAAAGGGTCTCCTTGTCGAACTCCTCGTCTGATAGGGAAATATGTGCCTATCTTTTCTGTGCGTATTTTAGCTTTCATATTTCCATATACAGTTTTTATTATGCCAATATATTTGTTGTGAACCCCTTGTGATGTAAGGGCTTCCCAAATTTTCTCATGCTTAAGCGAGTCGAACGCTTTATTGTAGTCAATGAATGCTAAGTAATATTTTATTCCATATTCATTGCATTTCTGGATAATTTGTTTGATGGTATGAATGTGGTCGATGGTTGAGAAGCCACTTCGAAACCCTGCCTGTTCTTTTGGTTGATTTTCGTCTAAGGTCTTTGTTACACGTTCTAGTATTATCTTGGAAAAAAATTTATATATATATTAGACATTAGTGAGATAGGTCTGTAATTCGAAATATCATCTTTCCTTCCCTTCTTGTGAAGTAAAGTTATAGTGGAAGTAGTCCATTGGTGAGGTATAAGTTCAGTTGTTATAATTTGGTTTAAGAGGTCAGTCAATGTGTAAGCAATAATTTCAGATACACCAATTAAAAGTTCATTGGAAATGTTGTCTTCTCCTGATGCTTTCCCTCTCTTCTGTGATTTTATAGCTTTGACAATTTCGTCTTTGAGTATGTTTGGTACTGCTTCACGGTACGCTAGTATTAGATAGGGGATAAATATTAAATAGTTATATAGCCATGGTTTAGTTATTCTCTCTGTGGTCTTATCCTAAGTTTCACTTTACAGTGCTACCACGTAAATGGAATAAAAAAATACTGGTGATTTAGTACATTTTTGGATAATCTTAATTATTTGACTTATTTCTCGAATGTCTCGTTATTCCCGGGACTGGCGATAGAAGTCTCGAGTCTCGAAAACTCGAAAAAATTGTCGAGACTCTCGAAATTTTCAATACCGAGACTCCCGGGATAAAAGCCCTAATACATACCTAATCAAATATTTTCGAAGTCGGTGTGCTTTGCTTTGTATCGGCTGGCTTTACTTTTTAGTGCTTTTTTTGAAGTCGGTTGTTATTTTTTTGTTAAAAAGTTTTTATTTTTCCCTTTTTAGTGTAGACAGTAGTAGCAAAGTAAGAAGAAAGTATTTTAATAAAATATTCGCTTAAACCGTTTAAATTACTTTGATGCCAATTTTTATACGAGGACTTACAAATTAAAATTCGCTTTTATTAGTAACATTAAAAATTCTGGCTCTAAAATCCGATTCTAACGCTTGTCAAATCAAACAAAATAAGCCCAAACTCAAAATATCTACTATTAGCCGATGAAGAGTTCCACCTATCTACCTTCTAGCCTTACCATCAGATCAGATCAACGATACCGAAACACTGTACTATTAACGGAAATAGACACACTTGCAAAGTTTCAAGTCAATATGACAATTAGAAGTAGGTTAAATACATCATTAGCTATTTTTCCACCTTTAGGGGTGGTATTTCTTTTTAAATTTAAACGGACCAATCTAGAAAAATACACTTTGAAACATAATAAAAAATATTTAAATCGGTTAATAAATGACAGAGTTAGGAGGTAACAAACATAAAAATTATTTATAGGTGGAAACTTTGCTGGTGTGTGCACTTTTTAGTTTTTAATTATTTTTAAGAATTATGTCACTGTTTGTTTCCCAAAAATTAATAAATAAATAAATAAAAAAAACATACAGCCGAATTGAGAACCTCAAAAAGGTTTTTGAGGAAGTGGGTTAAAACATAGAAGAAACAATTTTAAAACAAAGATAACGCACTATCGAAGATACTATATCGGTATATCGAACTTGGTAATGAACCGACTTTCAAACACAACCTTTAATCTCCAAGCAGTCCACTCAAAAAAATGTTTCTTTTTCCGATTAAATTTTCTGAGCAATGAAACGTCTAATACATGTTTACATTGTAACGTCACAGACCGCAGAGAACGCCCAATGCTGAGCGCTTATTATATTATAAGCCAAATAAGTTTGTCATTCTATTTTGATATTAGAACGCCCTTGATAAAATTGAATACAGTTATATTATGTACTATATATAAAAGATAACTTCAATTGTTGTAAGATTTGTCCTAGTTTTATACGTTCCTAATGTAAGTTTGTTATCGTGTTTATCGGCCAAGTGTCCGTGCAAAAGAGAGTTTCAAAACTCATAAGAAGCTCGTCGCAGTCAGCAGCTTGCCAAATCATAGTTCTTACTATAATTTAAAAGCTTAATATTAATTACTTGCCGTTAATTACTTATTTGTTTTTGTTAAAATTAACAATAATGACACCAATTAGTGTTCCTTTTGTCGAGGTCCAGGAGTCTACAAATCACGACTTCGTGTTATTTACTTAATATAAGAAATGTATTTTTGCGTTACATACAGCTCGAATCAATGAGTTTACACAACATGTATGCAAATGCATACGTAACTATCTCAGATGGTATTGCGTGCATCGGACGGCGCGGTGCAGGTACGCGGGCGGCCGCGTGACTCAGTGCTGCACGTTCGGCGGAACGAGGTCATCGTGGAGTCAGTGTGCGTGTGGAGAGGGGGAGGTTAGCCGCCGAGTGCAGGATACACACACGGTGGATGCCCGACGACTCTCCAATTATAGATAATGTCAGCGTCGAGTGACCTGAGCACTTAAATGTGCGGTGAACTCATAGTCGCCCTGCGGATTTTGAATCGACGTCGTAAAATTAAGCAATAAATGTTTTATTAGGTCATGGATATGGAAAGATCTGCTGCTTTATCGATAATTATTCAGAGGAAATCAATAAAAAACGGTACGTTCGACCAAAACGAATGAGGTACAAGGACTTGTCATCGATTCGATTGTCGATTACCCTTTTTTTATTGATGAAACAATGTTGTTATTATAATTACAATTGTACCTAGTGCTATTTACTACAAAGCACAATTTGCTAAGTTCATTCACTTGATAAAAACTTTAATATTATTTGATATAGCATATTGTCGGAGGCCCGCGGGCTGGACCGCCTGCCCTCGCTGAACGGCTCGGTGCGCCTGCGCACGCTGCGCGTGGACCGCGCGCGCCTCGCGCACCTGCCATACGAGCTGTGTGCGCACGCGCCGCAGCTACGAGCCCTGTCAGTACTTACTACCTAAGTTACACTATTTTACACTTACATGTTTAAGGCTGACTGATGTTACGTTACGTTAGACGTTCATTGCATTGGTAGAGTATGTAGTGGAATGGCAAGGTTAGATATTTCGAACTAAAATGGATAATAAATCACTGACTGCCATTTGAATAACCTGATAACTTACATATAATTAAATTTTAGCTACATCAATTTAAGTACGAAGTAAAAATGTCCTTTTCTACTTTTATAAAAGTAAGAGTCACTTTTTTTAATTTTTGCACTTAGATACACCAAATATACATTTTGTATTTATATACCAAAATATACATTTTGCCAAAAAATAGTACCTACCTATGCCATGAAAAAGAAGTATCGTCAATCAAAATCTTAGCTTTAATTTTCATTTTAATTTTAAAAAACTCTTAGAGGTAAATTCAATTCAATTCTTTTGGTAATGGCTTCAAAGTGTGCCAGTTTAGAGGTTTACAAACAAACAATCTTAATTACCCGAGAGCAGTCAGTCGATCACGCTGCATCGCTGCAAGCGTCTCGTCTCGACGAGAGTATCATTGCAGTTTACATGGTTATTACATTTCGCAACTAGCGTGGGCCGTATTATGTTGAACTAACTCAACTTGCCAACGGATTGCTATTGTTGAAGCGCGTGGTACCTACTATATAATAATTATTTAATGTATGATATCTATTAAGTCCAATAAAGATAAAGTATGCTCATTTATATGTACTAAATTGGCTTTAAAAATTATCATTAATATAACTAATTGTGATCAAGTTGTTGTTTTGTGCAGGGACTTGCGCTCTAACCAGCTGGAGCGCGTGCCGGAACTACACGACTGTACTGAACTTCGCGTACTGTAAGTATGGAAAATAAAACATAGTCCAAAACATAAAGCAAGATGTACCTAATTATTAAAATTAGGTGTTTCTTACGTTACTTTTGGAATAACAGAAATAGAAAATATAGTTTTTAGTTCGAAATTGTAATTTTTCCGTTGACTCTTGAAATGAACATTATAGGATTACGTATAATTATATAATTGCATATGGGGTAAATGACTTCCGCGGTTTAGCTTGCTTACAAGTATCTTGATGTCCTCTATGATTCTTTTGCACAAACGTGGCTGAATTTTGTTGATACAAAATAAAAAAATAAAATGTATAACGAAATATCTCTATCTGATTTCTATCAAAATAACAAATTGTGTTATTTTAGGGACGCCTATGTATCGAAGTTGCCACTCTTGAGACACTCTTCTAGTAAGTCCGACAAGTTTGTTGTTCTTATTAGTTAACTGTCCACAGAGGATTTGTTGTATCCAAACTAACACAAGTCTTAGTACATATTATGTATTTTTAATCGGTAATACAAATATGTTATTTAATAATATAATAGTGTAGTCGCTAGCCAAAATGTTATCAGATATAAGGCAGCGTGCGGGTCGGCCGTCGTGCCGCCTCCCTATAATGGTATATCACGCAATATCGAGGCGATAACAAATTGCATTTTAGTGGTAGTCGTTAAAAAGATATTTGAAATGGCACGCAAACTATGCAGGAATGACGATTGATTAAAATTTTTTAGCGATGGCAGCAAGAGATTTAAGAAAAAATTGGTAAAAAAATAATTTCATTTTTATTTAAATTTACAACTCCTATGTCAATCTTGTATCGCCAAAAACAACAAATATTTTAATGTTTACACATTATCTATCTCTTTAGTAAATAAATGCTTGCAAAACACAATTTAGGTCAGGAAACAACTGTCACCTTTATTGGCAATTAGGATGCAATTAGTATTCAGCTGTCGTGTAGATGTGGACTATGATGGACGCATGTTGCTACGCAAGCAAGTAATGTATACATGAGTATATGCTAGAATATGCAGAGGTATAAGAATAACAACGCAGTGATAGCCCAATGGTGACGCTCTCGCTTGGACAATGTGTCTGGGTCTCGCATCTCTGATATTTTCATGTGCGAAACATTTCCAACACGACTACCACTTATCTAACGTTAAAAGAAAACACCGTGAGGAAACCTGCATGTCAGAGAGAACCTAGCAAGTGTTCGAAAGTAATTTGAAGTCCGCCAACCCGCACTTCGCTAGCGTGGTGGACTATGGCCTGATCCCCCACATATTGAAAAGAGGCAATAAGGCCAAAAAGAATGTAACCACTACGTTTTAAGAGGCGCGACTTAGTACATAATTTTTGTGATCATTTACATGGCACTTTCATACCGACTGTACGTCAGAGACGTCAAAACAACGAGACCTATAAAACCTAACAGACCAACTAGTCCCTCACGCGTTTTTATCGATATCGATAATGTTCAGGTTAAAAATCCAGGCTCGTAGATACTAAGCAAATATGACTGAAGTGAAGATCGAGTCTACATCTAATAAATAATGAAGTTCATTGTTGTTTAGTAGACAAAATAACTAATGCAACACTGGACTTAATGAAATGTAGACTTGAGTCGAAATAAAAAAATAATGAGAAAATACATAAGGTTTATATTATTATTTTTTTCAATATAATTCCCCTCAAGTGAAATACAAATTCAAAATATTTTATTCGGCGTTAAATTATTACAACTATTCACTGAAGTTCATGAGTCAGTCTACTACCAGTTCGGTAAGAAGAAGCCTGAGAAGAACTGGCGAAAGAAAGTCAACGGGACTAATAATTATTAATAAGCAATAACAGAACCAGTACACAAAATCGCAAATTCATATCATGATATGCTCTAATGCTCATAGATACTAGGTATGTACGTGTGTAGTGTCTAGGAGAGACACACCTACACACAAAATATAATTTCTACCAAACATCAAATTTGAAAACAAAATCAAATAGATTCTTACAAGCTTTTTTGTGACTTTTGAATCGTCACTTTTTAAAGTTTTAAAATTTTAATACGTACTCGTAAGTCGGTAAGCAATCTACCACCGGCTGTTCTACGTGAAACTGAACCAGACATTAACCCCACACATTGACATATATATATATATATATATATATATATATATATATATATATATATATATATATATTGCGATGCAACCTTATGTCTTTGATTATTTATATGTCTTAACACCTCCAGATAAATTTCTAAGAAATCGATTGTTAACTGTCTGCGGTCGTGGAGGGATTATGTATATATAAAAAAAACTAAAGTTTTTGTAAAAGTTCTCGTAGTTTTCTCGAATATTCCGAGGTCCGATGTTATGAATGATGTATTCTTTAGAGATTTGTCCGACAACTTGGTGGAGTCCATCGGCGGCGGCGCGCTGCGCGGGCTGCGTCGCCTGCACGACTTGCTGCTGGCGCGCAACCGCCTGCGCAGCGTCACCGCCGACACCTTCGTGCACACCCCGCGCCTGCAACTACTGTGAGTGTTCTCTTAACCAGATGCACATATCCTCCACTTTTCATTTGATTCGATGCTAGGTACGTATATACAATGAATTTTGTAAATTATGACCATTTCACTTCATAAAATATCTGTCTTGCCCAAATTGAATGTTTAGTAGGTAGTCGTGGCATTTATCTGATACCTATTTACAATACTGTTTACGACATCGAAAGATTTTCCGAAACCACCAGTATGCTTCTAGGTTTGTTATAACGCGTCGAATTACATTGGACATTATGAAATTTTGCAGGCTTTATTAGTAAAGGTACTCGTATATTACGAATAAGTCTTGTAAATGCTACACAAGATTTAATATTTGAGAAATATCAGTCACAGAATATGATTTTTTCGTTTTGACAAAATTGTTATAAAATATCAAGTGAAGTTATTACAAAGTTACTTTTACGCACAGATATGGCTATAATATGTGTGGATGTAACACAATTTAAAATTTAATAACAACGAACTTAAACAATCAGTTTACTTTATTATTTAGAAACTTAACGCGAGTTAGCTATTTACTTTGCTGTGTAACATTTGAGGCTTACCGACCGCCCACAATTAATGTCATTAGGCGCTAAAGCAATTAACAACGCTCACGGCTCGTTGCCTTTCAACAAACATTGAACGCTCGTAACATGTCACCAGCGCGCGATGCTGCGCCGCGCTGGAGCTCTGCAGCGGCGAGCACTTCCAATTAAATGTGCGATATATGTTCGAGCAGACGTCGATTTGATCAAATAAATTCGTGGAAAAACGTAAGCGCGACCGCATCGCGTTGGATGTAGAGCTCTATCTGATATGAACTGACACAATCACAATACACAAAGCGCCGCGTCGCCGCGAAACTTTATCATCCTACATATCAGTATTCATTTAGATACGTACCTATGCTTTCAGAGACCTCGAGGACAACCAAATAGAGCACATTGACATGGAAGCGTTCGTCCCCGTTTCTAAATTAGAAGACTTGTAAGTTCATTTCTACTATATTGTGTTCGTATCTACAAATTTCCTAAATTTTGTCCGGCGCCACGCAGTCCACAGTGTTTCATCCGTTCACAGAAAATTACATTTTTTATAAGCATAAATTGTAATAGCGGCTTCTTAATAAAACTTACGTACGATAAAAGAAATGTATCTATTAAATATCAATACAGCTTTATTGCAAATATCGATTTTTATTTTAAAACAACTTATAGTAATTGCAAATAATTAAAAATTATAATGACGACATCGTCCGGTTTTAGAAACGTGGGAAACAATGCGTTCCCGGTGCTGCCGGCGAGCGGGCTACAGCGGCTTCTGCACCTCAAGGCGCACAACAACCCCGCGTTGCGCCGCTTCCACCCCCCGGACCTCTTCCCAAGGATACAGGTCTGCTATATTAACTATTGGTACGGTCGCGTTCCGCTCTCCACATCAACAAACCGGTCTTATCCTAAGAATATTTGCGCAACCACATGCGTTATTGAATTAAAATTAGGTTTCAATTCACCTTTGAATATTGAATGTATAAATTACGCAATCGTATGGATTTATTTTAGAAGAACTGTTGAGACTGAACGTTCGAATATTGAGTCGCAGCGTTGGACTTTTAGCAGAGTGCCTCGTGCCTGCTGTGCTAATGGTTGCAGGTCCTATTCCCACGATGGAGTATTCCGTAGTTATCGCTCAACACAGTGTTTCATTACTGTTATCGTGCTGAGAAATGATGCCAAGATATTCACTATCTCCTTCGTGAGGGCCAGTGCGCGAAGCTGAAAGTGGATGAAAATTTTAGGACACTCGTAAATAGGAGTCCTCTGGAACATCTTAAAAATTGATAAAAAACGAATATAAAGTTTTTCGAGTTTTCATGCGGTTTTGTTTCGCATTATGCCACGCAATATATGGTCGTTAATTCGCACACTAGGATATAAGCATCGTGGTCAAGTGGCCAAGACGCAACTTCGACAACCACAGGTGTTTGGGTTCGTATCCCGGTCGGACATAAAGTTTTTACTTTTGTTTTTTTTGTATTTATACAAATTTTTAATTTGTTTTTTTTTTTTAATGTTTTTACGGCCGAAAACTCCGAGCGAAGCTCGGTAGCCTAGGTACTTAATTATGATTAACGTAGCAAGTTCGACACGAACGTCATTTTAAACTTAACATTTTTTTAACCCCTTTTTTAAATGTGATATTGTTCTCTTAATTAGGTAATAAAGACGTAATTGCGATAAACAATAGATTTATTTCACTACTTGAATAAAAAAAAAAACATTTAAAAAATTGCATTAATAAAATAATAGCTCACCTGTAAAAACAATAGAAACTACATTTAAAGACTCTATTTCAAAAATCTTTACATCGTAACAAATAATATGGAAAATCTTTATATTTTAACGAATTCTTTAAGTAAAATTTATAATGACAAAACTCAATTATTTCATTAAATGTCAAATACCAAAGAAGTAAAAACCGACTTCCAGGCACTAAAATGTAAATGATGGTCAATAAATTAACACTTCCTGGGAAATTTCTAAGAAATTAATTAATATTCTAAGAAATCTATTGTTAATTAACACGACGGCGTGTCCGCGGTCGTGGAGAGATTAAAAATTTAAAAACCCCCCTACGGATAAAATATTTATAGTTTAAGGAACAATCTTCAAAAAGTAAAAAACTTGATCTAGTTATCATACGCCAAAATACCTTACATCATTTTGGAAAAGAGCTAACACTCTTACACAGCTGGACCGACATTAACAAAACATAGCTTAGGAACCACCGCAAGGAAACTGGCTTTCAAATGAAAAAAACCGCATCGAAATCGGCCCATCCGTTTGAGAGCTACGATGCCACAGGCAGACACACACACACACACACGCACAGACAGACATCGACGTCAAACTTATAACACCCCTCTTTTTACGTCGGGGGTTAAAAATGTAATTTGGAATAGATCAATGAATCTCCTTTATGTAGTAAATATAAACTTAAGTAAAGCACTTGTTTAAATGAGGTGGTTTTCTTAATACATCTATATATCTATACATATAATAAAATTCTAACTGAGTCAAATCTGTACATTAAATATTTTTTGGAAAATCTTATTGAAATAGATGTTATTATCGATACAGAGGCTGAATCTATAGTTTTTAGAATTTTTGTCTGTCTGTCTGTCTGTAACCGCATCACAGAAAAACTACTGGACGGATTTTGATGAAACTTGGTATGATCATAGCTGGTTATCCGGGCCAACATATAGGATAATTTTTACCGCAGAAAAATATCTCATTTCTGAGAAAAAATACAAAAACTGGTTAGAATAAAAAAACGATGATACTATATACATTTTAGCAAGTTAACTTACTAAATAAGATGAAAACTATTAAAAATAGCTAATCTTGAAAAAGTATATCAATAGCACTATTTTATTCATTAAAAAAGTTATTTCAATGAATATTTATTTTTGTATTATTTAGATATTTGTCAATAGATGTCACCATGTGTAAAAATAAGTAGTTCTTATTCCAAAAAATTTAAAAGAATGTACAAATTAGACCTTTCTATGATTTTATTAGGATTACTAGTAAATTACCCGCGGCCCCGCCCGTGTTCCAATTATCAAAAAAACAATCTTTTTGACTTTATAAATTAGTTACATCTATAGAATATAGATATGTACATTAAAATTTAATTAAGCCGTATCTGTGCTTTAAATATTTTTTGGAAAATCTTATTGAAATACACATTATTATCGCTAACAGAGACTGAACCTATAGTTTTAAGAATTTTTGTGTGTCTGTCTGTGACCGCATCACAGAAAAATCACTGGAGGGATTTTGAAGAAATTTTGTATGGTAATAGCTGGTTATCCGCGTCAACTAATATACTAATACGCGTATGTAAAACCTAAGAATTTGGTTTTGGTCATATGATATAGAAAGTGATCTTCCGTAAATTGAACTGGTCCAATTATGAACATTCTTTAAAATGAGTTAAAGAAGAAAACTCCCTATCTCCATTATCTGCAAAGTGCTATATTTAAAAATATAAAGAAGAATTTACAGGAAGTAATTTAATAATCAAGATGCTAGAGTTTGAGTGTAGCGCGCGTGCGAACGCTAACCGATTATAGGTAGTTAATTATTATATATCAGTAGTCATAATTATTTTAATAAAACTATAATATTTAATAATACTTTAACAAAGCAATGATTCGATATGAATGACTCCTAACAGACGTTGGTGCTCTCATACGCGTACCACTGCTGCGAGTTCATGCCGCTGATGGCGGGCGGCGCGGCCGAGGGCGGCGCGGCGGGCGGCGGCGCAGACGACGCCGAGCGCGAGCAGTTCAGCGACCTGGTGCTGCTGCCGCCCGCGCACGTCGACCTCGCCGCGTGGGCCAACGCCACCGACATCTGGCCACACTACTGTATGTGCCTTTCCTTCACTGTAAAAGTCTCTTAAAGATCAAGCTTTATGACTCATTTGTACTGCCCATACTTGAGTACGGGTCATTAGTGTGGAATCCTCATCACAAAGTTCACAGTGAAAACCTTGAGAAGGTTCAAAATACAATTAAATACTTGAACTATAGGTCCTGTTCATTAGCCAGCAGTCGGACACATTTAGTGCATAAATATCTACCATTAGCCAACCGTCGATTACTGAGAGAACAGTTATTTTTGTTTAAATTAGTCAATAATATTATTGATTCCCCTTACCTATTGAGTCGAATTAATTTTGTTTAAAATTGAGTCAAATTAATGTCCTAGATTATCTTCTCGAAATAAGTTGTTTTTTGATCCGCAATTAACACGTACTAAATCTCCTCAAAATTCGTTAATAAACGAGCTTGTAATAATTATAATGAAAAATTTATTAACATAGACTTATTTAATTATCAAGATGTATGTACATTGTACATACAGTATAAGGAAAGTGTTATTAAAATTTTTATCATAACCTTAATGCGTATAGAAATTTGCCTATGCTTAAAAATACATAATATTTTTTTATTATTATTTTCTATTCAAGTTTAAATTTTGCTTTTTTTTAGATTTTATAATTTGATTTTTTTATTTTATGTTTTAAAGTTTAAACTAATGATCATGTTTACTCTACCTGTGAGATTTTTATAAGTGGAAACTTTGCTGGTGTGTGAATGTTTTTAGTTTATAATTATTTTTATGGATTATTTCACTGTTTGTTTTCCTAAAATAATACATAAATAAATAAATGATATTTATAGTTTTTTTATAAACTGGCACTTTCGATTTAAATCTTTCAATTTTGTGTAGTAAACGCAACAGGCGACGGCGGGTCGCGACTCGCGGCAGTAGAATGGGGCGACGTAGGGGCTGAACTTAGGTTTTCCGGAGTTCGTCGTGTTCGATGTTTGCCTTTGCCTGGTGAGCCACAGCTTTTTCTCATTTTAATATGGTGATGGTTCTATTTACATACGTTTCATATATTTCGTTTCATATATTTTATACGTCTTATATATTTTACCTACTGTAGATAAAAGACAATATCACAATTCTAATCAATGATACTTATTTTAAATATTATGTCATCGTACCATTACTTTTATAGTACATATTATAATAATAGCGTGCTATACTCTCATCGCTAGGTCCATTTCTACCGTGCGTGGACCTGTTCGACTGGTGGACGCTGCGCTGCGGCGTGTGGGCGGTGTTCCTGCTGGCGCTGCTGGGCAACGGGACAGTCGTGTTTGTTTTGGTGTTTAGTCGCAGCCGCATAGACGTGCCACGGTTCCTCGTCACGAATCTTGCGGCAGCTGATTTTTTCATGGGAATTTACCTAGGTACAAATTTACTATGTTTTTGCTAAGAGTTACTTGCTTGCTAAAACGTGTTCTAGTTAGATATATTTTTATTTCATTACAGGGTTTTTGGCAGTTGTCGACGCTGGAACATTAGGTGAATTTCGCGCGCACGCAATATCTTGGCAAATGTCCGGCGGGTGTCGGCTCGCGGGCTTCCTGGGAGTGCTCTCGTCTGAGCTGTCCGTGTACACGCTGGCCGTCATCACGCTGGAACGCAACTACGCCATCACGCACGCTATGCACCTCAACAAGCGGCTGTCGCTGCGGCACGCCGCCGCGGTCATGGCGGCCGGCTGGGCCTTCTCGCTGGCGGCGGCCACGCTGCCGCTGCTCGGCGTCTCCGACTACCGCAAGTTCGCTATCTGCCTGCCCTTCGAGACCGGCTCGCCCGCTGCCCTCGGATACGTCGTCACTCTTCTCGCTATCAACGGCTTAGCTTTCCTGGTGCTGCTCGGCTGCTACCTTAAAATGTACTGTGCTATACGCGGATCACAAGCGTGGAATTCGAACGATTCTCGAATTGCGAAGCGAATGGCGCTTCTAGTGTTCACAGATTTTCTGTGCTGGTCGCCGATAGCTTTCTTTGCACTCACAGCGGCTTTCGGTGCGCAGCTCGTCTCTCTCGAGGAGGCGAAAGTGTTTACAGTTTTCGTTTTACCGTTGAATTCATGCTGTAACCCCTTCCTGTATGCCATTCTCACGAAACAATTCAAAAAAGATTGCGCCCTGGTGTGCAAGGCCATAGAAGAATCTCGCGTCACGCGGGGCATCGGCCGATGTAGGCACTCTTCAAACTTTAGCAATCGCCAGACGCCGGCCAACACCAACAGCCTCGCGGAGCGCTCGTCCAGGGGGCAGCACGGCGCGGCGTGCGCGTGCCGCCGCCTGCTGCCCGCCGCCGCCGCGCCCGGCGCCGGCGCGCCGCCCACGGAGGCGGGCGGCGAGCGCCTGCTGCGCTGGCTGCGAGCGTGCGGCCGCCGCGCCGCCGCCCCCGCGCCGCCCGCGCCCCGCCAGCCGCCCGCTCCGCCCGCGCGCGCCGGCTCCGTGTCCTCTTCCGTGGAATTCTCGTCGTCACGCTCGGACTCCTGGCGCACGTACGGGCGGCCGCCGCCGCCGCCGCGCCGCGCCGCCTCGTGGTTGGTGGCGCGCAAAACGTCGCAGGACTCCAATCTGTCGTCATCGCGCAACGACTCGTCCGGCTCGAACGCTACGGCGTCGACGGGCACGTGGCGAACGTCGCGCTCGGGCGGCAGCGCGGCGGCGGGCGGCGCGGGGGCGGGCGGCGCCGGGACGGGAGTCGCGGGGGCGGGCGGCGCGCGGCCACGGCTCACGCGGCAGCCGGCGGTGGTGGCGGACGAGCCGCCGCTGTCGCCGGGCGCGCTGCCGCCGCCGCGCCTGCTGCACACCATCCCGTCCGCGGCGGAGACGGAGGCGCAGACGGAGGAGGCGGACGCGCGCTGAGCGCCTCGCCTCGCTCCTTCACTCATCACCGCTCTCGAGGGTTTATGTCGAGATCGGAATCAGTGTCTTATCAAACCGTCCATTAGCAACCGTTCCCGCGACTCCCGTCAGTCACTTTTGTGCAATTGAACCTCGAACACTTCCCCCCGCTGTAGATATAAATAGTATAATATTAGCATTTATCGATAGAGACTCAATACCGTCACTATACATATGTAGGTACATATATTTGAGCTGTGAGCATTTTGATCAAATCGCCAGATTATCATGTCATCGCCACAAATGAATAATCACATTTTGTACAGTATTAAAATTATGACAATTATTGTAGGCATAGATGAAATAGTGTAACGGAGATAAATATTTATTTAGTAAAATTAAATTTTATATAATGTATGACATCGTTAATTGATGTATTAATTGATAGATCGTTCGTATACATGTGTATATTTACAAAGTGCGTAAACGAACACACAAATTAGTTGAATGCGTATATAGAATAAGTGCTGCCGGTGCGTGTCGCATCGTACGCGTTAGACTCAGCCTTGTGTCCGGGAGGACTGAAGCAGTATTCGACTACAGTATCCACTCGTTTAATTATAAATAATTATTAAACAATGTTATAATGTTTTATTTAAAATGTCTAATATTCGCGTAAATCTAAGAAAGTATTAAATGTTATAATGTATGTAAGTTAGATTTTATATGACATAGTGTCTAGTATTTCAAATCGGTGCCGCGCCGCGCCGCGCGCGCCTGGTTGAGCGGTACTTCGTTGGAGCCACTTGTCGCCGCAACCATCCACGCCTGAAGAACCAATTATATTGAAGACAATAACGTATTAAATATTGTTCATATTCGTACCATATTGTAGCCAAAATTGTTTTTAATTATAATTGATTACACTCTTAATTTCCTTTATGTTATATTATAAATTTCTATAAACCAATAATGTACCATATTTATTTATTGTAAAATAGATTTTTTTTAAACCGATTTCATTTCACAATCCATTAATTTTTATTGCAGATTTTGTAAATTAGTCTATCTGTATCATATTGTAGCTGCAATCGTCTCGCCCACCATCACTAATGATTACGCTTAAGCTGTCATTTTAAATCAAAACAAACAAAAACACAAAAAAGTATTTATCTACGTACTTACAAAATATATTTTATATCAAGATTGATCGATGTTTGCGGAAGTGGTATCAATTTAATTTGTACTATTATAGAGTAGGGTGTTTGTTACATGACGTATATCTTACTACTCGTGCCATAACACTGTATCTTTGTTCTAGAAGCTATCTATGTAAGTGTAGGGAGTACACTAACACACCCGTGGTTGCAAATGAATTGTAATTATTTTAAGCAGCATTGCGCTGATTGGGTGCGATGACAGAGGTGTGATTCTATTATATTTTAAAACTTAAATGCAAAACGCAAGTTATTAAATTTATATTTCTACATATTTTTAAGTTTTACAGTCACAAAATATATGAATACAGTCACAGTATATTTACGATTAAACATATGTACGATTATAGTCGTAGGTTTGATTGCGAAGTGTCACTGGCCTGTTCCTTGTTTGTTGGAATACGTCAGAGACGACGCGTAGAGATGTGTCTATTTAATATTTATTGAAGATGTTCGTGTGGAGTGGTCGAGAGCGTTATTTATTTATTATTCCTAAAATAAACGAAAGCGATACAAAAGCGAATTTTATTATGAGTCACCTAGCTGCTGCTCGCGCGCGCGCTCTCTGCGGTCTGCGCTCTCTGCTCTCGGTAGGTACCAGCTCGGTGCTCATGGCAACATCTACTAATTAAAACATGCCAAGTGAATTCGTTCAATAAATAACTAGCAATTAAAACTATACGTACATTTGATTGCCTGTCGACCCTGGTCGGACCTGATCGTTTAATATTATATAATTTATACAAACTAATAATGTGTCATGATACATCTACTATTAAAGGTGTTTATCGATGAACTACCTATATTATACAAAATATAATTTAATAGTAAGAAGTACAAATAACTAATAGAACCACAGATCACATAATACTATACTAGATAGAATATAGAAGTGCCTAGCTTAAGAGTGGTACACGGCAAAGGATTGCGCGCGAGGGTGGCATAATGTAATGAAGTATAATATTATAATAAATGCATTGTTGATAAACACATAAATACCAGAAAACCTAATCTCTTTCAATGAGGGCAAGAAATATATTATATTTTGGGTAGATAAACAATAAATTTATCGTTCTGGACACATAGACACTCAGAAAATACCTATCAAAATAGTTAGGAAGCGAGGAATCCATTTTTTTAAGAAGTACCTACGGAAGATGTTGAGTATAGATAATGTTATAACTTGATAATTTACAATAACCTACTGTTAACACTAACTTCTTCGGATCTTACAGAGATTTACAAATATGCCGCGCATGAGCTTCTGAAGTGTGGTGCTTAATTACACCCATTCATGTATAATGGTCATTTATATAGTTTACTTTATGGAGACTAATCTTCTCACTGGAACAGAACAATTTTTAAACTGTTCAAACAGTAGTCCCCTAATGAAACATCACGTATAAACCACAGTTAGGTTTCATAAAATCAAGAGGGGTCGATCTGGTCAGGGCGCGGCTCGCTGGCGGCGCGCGAGGCCGGCGGCGAGGGCGGCGGCACCTCGTCCAGCTCGCGGAAGTGGTCGCGGCGCGCGCGGCGCCTCCGGAACTCGGCGAACTCCCGGCCGAGCCGCTCGTCCAGCAGGTCCGGGCGGCGCCGGCGCTCCGCGCTCGCCGCACTCGCCACGCTCGCGACACTAGACGCCCTCGCTTCTTCATTCTCCTCGTTGTCTTCGTCTACTTCCTATAAATTTATTTTACTGTTTAAATATTAAAGTAATATTTTCTTTTTCTGTATGAACATAGGACGGTATTTAAATATTCCGATTTTAGCGACGTCGATTGCTGCTATACAGCTTAATTGAAACAAATATTTATGTTTATGTTAGTATATCTGATAAAACGTGCAGATATCGCCTACGAAACTACACCATAAGGCCTATTTTCGCCTAGGATTCATGTTGTATATGGTAGGTAATATGTAGTAGGCAAGGTAGATAAGACATGAATGTATGTATGTTGAGTACAACACACGTTCGACGTAGCCACAATGATCTTCGTTGAAGATAGAAGAACCTAATGTAAGTTGATGATACACATGAATGTTATCTTCCGTCGAGCTCAGTATAAAAAATCTAATTATGGACTATTACGCATCATTATCGACGCGAGGTAATCTCATTACTCGTGCGATACTGGCTACTATTATTTTGCTACAGTGGGGGCCATCATCACCTTGATCTCGGCGAAGGTGACGGGCGTGGTACGGTGCCGCTGCCGCGGGTCGCCGCGCCGCCGCCGCCGCCCGCGCGCCAGCGCCGACGCCGCCGCCGGGTACACCGCGTCCATTCCGCACCCCCACGTCCTCACTTCTAAAATATTAATATTACTTACAGTATTTATATATAAATATAGGATACAAACATTTACAACGTAATGTAGAGTTGAGGAATCGTATAAAAATCAATAAGTCATATTTGTCTAAAAATGAGCAGCTGCAACGAAGTTGACTAGATTTGATCCACTCGTCCGGAGCAGTCGCAATGCTCGACCTAATACATAAAATTCTAGTTTTAACCACCCCTTCAATCTAGGAACAAATATTTGTGCACACTTTAAACTCTTAATATGTATATATTCTTCTAAAAGTACGTAATAACTTCAAACATAGGATATTTTAAACGTGGGACTAAACCTTTGTATATATACTTCAGTTAAATGTGAAGTGTCAGTACAGAAGCCGATGCGGCCGCGAACTCGACTAACAGCGAACTCGTTATTTTTTCCCGAGAAATCAGTATGTTTTGGTGTGTGACCGCGTTCCGGTGGCGAAGTGCCAACGTAAGGCCCTCCCCGCACCACCGCACCCCCTCGAGCCGCTCCACCCCCCACCTCTCCTCTGCCCCCTCAAAAGTAAACAATTCGAGAGATCTGATAACAAAAAATACCTATAAAAATCATTAATTCATTTGTATATTTTTTTGCATTGTCTTATTGTTAGTAGGTACAAATGCTGTAATCTGTTTGTACGTCAGATAATATGAATTGTAGCACTGGAGAATTCAGGTTCGACTATAACCTATTTTAACTACATAAAAACCCTACAATAAATAACTTCTTGTATGTAGTAAACCTATTGCCATAGAAATACATAATATTTCCTATATAAATGTCTTATATTTAAGAAAAATGAATGGACTGAACGGGTAGTTAAAATTATTACTCGATCCTATTATTACTTCATCCACAATCTATACTATTATAAATGTGAAAGTTAAGATGTTTGGATGGGTATTTGTTACTAAATAACGCCAGAAAGGATCTGGATGAAGTTTGGCACAGGGATAGATTATACTCTGGTATAGCACATAGGCTTCTTTTTATCTCGGAAAAATGTACGATTCTCGTGAGATAGATTTGTTTTTGTTTTTCTAGAGGCGAAACCGAGTGAAGCGCAGGTGAACCGCTAGTAATTAATACAGAAAAGCAATTTCATGTAAAATGTTGCCAAGACGAGAACAATGGCTCTCACTGTCAAAAAGTTATCAGATCTCATATAGAACTAAGCTTCTAACTCTACAAGCCCCAACTTCACAAATTCTACACCTTATTCAATATTTGTGGCTTGGCCGTTTCGCTACCGTTATATGAACGTAAGGTGAAAATTTTATTCACTGTGCAATGTGCATTAGTTTTTTGTTATACAATAATTCTTGTAGTAACGATATGGCCAAGTCACATATTATTATGAATAAGTTGTAGAGCTGACATACGAAACACAGCGTACCTGCATAAGAAATTTTAGCTTTCTAGAGCTACAGGAAATAAATACCCTAAGAATTTTGATGATCATGAGTCAGTAATAAAATCGGAGTTTTTTAAATATCAATAAAATATAAAGTATAAAAGCTATGCAATTGAAACTTTACATGTTTAACTAGTATTGCCCGTGGCTCCGCCCGCGTTCAGATGACCAAAAACCAAATTCTTAAGTTTTACATATTAGTATGCTCTTACAATGCAGGTTTTGTATTTTTTCTCAGAAATGAGATATTTTCCCGCGGTAACAAGTATCCTATATGTTGACCCGAATAACCAGCTATCATTATACCAAATTTCATCAAAATCTGTCCAGTCGTTTTCTCGTGATGCGGTAACAGACAGACAGACAAAAATTCTAAAAACTATAGATTCGTAGTCTGTATCGATAATAATGTCTATTTCAATTAGATTTTCCAAAAAATATTTAATGTACAGATTTGACTAAGTTACAATTTTATTATATGTAGGTATAGATAACGAACGAACTACTACTATTGACATCATATTCCGAGAATTTTGTTTATCTATTATAATCCAAACCTAAGTTATGAGGGTTCAAAAAAACGACGAAGCGCTTCGAGAAAAGGTAGCTAGTATCCTTGCGCTTCGCTTTGCTAGTCTTGGCGGTAAAGGCAGTTATGAAAGTAAAAACTCTCGATACGTCATCCGTCAGGCGTCAGTCATGCGACCACAGACCGAACAACAAGATAAACTTATCGAAGATCGAAGTGCCAGTTTGACATTATGTTATACGTTTAAGATTAACATCTTTACATATAATAAAATTGTAACTAAAGTTCGTTTCAACGAATAGTACCTATGGCGTTATGTTGGCCTCCCTCTCTGTCAAAGTCTTTGGCACGAGAAGACGCTCCCGCAGATTTTGTTTATTTTCATTTGATTTTCGACTGAAATTATGCCCAAAACATTAAAAAGTGGTGAAAGAATGATGGTGTTAAAGGTGAAGAACTTTTGTGAACGTGAAAAACGTAATAATGCACCATTAATTCCTTTAAGATGTGTTCAGGCTCGTGTTGCCGCCATTACAGGTCAGTCAAATAGGGTTACCAGTAGCAGATAGAGAAATTATAATTTCCACACTTTAACCGCAATTTTTTTTAAACGGTAGTTATTTGTAAGATCTACGCAAGCATGTGTACTGCGACTATTATTGGTTTATGTATGACGTTGACAATAGATAAATAAATCAAAATATTTGTTTTAGGTGTGTCCGAAAAAACCGTGTCTAAAATCACCAAAGAAGGTGAGGTCGCTGCCAGCACGTCGACTAAGGTTTCAACACCACGCAAAAGCGGTCCCCGGCCTTAAAAATCGAACTGGATGACTTCGAACGGTGTGCTATTAGGCATAAAATACATGAATTTTATTCCGTAAAAAAGGAATTACCTACTCTTACAAAGTTATTGCATGAAATGCGAAGCGAGATAGGTTTCAAAGGAAGTCGTACCACTTTGTGGAGAATAATGAAAGATATCGGGTTTTATTTTAAAAAATGTAGATCCAAAAGAAAAGTCCTAATGGAGAGATACGATATTGTCGCCTGGCGTTATCGATACCTGGAAGAATTACGAAATAATCGTCTCGGAAACCAGCGCCCAGTTGTATATTTGGACGAGACATATATACACGCAACATATTGCGCCGGAAAATGTTGGCAAAGCGAACAAGAAGAAGGTGTATTATCATCAGACTCTAAAGGGCCACGTTGGATTATCGTCCACGCGGGTGGTGCTATGGGTTTCATACCCAATGCTCAACTGATCTTCAGATCTCAGTCACAAGCGGCCGATTATCACGACGATATGAATAAAACGAATTTTAATAAGTGGCTTAGTGAAAAGCTTATACCAAATCTGCCTCCCCAATCAATTGTGGTGATGGATAACGCCTCCTACCACACAGTACAACTTAACAAAGCACCAACAATGTCAAGCAGAAAGGCAGAAATGCAAAATTGGATATCAAGTAATGGTCTTTCTTACTTGCCAACTATGGTAAAAGCCCAGCTATTTCAAATAATAAAAGAGCACAAACAGCCGCCCGTTTATGAAGCCGATATAATGTTGGAAGCGCATGGACATAAAGTGGTAAGGCTTCCACCTTACCACTGTGATTTAAACCCAATAGAGCTGATATGGAGTGTCGTAAAAAGACGAGTTGCTGAAAAAAACATAGGTCAAGAAGCAAATAAAATCGTCCAAATCACAGAAGAAGCCTTTGCAACGATCACCGAAGAAGAATGGAGAAAAGAATGTGAGCATGTGAAAAAAGTGGAAGAAAAATATTACGCCGATGGCCCAGTTATTGATAGCGAGATGGAGAGGTTCATAATTGAAGTGGGAGACGATAGCGACACTTCTGATGACGAGGATGATGAGGAAGATGAAGTTGATGACGATCTCTCGGGAATAAGTCCGTTGGATGAGCATTTTTTGATTGATCACAATTATAATAAAAAATATTAAATAATTTATGCTTTTTTTACTTTTCTGATTTTTAAAATGATAATTGAATAATTTATAATGAAACAACTTTTACTGATTTTATCGCCATAGTAAAGTAGCGGCGTAAAAGTTGTTTTATTATAATGAGTGAAATTCGCGTAAACATTAGAAAACAGAAATCGAATAATTTGTAAATATATAAGAATCTAACTAAAAAAACATACTTGAAATTACCCTTACTTTGAGGTGGGTTATTATAGATAATGTGACAGCACTGGAAAACATCGCTGCCAACATAACGCCATAGGAACTATTCGTTGAAACGAACTATAAGTCGAATACAGATTCGATACAGATAAAAAATATTTAATGTACAGACATTAAATATTTTTTGGAACCTTATCGAAATAGACATTATTATCGATACACAGGCCGAATCTATAGTTTTTAGAATTTTTGTCTGTCTGTCTGTCTATCTATTGGGAACGCATTACGGGAAAACAAAACCACTGGACAGATTTTGATGAAAGGTATAATGATAGCTGGTTATCCTGGTCAACATATAGGATACTTTTTACTGCGGGAAAATATCTCATGTCTGAGAAATTTATATTAAACGTTAAAACGTAACTATAGGGACGAAACCGAGCGGAGCGACGTTGAGTCGACTAGTTCATAAATAAATATTAAAAGCGCACATTCTTCACCTCACAAAACCGGTATAAGGTATTTGGATATTTCAACAATAAACTCTAAAGAGAGAGATAATCAATTAATTATTAATTTAACAATAATTAAAAAAATCTCTCTGGTAACTTTAATACTACATTATGCCTACTCGTATAATCAATCAAGCCAGATGGATTACTTATAAATCTAGTGTTCTGTAAATTGTAATGTAGGCTCTTACTAATGAAGGCTCAGTACCTGCAGAATTATCTAAAGAAGTAATGACGTAGGTATAGCAGGATTAATCATTATCAAATTCATTAAGACAGTCAAGTGAGATGAGTTTTAGCTAACTTTAATATCTAATAGAAAATTTAAATTTTATTACCGACAAAGTTCGTGGCGTATTATTTTACTACAAATGCAATCAGTATCAGTCAATAGTCTGCTGACAAGAACAGCTCTTATCCATATGGACCTTCTTATTTAGTCAAATGAAAAGGATACCGTACATAACCAAAATGTAATTTGCATGCACGACTAATAAAAGCTGTTGTCATCGAAAATTTAGATAAAAAAAATTAACACATGGTAAAGTTTCTTTCACATAAAAGAAAAATTCAGAAATGTTCACTTCAAATTATGTATTACTAGTTATAATACATAATTTGAAGTGAACATTTCTCAGGTCGGTAGGTCAGTAGAAAACCACTCACTATAAATCCCTTGGTTAGCAGAGATTTTCATTTGTTATTACCTTAGGTACTACTCTGTTATTTATTCTTGGACTGTGAATTCGAATTCATAAAAAAAAATCATATTATGTATATCCACTCAGAAAATTTTGCATTAATAACATTAGTGTACTGTGTGATATTTTAAATGTAATGTATATATATTTTATAATTTTATATTCATCCATAAGATTATATAATTAACTAGTTGTCTTATCCTGGGGTTTCATTAGATATAGAGGTTCCACAAGGATCTATTCTTGGCCCTTTTCTCTTCCTCAATTATATTAATGATTTGCTATTTTATATACATATATTCGTTGATGACACTTCACTTATTTATAAAATGAAGCGTAATTTACTACCTTACGACGGTGTAAATGATGCTCTCTCAATGGTTGTCTATTGGTTCGGTTCTGATATTTTTTTTATTAAATAATAAAATAAAAGAAAATCTACTATTAAACTTGTTGATAATGGTGTAGTATTAAATGGATGGGGATGAATGGGGAAGTGTTAAAACCGGTAGAGCCCACTAAATTGCAAAGTATTTCCATAGATTCGAAATCGCAATATTGCCCCCATATTGAGGGGCTAGCGAATAGACTTAGATCTAGGCTTTAATTACTTAGCCAAAGCACACCGAATTCGAAAATATTTGATTAGGTATGTATAGTAAATGAAAACTACCAATCAGTTATTTTTTAATTTTTAGTGCTTTTGTTTGAAGTCGGTTTTTATTTTTTTGTTAAAAAATTTTTATTTTTCCCTTTTTAGTGTAGACAGTAGTAGCAAAGTAATAATTCTAAAGTGTTAGGCTTGTCAAACCAAACGAAATAAGCCCAAACTCAAAGTATCTACTATTAGTCGTTGAAGAGTTCCACCTATCCACCTTCTGGCCTTACCATTAGATCAGGTCAACAATACCGAACCACTGTACTATCAATGGAATAGAAACACATGCAAAGTTTCAAGTCAATATGACAATTAGATGTAGGTTAAATTCATCATTAGCTATTTTTACACCCTTAGGGGTGGTATTTTTTTTTTGTAATTTAATTGGGACCAATCTGGAAGTATACCCTTTGAAACAAAACAAAAATTGTACAAATCGGTTAATAAATGACGAAGTTCTCCTCCTTTTTGAAGTCGGTTGAAAAGAGGTATTCATGCATTTTAGAATGTAGATATAAGTTTATAGATAAAAGAATATTATTGTTTCTCAGTACGTATATGACAAATTTATGTGCATATGTTCATAAAAATATACATGAATTTGCCAAGAAGTCTGACATGCATAACATTGTTATTTTTATGGACAATGTATACGTTTTTACAACAGGATACAAAAAAACGTTCAAAAAACTTCAATTGCCAAATTAAAAATTAAGTACTAAGTAGCAGATGAACCATAGACAATTCATAAATAAACTGCTGACCATAGAGGTAATAAATAGTCATTAAAATTACAATTTTGACTATTGACTCTTGTTCATATTAATAGTCATTAAAATTACAATTTTGACTATTGACTATTGTTTATATATGTAGCAATATACTCTATGCTCTTGTTGTTCCACTTCTTAGTTCTTAGTCTATACTCCTATGACCTATCTCTATGGCACTATGCATATGCAATGCAATTGACATTGACAGAATAATAAAGGGAAATGGGAATCTAGTTCCTGGTCCAAAGAGTATAGTTATAAACTGTCCCTGGTCTGTGAAGGGATTCGCGAGATCGCGTTGTGCTCAATGTATTGTAATCCAATATTAAATAAACTTGCAAATAAAGAATTGTAATATTTATCAAAATGAGTTATATGCTAGGACACTTACATAATGGATGGCAAGTTGATCAGGCTATTCTTTCTGAAGAAGACCGTGTTGTTGTAAGTAGTGATAGAAATTTCCAGAGTCAAAGCAAAAATTGCAGAAATATAGCAAATAAACAGTTGCAAAAAAAAATAAACATTTTATTTATTTCAACAGGTGATTAGATTTGGGCATGACTGGGATCCCACTTGTATGAAAATGGATGAAGTTCTCTACAGCATTGCTGAGAAAGTGAAGAATTTCGCGGTTATTTACCTTGTAGATATCACAGAAGTTCCAGATTTTAACAAAATGTAAGACCCATTCAGCATTATAATTTATATTATTAGTTACATTTTATGTTTAGTAAATTGTTTAATAAATTTTAATTTGTAACATATCTTTAGCGATATTGGTAAGAAAGTATACTGTACTTTCTACTAGTACCTAACATTTATAACTATAAGAAAACTTGCCTTATGTCTTCAGAAACTATTTACAATCTGCCATGAAATCTTTAAAATACATTTGTTGACATAACTTTCTTGTATTCCAGGTATGAGTTGTATGACCCCTGCACAGTGATGTTCTTTTTCCGAAATAAACACATAATGATAGATTTGGGCACCGGCAACAATAACAAGATCAACTGGCCTTTAGAAGACAAACAGGAGATGATAGACATCATAGAGACAGTGTACAGGGGTGCACGAAAGGGCAGGGGTCTCGTAGTGTCACCTAAAGACTATTCTACTAAATATAGATACTGAATGTACGGTGTGATTATAGATTTGATCTGTAAAATATGGTTTTGATCTAACGCTGCTTTGAGGGAAGCAGGCAATAAGAGAAACAAGCATACATTAACTACAAATGTGTAATCAACTACATTTGTAGCTGTAATCTGTCATTCATGTTACATTTTCAGATTAATATTATGTAAGGAGTTTTTATTAAATATTTATAGTAAAACTAGATTTTTATTATAAATCCTGCTTGTCCAAATGCATATATAGTATATACTAGCGGCTCACCCTCGCTTCGCTCGGGTTCACCTCTAGAAAAGCACAAACAGATATATCCCACGGGAATCGTTCATTTTTCCGGGATGAAAAGTAACCTGTTGCTTGACCGGCAATATAAGGTATCAGCATGCCAAATTTTACGAAATTAGGTGCATAACTAAGCTGTATAAGTTACTATAGTTTTTTGGCTATCCCACGGAAACTCTTTAATTTTATGGGATGAAAAGTAGCTGATTTGTTTTTGTCATCTATGAACTATATTATTGTAAAGTTTCATTAAAATCCAATCAGTAGTTTTTGTGTACTAAGATGTATAAGTTGTTATAGTCTTTTAACTATCCCACGGGAACCCTTTAATTTTCCAGGATGAAAAGTATCTAAGATGTTGCCCGGGGATATAAGGTACCACCATGCAAAATTTCATTTAAATAGGTCTAATAGATCCGGAGATTAGCCCGTACAAAGAGAAAAACAGATAAACAGCTCGCTCGGGTTCGTCCATACATACGAATATGTTGTATTATCTCTTTAACCATTTGTCCAAATTATATGCAGTAAAAGGGAAAAGTCTTTTATTTTAAACATTTTAGACGATAAATTTACTTATTTTGATAAGAATTCATAATTGTTGATAATATGACCAATAAACATGACCTACCGATTTAAATGATTTTTTTAATATAAAAATCTACTTTTTGTGACGTAAATATAAAAGTTAGACATATGCTGTCGCTGACTTTTTTGTAGGCATTATTTAGCTCTACAACTTTTCTCTAGAACATAATCATATATCTCTCATCGTTAAGGCAGCGTTCGTAAGAAACGTTTTCGTTCGACCGTTTTTTCTCCGACTTACTTTGCAAATCCGACTACCATGAAAAAGCCTTTTCATTTTTCGGGTTAATATATAGCCTATGACACTCAGAAAGAACGTGGCTTTCTATTGGTAAAAGAATTTTGAAAATTGGTTCAGTAGATCCAGAGATTACCCCCAACAACGTCACAAACTCACAAGATCACAAACTTTACCTCTTTATAATATTAGTATAGATATACCATTAACAGAGACTACTAAAATTTTGCATTGAGATAGGGAATATTTATAATAAAATTCAAGAAGACAAAATGTTTTTTTTTTTTATTTTATCAGGTTAAGTCATTGATGTACAAATAAAAGCTTAATAAATAAGTAAAAATCCACTTCAAAACTAAAAAGTAAAGAACAACTGATGGATCATAGTTTTTATTTACTATATGTACCTAATCAGATATTTTCGAAGTCAGTATGCTTTAATTTGTATCAGCTGGCACCAATTTGAAATTAAAATTCGCTTTTATTAGTAACACTAAAAATGAGGCTTTAAAATAAAATTCTAGTGTATTTGGTTTGTTAAGTCAAACAAAATAAGCCCAAACTCCAAAGTATCTGCTATTAGTCATTGAAGAGTTCCACCTATCCACCTTCTGGTCTTACCATCAGGTCAGGTCGACAATACTGCATTGATAATCACTGCATTATCAACGGCAATAGAAACAATTGCAAATTTTGAAGTCAATATGACAGAAATAGGTGAAATTATCATTTGCTATTTTTACACCCTTAAGGGTGGTATTTTTTTTTCAAATTTAAATGGGACCAATCTGTAAGTATAGGTACACTTTCAAACAAGACAAAAATTGTCCAGATCGGTTAATAAATGACGGAGTTCTAAGGCAACAAACAAAAACAGCCCAATTGAGAACCTCCTCCTTTTTGAGTCGGTTGAAAATTAATAAGAGAAGATATGTTGTAGTTAGAATACTTTCTTATTTTACTTGAAAAAACAAATAATAAATGAAAAATATTATTGTACAATCATTGTACCAAAAATATAACCTAACCTGACAATTCATGTGTTGAATTTTTTTTTCACTTCTATTTTATGTAGTACTAAAATTACGCTTCATATCTGAGTTCTGACGTTTTATTTAACTCTCGAACGGAACTCGGAACACCTGTGACCCTTCCACGGAACCGTAGGATTCCGCAGAACTGCTGCTTTAGAAGATATCCGTGACAGATTATCGTAGGTATGTAGATAGAGTACTGTAATCATATCCTTCTTGTTTGTGGCTTTGCCGTAGTCTGTTTAAATCGATGTCTGTACATACGCATGTTTGTAATTTTGTGTGTATATTGTAAGATTGCCTTTTTCTATAAGAGTGTTTTAATGAACTTAACTAATTTGTAATATGTAATATATAAAGCTTTATTTATGCAAGCCTGGCTAATAACAATATATTTAACAAAAAGTAAAAAGGGCGCGCATTGTTAAATTCCTCCCGCGTTATTAGTGAGAGATGTCGATGAGTAGTGATTGTACTAGTCACTGGTGTAATACTATAAATCTATACATATAATAAAATTGTAACTAAGCCGAATCTATACATTAGATATTTTTTGGAAAATCTTATTGAAAAACACATTATTAACCATACAGAGGCCGAATCTATAGTTTTTAGAATTTTTGTCTGTCTGTCTGTCTGTTACCGCATCACAGAAAAACCACTGAAGGGATTTTGATGAAATTTGGTATGGTGATAGCTGGTTATCCGGGTCAACAAATAGGATATTTTTTACCGCGGGAAAATATCTCGTTTTTGAGAAAACATACAAAACTGCAATGTAAGGGTTTACTAATATGTAAAACCTAAGAATTTGATTTTAGGTCATCTGAACGCGGGCGGAGCCGCGAGCAATGCTAGTTGTTATTATAAATTCTGTAGCTCAATACATATATAAAAGAGCTCTTTTCAGCAAACTTGCTTTCCGAATCCGTGGTAGCTTCCAAACGGACAGACTACTGACGATTATATAAAAAAATGTGTAATTAGGAAAAGTATATGTTTCTGTTATGAAATAAAATTATTTTTGTTATTATGTTGCGTTTATACTTAGGGACAGTAAGCAAATAAGGTAAAGTATGAATAAAAGACATGTTAGGTTTCTGGTTGTTCATATTACACATTAGATCTTGTACAACAGAGTAGGCTGCACGCAGTCCTTGCGCAAGATCGTTACAAAATGTCGAGAGGTCAACTTTAATATGGAATATAAAAGTCCGACGCGGGCGATGTGGGACGTTGACTAGCGCATCGCCGCGCGCCGCTGTCCAGAGCGTGCCGTTCGTAGAGCTCGTGCTTTTTACTTTATCCAATAACAGATCCATTCGAATATCGTCGTAGCCGGTGTCCTGTAGGTTTAGTCGCATGTCTGTCTTCGAGTGATGCCGCAGGTGAGTCGGTAGTTCGGTCGCGTGGTCTAATTGTGGTCGTCGCGGTCGCGCGCGGGCGCCGCATGCGCCGGCGAGGCGGGCGCGGGCGAGGGCGCGGGGCGCCACTCGTGCGGCGCCGGCGCCCATATGGAGGCCAGCGACTGGAAGGGGTCGTAGGAGCGCTGCTGCGCGGGCGGCGAGGGCGGCGCGAAACCCGGCGGCGGCCGCAGCGGGCCCGCGCCCCACGCGCCCCATCCGCCGCCGCCCCACACCGAGCCCAGCCCCACGCCGTACCCACCGCCCACCCCGCTCACTCCTCCCACGCTCCCCACGCTTCCCACACCTAGCGTGTGCGTCTCGTCTGAAACTATAAATAATAATATATTATACACTAATGATTTACTTAAATATATATCAATCGAAATTATTTTTCAACCGACTTCAAAAAGGAGGAGGTTCTCAATTCGACTGTATGTTTTTTTTTTTTTATGTTTGTTACCTCAGAACTCCGTCATTTATTAACCGATTTGGACAATTTTTGTTTTGTTTGAAAGTGTATACTTCCAGATTGGTCCCATTTAAATTTCAAAAAAAAATACCACCCCTAAGGGTGGAAAAATAGCTAATGATGAATTTAACCTACTTCTAATTGTCATATTAACTTTAAATTTGCAAGTGTTTTTATTTCCGTTGATAGTACAGTGGTTCGGTATTGTTGACCTGATCTGATGGTAAGACCAGAAGGTGATTAGGTGGAACTCTTCAACGGCTAATAGTAGATACTTTGAGTTTGGGCTTATTTTGTTTGATTTGACAAGCCTAACACGTTGGAATTCTTACTTTGCTACTACTGTCTACACTAAAAAAGGAAAAATAAAAACTTTTTAACAAAAAATTTGTATGGGCTGGCACCGATTTCGAAAATATTTGATTAGGTATGTATTTAATAGGTAGGCTTTAATTACTTAGCCAAAGCACACCGACTTCGAAAATATTTGATTAGGTATGTATAGTAAATGAAAACTACCAATCAGTTATTTTTCACTTTTTAGTGCTTTTGTTTGAAGTCGGTTTTTATTTTTTTGTTAAAAAGTTTTTATTAGTATTAGAAGCGGACAAAGTGTAATATTTAACAATCTCGTCGGTAACAAGTAGCAAGAGTTCACCTAAGTAATCTCTGGGCGGCGCGAAGGCGGGCCTGTCCGCGGCCACGGGCGGGCGCCACGCGAACTCCGTGTCGGGGCGCGCGGCGGCGTCGGTGCTGCCGTTGAAGTAGAAGAGCGAGTTGTCGGAGGCGCGGTCGGGCTCGCGGCGGCGCACGTCGGAGCCGATGGGCGCCAGCGGCGGGCCCGACACCACGGCGCTCCACGAGCGCGCGCCCGCCTCCGCGCCCGCGCCCGGCGCCGGCGAGCGCGGCGGCGGCGACGGCAGCGCGCGCTCGCGGCGGCGCGGCGCGCGCTCCTTGCGCACGTGGTGGCGCGCGCGGGCGGCGCGCGGCGCTCCGCCGGGTCGCCGGCGCGCGCGCGCTCGCGCCGCGCCTCGGCGCCCTCGCCCAACGAGCGCCGCCCGCGCGCGCGCGCCGGCTCGGCGGGCGGCGTGCGCGCCGGCGGCAGCACGAGCGGCTTGACGATAGGCGTCACGTCGCAGCCATCGGTGGGCGAGTCGTCCCTGGGATCGGGCTCGACGTCACCGCCGTATGGCTCGTCCGCGTCGTCGCGGTCTTCGGCGGGAGTGGACACGTCGGAGCCGGTCGAGCCGCCTTCCTCGTCGGCCGGCGTGGGCTCGGCGTCCTCCGCGCCGTCGTCGACGTCGTTATTGTCAGTCTGGAAGCTATCGTGGAGCGGCGTCTCTGGGGAGCGGTCGCGCGGGGCGGACGGCGCGTCGTCGAGGTCCAGGTCGACGTCCTCGCTGGAGCGCGAGGAGTCGTCGCCGCGGCGCAGCACCTCGGCGCGCCAGCGCTCGAACGCGCGTCGCTCGGCGCGCGGGTCGAGCGGCGCGGGGCGGCGCTGGGCGCGGCGGCGGCGGGGCGCCGGGCGGGGCGGCGCGGGCGCAGGCGCGGGGGCGGGCGGCGCCAGGCGGCGCAGGTCGAGCGGCGCGTGGGGCGGCGGGGGAGGGCGGGCGGCGCGCGCGCGGCGCAGCAGGCGCTCGGCGTCGAGCGCGGCGGCGGCGAGCACGAGCGCGAAGGCGGCGAAGGCGAGCACCGTGCCTGCGGAGCGCAGCAGGCCCTCCCAGGGCGGGCGCGGAGCGATCGCCGCACACTGGGCGAGCACCTTGGCGGGTACTGTCGCCATTAAAACGTATTCAGCTGGACCTGTGCATGAATTGCAAATAACTATAACCTTATATTGAATTACTTAGTTAAAAAAAAAAAAGAATATGTGACGATATTCTATTTATTACTTTCTAGCAAATCAAAAGCTTTAAATAATAAAGTTATACTTCTTTTGGCGCGTTATGAAAAATTAATGGTAAATGTTTTTTTTACGATGCGTTACATTTAGACTACAGTATGAAGTTAGGCGTTATTCACTAAAGCGTGAAGTTAGTCCCATTCCCGGTGTCTGTCAGTAATTAAATCTTGCAAAGTTAAATTTGACCAACTTCCCATTACCCGATTGAGCTGAAATTTGCCACAAACGTTTGGTTCTCGTGATTTCACGATTACCTAAATGCCGTCATTTTGATCCAACATGGTGAACGTTACAAAATGACGGATTATTATTTCCATAGTGACTCTTATAATATGGCCATCAAATGAAAGGGCATTATGAGCGAAATCCAATAAGCAAAGTGACGTCATTGTAAATCCAATATGGCAGATCCCAAAGATGGCGGAGTTTTTTTATGCACCTATGCATCTCCATGATATGGATATCAAATGAAAGGGTTTGCTGAAAAGAATTTGAAAAAAGTTTAATCCCTCCACGATCGCGGACACGCCGGGTGTCAGTTAACAATAGGTTTCTTAGGATTTTAATTCAAAATATTTTATTTCAAAAATGAGACATATTCCTTATAGAGTAGATGGTAAAGCTCACCCAGGTCCGTGTGCAGATGCAGCGTGGCGGTGAGGCGCGAGAGCGAGTAGTCGGGCGCGAAGGCGAGGTGCAGCGGCGCGGAGGCGTTGGGCGCCAGGTGCAGCGGCGCGCAGGGCGCCAGGCGCCAGCCGCGCGCCGCGCAGCCGCCGCGCGCCACGCTCCAGCCCGCCAGCGTCACGCGCACGCGCCCCGCGTTGCGCGCCACCAGCCGCCGCGCCGCCGCGCCGCCGCCGCCCGTCACGCCGCTCCACGAGCACTCGCGCACCTCGAACACGAACGGCGACGCCGCCCCGGGCCGCTTGCCGCCGATGTCGAAGCGAGGGTACTCCCCCTGACCGTACAGTTGCACGCCCTCCAATATCGTCAAATTGTTTCTGCAATGAAATAGCACTTCAATATCGCTCCACGGACGAAACCGAATACTATGAGACGAGGGTATAGAGTGCGGCACCTCAAATACAGATATGTCGAGAAAGAGCCGGCGTCCGGAGGCGAGAACGTGACGCTGAGCTCGACCTCCGCGTGCGGCTGCAGCAGCAGCGCGGGCGGCGCGCCCTCGCCCGCCGGCGCGTCGCTGTACTCGCGCGCCTCGCCGCGCGTCGCGCGCCATCCCGTCAGGTTAAACGCGTCACGGGACCAAATACATTTCTCGTTCGTGCAGAACTCGGAATCACCACCGGCGCTGCGATCCAAAACGAATAGAACTATATATATGATAATTGCACGAACATTAATTGTGCAAGTGTCAGCACGAGGGCGAGGAGCGCTACGCGACAGACCTGGGCGGCAAGTCGGGGAGGAGGGCGGCGGCGGGGGCGGGCAGCGCGTGCAGCAGCAGCGGCACGTGCGCGGGGTTGCGCAGCGCCAGGCGCAGCGGCACGGCGCGGCGCACGGCCGCCAGCGCCGCCGCGCCCGCGCGCGCCGCCGCCAGCCGCGGCCACTGCAGCCGCGCCGACCCGCTCACCACTATCTGCAGCACCTGTGCGAGCAATGTGCATACATACGTGTGTATTCTTTCTTTCATTTTACCTATAATCGTATTTTTAAAATCGCATTCTACTCATTTTACATATATTACGTGCTATTTCGAAATATATTACGCACTCGCCGATAGGGCGTTTGAAATGATTCAATAATGTTTGTTAAACCTAGTTCAGAACGACACTCATAATATGAATTTTATACAATTTTTAGTTCTCAATGTTCTGTATCATAATTCTATACGTAATTTACTTCTAGTTATTAGTTAGTAATTTAACACGAACGAACAAGTGTCATCGCACAGCGGACGTCTACCGGGACGCGTCGTACCTCTGTGGTGTGCAGATGCAGCGTGAAGTCGGCGCCCGGCGCGGCGGCGGCGTGCTGCGCGTAGCGCGCCAGCCGCGCCTGCAGCAGCGCCACGTCCTCGCGCAGCGCCGCCTCGTCCCAGCGCGCGCCGCGCCGCGCCCACGCCGCGCCCTCTGCGACACACCCCTCGCGTCAGTCCGCGGCCTCACCGTGCGTGTGTGCGTGTGCGCGAGTGCGCGTGCGCGTACCTTGCGAGTGCGGGTCGAGGCCGGTGTAGCAGCGCGGCTCGCAGCGGCGCTCGGGCGCGAAGGAGACGGTCGCCACGCGCTGCAGCCCCGGCGCCACCTCGCCGCGCCCCGGCCCCTCCCAGCTGCGGGAGTGCAATCACCGGCACACGTTACATTCATACTCTTAGAGTATCGTATCAAATTATTGTTCGATTCGACTCTCGTTAATTGAGGGCTTCGAATCAAATAAGAGTATGCTCATCTTAAAAAATTAAATGTGTCACTGTGATCTATTTATTAGATTTGACTATCTGCATTTAAATAAAGGAAGATGACTATGTAAAGTGAAACTTGAGTGCATCCAGCAGTGTGCACTGTGCGTGCGTGTACTGACTCGAAGAGCAGCGCGGGGTCGGGCGCGCGCGGCGGCGCGGCCTGCAGCGCCGTGACGCGCATGCGCACCGCCATGCTGCTCTCCACCTCCAGCTCGGCGCTGCTGCCCGCGTACTGCGCACAACACACACACATCATATTATTTATTTGTATTATTATATAAATATCATGTAATGAATTTTGAATATTAAACGGAACCCTATGAAATGTAACAAGAAAAGGGTTGGCGTTACGATTTTTGTAACGGAAACGGTCGTTACGAAAATGAATAAATAGTAAATTAAAAATTATTAAAACTATTATATGAATATTTCAAATTCGATTAATATAGCATTAAATCATTAAACGAAAATATATATTTATAACAAATAATAATTTTAAAAAAATATATTAAAAAATACAGTGTATGTTTTATTATTAAAATTGTTAATAAAATATTTGAAATATTTTTTACACATTATAAATATAATTTTTTTTCGCTAGATATTTCCATCCCTGTATTATTTTCAATTTTATTGAAGTATATAATTTCTTGAATCATTTTACGTTAATGTACAACAACATTTGATTGAAAATTTAATTTTATCTGAACTCCATCTGTACTATGTGAATAATAAAATATTATTTTTCTTTTTAAATCTATAAAAGAATATTTTTTAGTATCTCTCCTATCCTAAATATTTAAAATACTCGCATTTCATAAAAAGTACAAATGATCTACAGAAGTTTCACTTCTTGCGCGTGTACACTGTAGGTGTACTGCACTGACTCTTTTTTTACATAGTATGTAAATATTAAAAAAAAATTGTAGTTCATTCATTAAATTCCTCGCCGTCATCATAAACGTCTATCGTACCGGCGCGGCGGGCGGCAGGCGCAGCGCTCGCGCGCGCACGTGGCCGGCGCGCACGCGCAGCGCCAGCGCGGCCACGGCGCCCGCCAGCGTCGTGTTGGCGAAGGCGGCGCCGCGCAGCGCGGCCTCGCGCGCCGGCGCCACCACGGCCAGCCAGGCCTGCGCCCAGGCGCCGGGCGCCACGCAGTCGCGCGGCGGCGCCAGCGTGAGCGTGGCGGCGGCGCCCGGCAGCGCGGCGCCCAGCGCGGCCAGGCACAGCGGCGCGGGCGCGGGGTTGCGCAGGCGCACGCCCACGCGCCGCGTCCACGACGTGCCCACCGTGCCCAGCTCCAGCGACTCCGACGTGGCGTTCACCCAGTCCCACTCCTGCGACGTGCCAACACACGCGGCTTCGATTACAACATTTTATTAGAGTTTAACTACATTTTTATCGGACTATTTATTTTCATGTTGTACTGAAAATAAATTAACATAATATAATATCTAGGATTTAAGCTTTTACCCGATGGAGACGTCGAAAGTAGGGTTTTTCTTATTTTAGAAACACATTGAAATATTTGTCAATATGAATTTATAAATGTCATGGAAATATAAAAGAGAAATTATCTTATACGTATATGCTCTTGAATGTCTGATCCTGTCCCTTAATAATTATTATAAAATGGCTTAACCAATTTTGATTACTCATACGTCGTTAGATTCGTCTTGATAACGCGTGAAAAACTTGTAAAACTATAAAGGTGGAAATAAATTATATATATATATATATATATATAATTGAGTAAAATCGGACGAGTTGACGTAGGAACATAGTATTATGTTATTACGTGTATTATATTCGGAGACAATATTATGTACATGTTTTAAGCTAGCTGCCAGTCTTCTTTCGTCAACTTTCGTTTCTATTCTTTTAGTTCTTTTTTAAGTAGTCGGGTTTATAATTTTTTTAATATTGTAATGAATGAATGAATAGCGAAGGAGAGAAGAAAGGGACTCACAAATATGAGTTTCCCGCTGTAGAGGCGCACGGGCAGCGAGTAGTGCGCCAGGTCGGTGTGCACGCGCAGCGCCGCGGCCAGCGCCAGCGCGGCGGGCGGCCGCGCGCGCAGGCGCAGGCGCAGCAGCGCGCCCGCCGCGCCCGCGCGCAGCGTCAGCGGCGTGTGCGCCTCCACCTGCACGCGCGTTCGCTTTACCAATCGCTCTAACTTCAATACTACGAGTATTTCGAGTGAATTAAATATTATGATCAAACAGAAAAATCATATACATAAATTTTATTATTTTTAGGTAATTTCAATAAAATGCTTCTATCGTGTTTAACATTAAAATAAATGAGATCCGATCGATCACTGAAATATCCTTCCTCGACTACGTAATTATAATTATTTCGCGGCATGATGCACAAATCAATATCGCGGAGTGTACGGAGTGGGAGGTACGCACGTGGAAGTGTTCGGCGAGCTCGGGCGGCACGTGCAGCGCGTGGACGCGCAGCGCCTGCGCGAAGTCGTTGCGCGCGCGCAGCGTGTGCTCGCGCAGCGCGTCCGCCGCCGCCGTCACTACACTACACAATCGGTACATTTAACACGTCTATTCGTTAGCCTTCATTCTGATACATCGCGTAATTAAAATCATAATACAAATGTTCGGTGGTACGAAACTCAGTATCGTATAAACTTTTTTTTGAGAATACTTTCTCGTAGAAGTTTAACATAATTTACATGAGTATTAAGTACGCGGGCACACAGTGAGGGGCGATAGTTACTCCAAGTGGTCGGGCGTGAAGCTGAGCGCGCCGGGCAGCAGGCGCACGCTGAAGGGCACGTGCGCGCGGCCAAGGCGCGCGCAGCCCGCGCACCACGCCTCCGCCGCCGCGCCCGCGCCCGCCGTCTGCGCCCACAGCTCGGTGTCTGCGCGACAACATCTCATACATATTATCTATAAAACATTGTATATATTTTCGTTTTCTCTTTCGAAATCTATACTAATACATATTATAAAAAGGTAATGTTTGTGAATCTACTGAACCGATTTAGATGAAATTCGGTAAGAAGGCAGTTTGAGACCCTGAGATGGACATAGGATACTTTTTATCTTCGGGATGATCATAATCATCCCTCGAGGGGGTGAAAATGCTGATGAAAGTTTGTATTCGAAAACAAGCTAGGGACGAACCTTAGCGAAGCGAGGGCGAGTCGCTAGTCATAATAGAAACGGCAAATTTCATGTTACAATGTTTTAAAATTTTATAGATTATATCATATTTATCCGAATACTAGCCGCTCATCCTCGCTTCGCTCGGGTTCATCGCTGGGTACGTTTTATATAGATATAAATAGTTATTAGCCATATAAATTTTAATTTTTTTTATTAATAATATTGACATTAATATTTATACGATACTAACATCACTCAATTGTTTGCCTTCCCGGAACCTCTCCACTGACACTTAAACTTTATGGTATGGTATTCAAGTTCAAATTGACTTTTAAGTATTATTACGAATCTTTTGTATGGGAGTATAGAAAAGTGTTGTGTTTAGACTTTTTCATGCAATTTTTAAAATTTTTCTCTCCGTAAGAACCATTCTCGTACTTCAAGGAATAGTCTAAAAAAAGAATTAGCGAAATCGGTTCAGCTGCTCTCGATATTTGCGCTTAGCGACACATTGAACGATTAATTTTTACATTATAGATAATACGGCCGGACACCAAGTACAGATATTCGAATGGCAAGTACTCACAGTTGAGCGTGAGCGTGGCGACGCGCGTGAAGGGCTGGTGCGGCGCCAGCGACGTGCGCTCCAGCGCCAGCGAGGCGCCCGCCGCCGCCGCGCCTGCCGCCGCACGGGACATGCATGGAGGAACGCTTCTGTCATACTTTAGGGTCGACGGGATACTTGTAACTTATCGCGGAATGGTACTACACCTCTTTAACTTCGAAACCGTTACCATGAAAATTGGTATTCTTCGACAACCCTTGCGTATGTCAGTATTTCTATTAAAATAAATCGCATTCTGCATGTATTTTTATGTGTTATCTATATATTAATACGTGAAGCGAATACTTTGAACAGAGAGAGACTGCGAAAATCGCGCGCACCAAGGAATATGAAATTTTCCATACTTGTGGGGGTTGTTGATAGATGTAAATTGATAGATTATGTAAATTGATAAGAGTCTACTGAGAATGTTTAAATGCTTGATTTATTAAAAATAAACTGCTATATTAAAATGATTAAAATGATATGATATGATGTGAGCGCGCCCGGGCTTCTTGCTTGCCGAATGCGAACTAGCCTAACTTTTAGAATAATAATCAATATATAATGGAATAAATGACGCGTCATGAGAAAGAATGATGAATTACAATATGTACGGTTGCACCGTACAATACTTATGGTCTATATAAAGAAGGAGTGCAGAATGCCAATATTTTTTTAATTATACAAAAAATACATTAAATCAATCAAAAAAACATTACACACACTATGATGTATTTGACACACACACGCATATATATACGCTTTTGTTTATTGTTAAAGTCTGTGGTCAAATCGGGAATTATGTATAGTTTAATAATAGCTATCGACGAGCTTCAGTTTTATAAATAAACAAATCAATAATAATAACGGTCGAAGTTCGACCATTCGGCGAACTCTAGTAACTATTATTATAAAGAATTATTTTAGTAGGCACATTCGATATGCAAGGACGCATAGACGTCGGCGCGGGCGTACCGTTGCGGCGGCGCGGGTCGGGCGCGGGCGGCGGCGCGGCGCACGGCAGCGGCGGCGGCGCGCCGCGCCAGCAGCCCGCGCCGCGCACGCCGCCCTCCAGCGACGCCGGCGCCGCGCCGCTGTTGGCCGCCTCCAGCGCCACCGTGTAGGGCGCGTCGCGCGACCCGCGCGCGCCCAGCCGCACGTGCAGCGGCCGCGCGTGCTCGCCCGCCGGCACCGAGCGCGCCTCCACCGCCACCACCAGCCCGCCGCCCGGGATGTCGGCCTTTATTCTGCCGATGTTAAAGTTTCCCTTATTACTATAGACGATTCACTGACTCCGGTGAAAGTAATGTTTTCTTTGATTTACGAGAGCATTTGAAATTTATAATATAATTAATTATTTATGTTTTTTAATTTTTTGCGCGGTTGCGTTTACATTTTTGGTTTATTTTTAGTCCGTTCCATGGTCATCATAACCGTAAAACGTTCGAAACTCGCCGAGTGAATATGTAAGTTCGGGTACCTGACGTACGCGATGAGCGGCTGGTTGAGCGCGGCGTGCTTGTGCGGGTGCGCGCGCAGCAGCACGAGCGCGCGCTCGGAGCGCGGCGGCACGGCCCAGGCGTCGCGCGGCGCGCGCGCGCCGCCGCCCGGCAGGCGCAGGCGCAGCCACGCGCCCGAGCTGTACACCTCGCGCACCTGCACCGTGCGCGCCGTGGGGTTGTGCAGGCGCAGCTCGGGCTCCACCGTCGCGTTCAGCGGCACGCGCAGCCCCAGCAGCGGCCACACCGCGTACTCGCTCGCCTCGCCCACCGCCGACACCTGCCCGTTACACTCACATAATAAACTAAAACAAACATTCACTCAATTGTTCGTATGAAAATTAAAAATGTGAAAATTATATATATGAAAACCTTTTGATATAATAAAAAAAATACATATCTACTTTTTTAACGATTTCTAAAAGGGACAGATTCTTTCAATAATAATGAGTATCTCAAGAAGTCTATCTATGTAGTTTCTTTTTGACGTTAAATTAATAATGAATACGAATATCGCTGACTACTGAGGCTCGGACAGGTAACATTCTAGTGAAATACTATAAGTAATTATATATAGTTTAAGTATTAATAAGTATTGTCAACTTAAACCTACAGGATACTTATGTACGCCGAGCGAAGTGTGTATGTAGAGATGCGCAGAGACGGGCCCTTCTCGCCGGCCGAGGTACACCACGTTGAATGTCGTGTTGCCTTGTGGGGGCAGCGTCTGCGACATAAATTATTAACTTTAGTTCGGCCCAAAATGACTTCATAACGACCACTTTAGAATAGTATACAGAGTGAAGATGTAAAAAATTTAGATAAACACGGAATTAAATGTCTTCTTGTCTTCTGCGAAGTACCCGAGCGCAGTTATCGAGCGCGCAGCGACGCAGGAAAAGTTCGAGCTTGACTCCCTCCATACCAAGTCAAAATGCGAACTTTTCCCGCGCCCGCGCCGCTCTTCGAGTCTTCACATTTTCGTGCTTTCTTCTCGTTTAAACATAATAATACACTATTCCTCTTCACTATTTTTAAAATAGGATAATAGTTGAAAAATTAAAACAATATACAAGTTTTAAACAAAACTATCAGTAAAAAACTATTTTTAGTAGGTAAAGTTTGTAATCATATTTTAGAATATAGATGTATAATAGGATATGTAGCGACTATAGAATATATACGATTATAAAATAAATAAAATTTCCCTTTTAATAATTTTATAATAGAACGAAGAAGAGAATAATTAGACACGTACAAAGCTTGTGAAATGAGGACGTGTAAAGTTAGCAGCTTGGCTCTATATGAGATCTGATAACTTTTTGACAGTGCGAGCCATATAGTCTCGTCTTGGCAACATTTTACATGAAAATGTTTTGGTGGGATTTTACTTCTTTTTGTACGTAATGCTGATGACAATATTTTTTTTATTTTGTTTATTTTTTCTTTCCATTTGGGGTGTATTTCTTTAGCTACTGCGCGGGGACGAGGTGGCAGGAGGCGTTCGCCCTGTATTTGTTGCTTCATCATCAATCACAGCGGGTACACATTAGGCATTTTGCGCGCGCATAATTCCATTCCCTAATTTAAAGGATGGAGGGTGATTTACTAAAAATCTTGAAATATGTATTTTATTATTTATAACAAGGCCCTATATCAATTTTCAGATCTCTAGCGTCAAAAACTGAAGTCTGATACAAACTTCTATCCCCTAATTTTAGAGGTTGGGGGTAAAAGTTTCAAGTTTTAAAATTACTTTGTTGTTTATGTACCTACTACCTATCACTACCGCGCCCACAGATAATTTGCTTACTACAAGTAGTCTTAGATTATTTTGGAATCGAAAAAGATTATCGATGTATACTCACTATACTATACGTAATGTATATAATAATATTATAATATTTTTATGTTATCTTAAAATGGCCTGTCTGTCTGTCTGTTACCGCATCACAGAAAAACCACTGGAGCGATTTTGATGAAATTTGGTATGGTGATAGCTGGTTATCCGGGTCAACATATAGGATACTTTTTACCGCGGAAAAATATCTTATTTCTGAGAAAAAATACAAAAACTGCAATGTAAGAGTAAGTAAGAGTAAAACCTAAGAATTTGGTTATTGGTCATCTGAACGCGGGCAATGCTAGTTTTGTTATAAGTCATTAAGGGTTTGTGTTCCGCGCGTTATTGATATACCTATGTATATCGAATGATATAATAAACACTATATTTAATCAGTGAACAAATTCAATTACTCTATTATCTAAATATTGACCGAGACAACTGATAATGCGAGCATTATGAAGTGGCAGTGATCAAATTATGTATATGTGTTAGTATAATACCTAACAACAGAAAAGCAATGTATTCATAAACTATAAATGTAGTTGGGAGTAAACTAACATGACAAACCACAATTTATTACATAGCAAATAATGAATAGCACAAAAAATAAGGAAAAAAATAAATAATAAGCATGACGTTTAAATATTTTCCTTATATACATATGTATGAAAGAACATTCTTCCGCTCCATATTTCTTTAGTAAAAAATGTTTTTTATAGTCTTAAAGTGTGTATATCTAATTGGCGATACGAGGCCAACTTCCCGCGGCCTCTCGCGCCTGTCGTCACTGCCTTCAAGCAATGTACATATTTATAAACAACATCATTTTACTTTTAAATGTAAACTAGGCATATTTACTTGACATCTTCGCTAATAATCTATATGTACATTCAAACGTGAAAGAAAATGTGAGCTTTCGTACAGTTAAAGCGCTTATATGGAGAAGGGCTGCGTAAGGTTAAATTTATCGACTTGCTTTTGCCCGCGAATGCGTTCGTTATCCGTTAATTAGTAAATACTAGATAGTATTTATTAATTGATAAATTGAGAATATTTATAAAAATGGTATAAAATATGCAGTTTGATAAAGAATATAACATAACTTATAAGTGCACTTTAATTTGCCGTTTCTATTGGCAATAGTTAAATTTAAAAAGCCTATTTCACGGTTGTCCAGGCTTGTTTTGTTACATTTGACATAAATTATAATAGTAGTTTCGGCGCTACTCGGAATAAGCTATAAATTACAAAGTAAACAAGCCCGGGCCCCTACTGAGCGTTAACTGCTTTTTTACCGGTCGTATTCATTTTCAACATTGAATATCCTTTCTTTAGATAATCCTGACCTAGTTCCGGGGGCGCTGCGGCGCGGCCGGCGGCGGCGACCGGTCGCTATGAGTTAAGATTGAATAAAAATAAGAAACCCCGACCCTTGTTCTGCAACGTTAAGACGCGGCGGCGCGGCGTCGCTAAACTGGACACTGGAATATAGGGCCTAAGAACCAGTTTTCATAACAATTTTTATATCATCTGAGTAATGAAAGTGGACGTACCGAGTTCTTTTAACGGAAATGTATCGGTTTTATTTGGATTACATAATTAAAAAAAAGATATACAATAATTTTTTTGGAAATGATTTCCTACGACGTAGATTAGTTAAGCAAATGCTCTCGTTATGGGTTGAGATACGCAATAGTTACGTTATAGTTTAAAAGAAACAGAATACGTACATAGTTGCATTACCTATTATCGTAGGAGTATCGCGTGGTCGTGGAAATAATCAATCAATGTCGTTTTGCGCCTTGAGATTAATCTTGTTTTGCAAAACATGTAGATTGTAGGTATGACTTATTATTTTCATTTTTTAGAACGTAGCAGGTGGTTGCAACGAAATGAGATCCGCTTCAATGTAACATCCTACTAAAGCTTCACAACGTTGCGTCAACGTGTCCGATGACAATATCGTTAAAGGTATCACGTATAACTCGCTATGACGATTTATCGTTAAGTAAGTCGCAGTGAGATAATTGTAGCAACATATGATCTGGTCGCGGCGGTCAGTGCACACAGCGCGATGCGCGTCGGCAGGCGGCGGCGACGTCACAGCGCGTCTCGACCGCATCCCGCGATAACGGTGATAACGACCTGGCACCACTGTCCTAGGCACTCTAATATCTCTTATAGCTTACAAAAAATAGACATTAATACACATTGAGAATTACATTAAATATTTTCAAGTTGGTTGACAATCAATGTAAAGTCTTCATGTATAATCTCGCCGTTATAAACTAATTTAAAAATCATGTAGGTAATATGTAATGTATTTGCAAATAAATAACAAATGAATTACTATTCAACTAAACTGTTCAAGATATAATAAAATTACATATTCATAAATAATCCACGGTTCACAAAATACCATCTTTATTCAATAATAGAACCTAAAAGTTACTGGATAACTATTCCTTAGCACTCACAATAGACAATAGTACATCTATATCAACAATTATAACGTCACCTCGAGAATGCTAATATAAAGCATGGCTGCAAAGGCCAAATCAGAACTCTGTTAACAAATAACAAAACCAGCTTTTAACTCAATAAAAAATTCAAAGTACATAATATATTGACTCAATCTATTGAGTATTTGTATTATAAAAAATCACTCAATTTCTGTTCCTGCAGTCTGAATAAGATTTAATTTAATTGATTGAGTAGTTTTAAATAAGTAACAACCAGATTGGTAATCTTAACCATTTTATTAAGAAAATATAATAATGTTCAATTAAAAACTAGACACACAAGCAGGAATCCACTAGAAGCAAAATTTCTCAAAATACTGTAGAAAAGTTTACAGACAATAAATCATGTGTAAAATGGAAGTCTAACAAGAAAATACAGGTCTAAAATATTTACTAAATATAAGCTTTTATTTAATGTTGGTTGTGAAAACCATGCCCCTGGATTGTCAAATAACCAGTCACTAATATTAGTACACATTACACTTATAAATAACATAATGTATTTTCAGTTGGCTCAACATACTGGACCACAGACCACGGACTCAACAGCCGTCACAGCTGTAATGGTTTGAGTCACTAAGTCAAGCCAAACAGTATCACACAAAAATAGTAATTTTCAGTTTATTAACAATTCACTTACCTAATATAAATTGATATGACATCTGAAAATAAAGATTGTTTTCTCTATTTTAACACCTTGTAGTATACAGATGACATGAGTTAATGGTTGATTAACATTTAAGTGTTTACTTTACAATATTATTATAATTAATTACCTTAGACTCAAAGAAGGAGGCATGGAAATCTGGGGTAGTTCCAGCCACTGAAGCAAGATGTAATGTGGTGTTGGCAGTGTTAGTGAGCGTTACAGTGCGTGAGTGTGGGGCTGCAAGAGCAGAACGCCCAAATTTAAGTGCCCGGGGCTCCAGAGAGACACCCTCTATATCTTCTGTACCACCATCGATGCCATCCAGACCATCTACACCAGATTCTTTGCCCCATTCCTGCATTAAGATATATTTAATTTAAATTAAACCTAAATTTATTTTCTTACATTTTATGTGCTTTACTCATAACATGTAAGTTTATTATAATTAAGTACTTAATTTTAATGTACATATTGAATTATTGTATAAGAGGTAGCTAATATATTTTTTAAATAAATTTAAGATAGGTAAGAAAAACTTAGTAGCGAGACCTACTAATTAATAAAATATTTTTTTAAGTTAAGGCATTTGCCAAACTTTAACTTTTTTATCTCTTTATAAACCAACAACAACATGAGCAGCACTTTCAGCAGTTATAACTTATTTGAGATATTATCTTTTATTTATCAAGATAAAAATAAATTACCCTGAATCACAGGAACTTTTTTAAAATCCTTAATTAGTATTTCCATAAATAACATATTATTTATGCATAATTTATAAAAGCACATTTACTCCATTATTACTACTTTATAGATTTATTAAATAATAAGGATAAGTCATATCCTTTATATTTTACCTGAAATGTGATGCCTTCTACTAGAGATTCATGTATTGTAACACCTGTAATCAGAAAACTATATTAACTATCAAAGCATTCAAATCTGATGAAAATACTAATTACCATAACATAAATACATGTTAAAATGAAATGATAAAATTTGATAGCTTGCATGATGCTATTGATACTACTGACTACCTACATTTTGTAACTTTATTAATTTACGCATCTGCCTTTTCTGGTTCAAATAATAGTAAAGATATGACATAACAGGATTACAATATATGATTCAATCGTTAAAATTGCGCGATACATAAGTCGAGGCGGCGGCTGCGAACGCGCATTGCTGCGCTGCACGCAGACGGCAAGCCGCAGCTCACTCATGCACCGCTCGCATTAGTATATATCAGTTTTACCCGCGAACTATTTGTTTTATTTTATCTTTGAAACGACTAAAATATATTCTTTTGAAATAATAATAAAAAAACGACAAACAAGCTCGTCCCTGATCAAAAATAACATCGCGCCACTCTCTACGGCTGGCTGAGATACATGCCAAATATTTGTATTGAAATTGCAATTCTACAACCCTATTAGTTTTAAAATCTGCATGTACAAGCATAACTTTGGCAGATTTAAAACTCATCATCTTTTTTCTAAAGAAATCGATTTTACCATGGCTCTCTCCCTGGGCTGTCAGCTTAGTGTTTAACGATATATCCAACAAAGTCAATATAAATAAGTAACACCATAAAACTTTATGATACATTTTGCATTAATATTATAAATGCACGTTGTTTATTCACATTTCCCAAATTAAATTGGTATTTTTACAAAATCACTGTCTCACTTTTCATTCGCAAGATGTGCGTTCAGTGTTCACGAGACGTAAGTCGAAAACTCAATTCAATACTTACGCACAGATACAAAATATATTTTCTACGCATGATCACCTCTGGATAATTTACAAAAAATGCTACAAAATATAGAATATTAAGAATATATTTCTAAAATTATATGAGTATCTTTGTAATATTGATACATAAATAAATATAACAATACAATCTTTATTATTATTTTAATAAAAATATAAAAATATCCGAGTGAGTTTCAATATCATTTCAATATTTACTGATAACTGTCAATGTCAATTAATCAAAAGTCAAAACTCAAAGAAATCTATTGATAGTTGATACTTTCCGTCTCCAGTGTCCATAATAACAAATTTTATAGTTCGTATCGTACTATAGTAGCCAAAAAAGCTTTCAAAATTTCACTTTTACGAGAACTTTTAAGAAGAATAATGGAAGACAACGGTCTGTAGTAGAAAATACGTTCAAAAATGCAAATAAACGTATTGACCTATACTCATTGTTTGTTTTGAAAATTATTATTTATTTAGGATGACTTTTTCAGTAAACAATAAATGCCGATGAAATTCATAATGAACACGCCTAAATCACATATGAAATATAATGATTATTTTTATTTTTAGTGTCGAGTGATGGGGAAGAGGAGCTCAATGGTAGAGGTGGCGGAGACGGGCAGAGCGGCGATGCTCCTGAAAATGAAGAGGATTCAGACGAGGAGGAACAACAGTTCGATATTTCTCTTGCTGCCTCACATTCTGTTTGTATTTTAGCTTCTAATATATTCATAATTTCATTAATTGGAAAAATCATCATAAATTCAATTTCTGATATACATAAGTCATAACACAATATTAAAAACACCTCATATTAAGAAATTTGTAAAATTATTGTTTTTTAAATGATTAGTAATGCTAAATGCTAACACTGGCTCTTACTTTGAATATTTACATTAAAGGTAGAGTATGGTAATAAGATATGATGCTTTGTTATACTTAATTAATTATTATGGTTTAAATTGTAAACCTTCACACAGTACATGGGAAATAGTCTGGTAGCAGTGAGTGGAAGGTCAATCCTTGAGGCAGGGTGGGAGGGACGCGTGCCAGTTATTGCCCACCATGGCACAGTGTTTCCTGGAGAGACTGTACCTATGTTGCTCACTAACTCTCATGATGCTGCTATTATAAAAAGGGCAATACAACAAGACAAGCTTTTTGGACTTTTGTGCCCCGAGTGAGTATAAATGAAAATTATTTTACACAAATATTTTTTTATTTATATTCATACTATATACACATTTTAAAACACTGCTTATGATATGCCTATATACACTTTATTGAAGAACTCATGATTTAAAAAAATATATTCCTTACAATAAACTCTTTCATTTGATATCACATGTTGTACTTGGAGATATTTTGAAATATTTTAGTTTGACACTAGTCTAGTCTGCCTTATCTCTTAAGTCAAGTTTATATCAATCTCGAAATTAGAATTTACTAAAGTATTTCAAATTATTTATTACATACTAACTTTCTCCATCCAGTCATTTGAAAGAAAATGGGATGTGGCACATGGACAGAGACATAACCAAGTGACTATACGAAGGCTATATGGCTCTCTCTTAATTGGTCACCATCTCATGTTGAAGACTAACTTCCCTGAGTGATGATATTAGTGTGTGAGTAGAGTTTGTGTGACTTGTGCGCAGCGAGAGCGGCACGCTGGTGTCGGGCTACGGCGTGCTGTGCGAGGTGTTCGAGGCGGGCGACGCGGAGGCGCAGCGCGCGCTCTCTTTCAAGGCGCGCGCCACGCACCGCTTCCGCTGCCTCAACGTCGCCAAGAACTCCGTGCCCATACACGCCTACACCAGGTATGTACAGTGTACATATATATGTTATCCACTCTTTATCAAATTATTTTATTAATAGCTATTGCTTAAAATAAATAATAATAAAATGATGAAATGTTGACTCCAACAAATATCTTATGTATAGGTGAAATATTAGATATTTCAGTGTAAAGAATATTTTCGCGTTATTCATTTAAACGGGCAAATGCCGTAACGATATAATGAATTTGAATGTAGGTCGAAATAGAGATATATGTATTTTTATGTCTTGAATATTATGGGCTACCTCTTGCCGGCGTATACGCTCTTAGTTTCACTATATAGGTACTTAATATAACTGCCTCGGTGGTCTTGCATGTACGGCTAAAGAACCGAAGGTCCCGGGTTCGAGTCCCGGGTGGGGCAAAGTTTAATTACTGAGTTTTCTGGTAAGGTATTCTCAGTAACAGTTGGGAAATTGGCAGTGTGTCACCCCCGTGCCTCGGAGAGCACGTATCGCGTCGGACCTGCACCTTGACTTTCACCAGTCGTGTCAAAGTATCGTCCCATCGGGCTTTAAGAGTAAAAAGAATAGATAGTGCACTTTTATATCTGCACGTACACTTTTGCACAATAATATTTCCTATATTTGGCTAGTCTCAGTGAGATTAGCCGCCGTGGCCGAAATCGGTCAGAAGGACATTATACTTAGCAATATACAACGCAATATAGGAATGAGACGTAGTTCGTAGTGCAATAAAATATCGGCGAGAGCGTAGAGGTGTTGTAACGTATTCGGTTGCAGGATGCGGTCCGCGGACGTGCGCGTGCTGCCCGACGTGCGGCGCGGCGACCCGCTGCGCCCCGCGCGCCTCGCCAGCCTCGACGCGCTGCGCCGCGCCGGCGCCAGGTCCCTCGCACACACACACTCACCACTCTCTACAAACAGACAAAGCGAACGTGCGCCCGAAACCTCTGTTTTACTCCAATTTGATTTATAAATGAAATGTTAAAAAATTATAATATTACTAGCTGAACCCGCGTCTTCGCTCGCGCTAAAACTACAAAAAAACATCTAAAAAAGGTAGTTTCATACAAACTTTCATCCCTTATTTTACCCTCTCATAGGATGAATTTCGAAAAATGCTAAAACACGTATTTAGTTAATTTTATTGTAGAGCATTAATTCCATACCAAGATTCAAGTAATTCTGATCATAAATATTTTTTGGATTGTATTATAACGTGAAAGAAGGACAAACAAACACACTTTCACATTTATAATATTATAGTATGGATAATGCAATGTAAAATGGTTATAAATATCTATCTTCATTAATCATAGATTTCATGATATATTTTATTTCAATGAATACAGAACACTTCTAGCCGCACATTTGTTTTGTCTTTGCCTATCCGCCATTTTTGTTTACGTTTATTAGCAAAACAACACTAAGGCCAATCTCTTTCTTTACGATTTATACTTTATACAAATATTCGAAGTCAGATAAACATATCGAAATAAAATTTTTATATTATGTAAAATTATGTTACGGGCAATGTATGTATGTCATTGATTATACGCTCATTTTAAATATTTGGTAAACGAGGCGAGTTCAAATCCTGACTCTCGCACCTCTGATATATTTATTTAGAACTAGCATTGCCCGCGGCTCCGCCCGCGTTCAGATAACCAAAAACCAAATCCTTAGGTTCTACATATTAGTATACTCTTACACTGCAGTTTTTGTATTTTTTCTTAGAAATGAGATCTTTTCCCGCAGTAAAAAGTATCCTATATGTTGATCCGGATGACCAGCTATCACCATACCAAATTTCATCAAAATCCCTCCAGTGGTTTTTCTGTGATGCGGTAACAGACAGACAGACAGACAAAAATTCTAAAAACTATAGTATCGGCCTCTGTATCGATAATAATGTCTATTTCAATAAGATTTTCCAAAAATATTCAATGTACAGATTCGGCTTAATTACAATTTTATTATATGTATAGATCATTGTCATGATTACCGTCATGCGAGTGTATCGCAAGAAAACCTACATGTCTAAAAGAATCCGATTAGTTTTCGAGAGTGGCTAACAGTACGCGGCGCTAACTCGGCCGTCCCGCAGGAGCTCGGCGCGGCTGCGCGGCATGGACGCCGCCGTCACGCCGTGGCCGCTGTTCGTGTACGACATGTTCGACTACCGCCACATGCGCCGCCTCATACAGGACTACTTCCGCGCCATGGCGCTGGGTGAGTAGCGCCCGCCCCGCGTCACGCTGCGTCACGCCGCGTCACGCCGCGTGGCGCGTGACGTGACGCGTGACGCGCGTGTGTTGTGTGCAGAGAACGTGCCGGAGGAGGCGGTGTCGCTGTCGTTCTGGACGGCGTCCAACATGGCGCTGTCGGCGCGCGACCGCCTCGCGCTGTTCGTGGTGGACGACGCGCTGCTGCGCCTGCACATGGAGGTGCGCCTCATCATGCGGGTCAGTAACAGTCGCGTACGGACGTAGCTTATGCGTGCGTTTATTTATTTATCGGTAATCTTACAGCGTTACAAATAATACTGCGATATCAAACGAGTAAACGACCGACCGATGACTTGCAGAAAAGCGTGTTGTGCTGCTCGTCCTGCGCCATCGAGATCGCGCGACGCGAGCACATATTCGCCATGTCCAGCGAGGGCGTGCATTCGAACTATACAAATTTAGGTAAGTCGATATTCGGGACAGTAGACGGCGTCGTTTCGTGTAACTCAATACGCGTATGTGCGCAGGCGGGTACATGCACGACATCGTGACGGTGTCGCGCGCGAGCAACACGGAGCCGAGCGGCGCGCCGTCGGCGGAGTTCTCGTGGTTCCCGGGCTACGCGTGGACCATCGCGCTGTGCGCCGCCTGCATGGCGCACGTGGGCTGGCGCTTCGACGCCACGCGCCGCGCGCTGCGCCCGCAGCGCTTCTACGGCCTCTGCCGCAACTACGTGCAGCCGCGCTGCGACGGCGACCGCTCGCCGCGCTCGCTCACGCCGCCGCCGCCGCCGCCCGCCGCCGCCGCCGCCGCCGCGCCCGCGCTGGCCGCCGAGCTGCGCGCCGCGCGCCACGCGCTGTCGGCGCTGGGCCGCGCGCCGGCCGACGACGACGACCTCCCGTCGACGTAGTCGCACACGCGCACACTTGTACACTTGTATCATACTTGCACAATGCACACCTTTCGTGTTTAGTGGAAAAATGATAACGTATTTCGATTATACACTTATCGGATAAGTAATTTGATAATCTTAAACCTGAATCTTTATCGACGAGATCGCCCACCCGCGCGTCGCCGCGCCGCCGCGCCGCCGCGCACGTCATGGCGATCGATTTAACGGTACAAACTATCACCAGCGATCTTATTCGAATGTACACAAAATATACTTTTTTACTATATTTTCCCCGATCATAATATAGATTAATATTTCCAAGTCACTATTTTATATTAAAAATTAATTTCAATTTGTAATGTTTTTTCTTGGCAACATTTAAACAATAATAGTATCGAAGTACCGACATAAGGTTTTACAACATTGTAACTACTAAATTATATATGTGTATGTTACACAATGTGTTTATTTTATAACTAATCGTAGGCGTAATCGATTTATCCGTTAGTTATTTTTAAAGAATAAAGATTACTTATAGTTCAGGATCGCGGGTCTATTTTTACAATTGATTAGTATCAAGCTAATTTTCCGTGAGTAGTTTCATTGATTTTGACGAGACGCTCAACTTTTTCTCTTACAAAAATTCTCGATTGTGGAACAGGGGTAGTTAGTAATAAATTTTTGAGAATCGTCAAATTGACACATTTTATCCCTGCTACTCCTATTAGCTATCACAATCGAGAATTTTTGTAAAAGAAAAAGTTTGGCGTCTCGTCCATATCAATGAAACTACTCACGGAAAATTAGCTTGATACTAATCAATTGTAAAAATGCACCCGCGATCCTGGACTATTATTGTTAGTAACGTATTATTAATTAAACACAAATTTATTCATGAGATAATAATAAACAACTAAAAATAGCAAAGAATTTATTTCATTTTACAAAATTGTGATAAATCAAAAATGATTTATTTGTATATACATCTTACTATACATATTTATTCACTTATATAAATGTATTAGGCTAAGTTTTGCAATGCGTTGTGTCACTAATGTTGGCGACTTGTAGCGCTATACAGATAGTATTGCATAAATATGAATGTAAGTGTAGAGACTCGAGACGTAACGTTGAGCGTGAAGCGTGGAGCGATCACGTAGAGCAGGAGCCACGTCTCTTATATTATATATATATATATATATATATGTATATATACGCGCATAAGACATGTAAACACTATAGATTGAAATTAGAAATAGCTAATAAAATCTAACAGTCATCGACAAAATTATATGTGCTATTTACATTTTTAAATCCATTTAAGTAGCCCCCTTGTATGGAGAGTTTTACATTATTAAAAATACCAAAGTTATCAAAATAAAACTTCATTCGATTGTTAGGATCGCGCCCAGTTGTACTGGAAGTGATGTTTGTATGGCGCTGGACAGACCTGTACTGTATAGGAATAACAACAATATTGTAGATTAAACTGATGTTAAATACATTTAACTGTGTTTTCATTTTATTTACTCGGATATCATAAATACAGTTTATATGTAACTCTTGGCAGTTGCTGATAGTTTAGATTTTTTCAAGAAGTCAAAATATTAGTTAAACGTAATATTATCAAGACCCATCTTCAACATTTAGTTTAAGCACTACAGTTCATCAAATCTAAGAAATATATTTTGACGTTCCACTATTTTACAACGCAATAACCTTGTTCAAACGTGCACACAATGATTTCAAAGTTCAAATACTTAATACAATTTTTTTTAAAAAATTATGAAATTTTTTATATAATTATCATTACATGTAAGATTCCTGTACATTAATCTATACTAATATTATAAAGAGGCAGAGTTTGTTTGTTTGGATGTTCTAATCTATTATATATATATTCTTTTATATATATTCTTTTTGCATTAGATAGCCCGTTTATTGAAGAAAGATAGGCTATATATTTGTTTATCTATTCTACACTGACCGTTAAAACGTACCTACGGACGAATCCGAGCGAAGCGAGGTTGATTCCCTAGTAACAATTTAAGGGTATTGATAATAATTGTGAGAAGCCATAACTGCATCTATTACCGACTTCTTAACAATAATATTGGAAAATTTTCGGTGACCAAGTAGTCGTCTTCGAATATCACAGCAATATTGAGTTCGAATTCTGAAATAAAATGTGTTTTTTTTAATATTTTATATAAAAAGTCAAATATTCGTAAATATAAAAAAAAATATCATATTAAATAAATCGAGGGGTGTCGTAGGACGGGGGGTAGGAACCAAGTTCCTTTCGCTGTCTGCTCTTTTCTCGTAAATTAGGTCTTAGAAATTGTATTGCACCATAAACATCGAGCAACGTAGATTGTGCACGTTGAAGCTCATTGAAGAAAGGCACACATGTGGTACTTATGTCACGAGTATTAAAGTCCAAGGACTAAGGAGAGACCATCATACATATAGGATCCCGTCATAAGAGTGCGTACGAACCCCTTAACACTTACGAGTTATGCTCGCCTGGTACTTGTGATGACGTCACAGGGGGTGTTTTTAATGAATAATAAAGTGTCGTGACGGTCGAGATATCCCACTCGTTACTGTCTAGCTCTCATTCGCCATGACAGTGCCGAGCGAGTGTAACGTCGATAAGAAACTTCGTTACAAAAAGAGATTTTCGAAAAAGGAGAGATCTTCAGCTCTTTGTCGAATTCTTTTTTTTGCCAATAACGAATCGATGCATACATAATAACGTCATGTATTAGCATTTATGTGAACTAATGTTATCTAATTCTGATGAGACAGTATATGTGTAATATGATAATATAAAAAATAATACTTAAATAGTGTACTGTACTTTATGAAAAAATATTTATTATTTTCTTAGATTTACGCGAATTTTCGCTTCCTCATCCTAGAGCAATATTGGTTCTCTTACGCGAGGATTCGTGGTCTATCAAAGCGAACGAAAAACTAAAATAAATCCATGCAAAAATCCAAGAAGATCACGATTTTATTGAATTTTTTTGCTGTCACTAATGTAGCACAGGCGCTCACTCACCGATCTTGAAGTGCGGCGTGGCGGTGGTGGGGCACGTGAAGAGGCGCGGCAGCACCATGTGCAGCGGCACGTCGCGCCGCCGCGCCACGTCGCCCGCGCCCACCTGGATGTTCTGGATCTCCGTCGCTGCACACACACACACACACACACACACGACAGTGAAACACCGCAGACCTTCCCCGTCTAGGCTGTTACTGAACATCTCTTAACAGAAAAACCCAATCAGGAATCGAACTCAAGAATTCCCGATCAGCAGCCGTTGATGCTAACCACCCTACAGACGATGTATAAGTGCGGCCTGTGTCACTGATCCCGAAACCTTAATATTTTGATAAATTGCGTATAAAACAAAGGTGAGCACTCAAGAATAATTTTTGATTATTTATTGAACAGAGGAACTAAATAAGAAATGAAAGCATATAGAGTTTTGTCATTTATGAAAATTAGAAATATAGATATCGTTTAAGCTTCAAATTTATTACCTACTAGCAACTCACCATCGCTCCGCTCGGGTTCGTCCCTACATACGTTTTAACGTTTAGTATAGATTTCTCAGAGATAAAATATTTTCCCGCAGTAAAATGTATCCTATATGTTGACTCTGATAACTAGCTATCCTCATAAGAAATTTCATCAAAATCCCTCCAGTGATGCGGTCACAGACAGACAAAAAATTCTAAAAAATATAGATTTGTCTCTGTATCAATAATAATGTCTATTTCATTAAGATTTACCAAAAAATATTTAATGTACAGATTCGACTCGGTTAGAATTTTATTATATGTATAGATAATAAATCATATGGAGCTGACCATACTTGTATGTAATGTATTTACCATCTTTAGAGTAACCTTCGGAGCTGCCGCAAGTCTCGACGCGGACGAGTTGCAATTCTATTGATTTTATTGGAACCGAACATTCATCCACTCGTATCTGTAACAACACAAAACTATTTTATAACTAGTGGTTAGTAGCCTTTTCTTCGCTTTAGTGAGTGTGGTTTTATGGTTCATCTTTACTCATCATTATCATCGAACAGAGACACAACCTGCGCAATGCTATGCAGTAATCAATGCCTTGTGGGTGTGGAATATGAGGACTTATGCAATTAGCAAAGAAAAAAGAAGAGAAAGAAAGGAGACAGAAGTTCGGCGTTTAGATCACCGGCTCACATTCGCCCCGTGAAACGTGGGCTATAAAATTTATAAATAAAAAAACAACTCTAATCTATCCTGCAGTGTATAAGTGACGTTGGAACAAACAAGTATATCTAAAATCTTACAACCTAGCACATACTATAGCATAAATGCATATTTTTTCAGTTATAAAATAGTGTAAATATAAATGACTAAATAGCGGAGCGACTCATGTGCATTGAGCAGTGGCAAGCCGGGCCGACCTTCCCCGTGAGCGGGCGGTCCAGCGCGCACACGGTGGAGTCTATCTCCGCGTAGAGCTGGAAGCGCGGCATGCCTGCCCCCGCACCGCCCGCGCCCGCCGCGCCGCCGCCCGCCGCGCGCAGCGTCGCCGGCGTGATCTCGCACCGCACCGGCTTCAGCACGGGGCACTCTTGCTGTGCAACAAACATTTTAATTCATATGTGTATTTTTAGCAAAAATAATGTGAAAAATATAATGAATGACTTTTATATTTTTAAATACACTATTTTGTTGATTAATAATATATTATAACAGGACGTTATCATTGTCTTGTAAAAAATAAACCTTTAAATAATGAAATAAATAATGACTAACTAATTTATTTGATTTCTGACATTTTTATCAATTACCTATTAAACATAATTATATGAACTGGAAATATGTTGTCTTTCTTTTCTCCCAAAAGAAATAGTGTGATTAGGGCCTTAATCATGTTTTGTAAAATAATTAGTGAGTATTATCAATGTTCTTTTCATCATAGCTCATGACATTGAAGCTTGTAATATGATTATGGCAAAAATTAAATGGAAAATCTTACTATTATCACAGATCATATAATACTATACTTAGCTATTATCTATATTATTACTTTATTAGTATAACTCACATGCCTGAATTGTACAAAGAATTGGCAGCTGGCATTTAGTGGCTTGTTAAGAAATGATCTCTTCATACTACATTTTAAAGTATACATAACATTCACAAACACTCCATGATATGTCTCAAGTAGACCATTACTTGTAGAGGTCTGCCGGCCTACTAATGGCATTTCAAAAGGAATTTCTGTCACACCAACTGGAATTTTTCCAGCAGGTGCAAGTTCTATAGTAGAATTGATGAGAGATATTGGCTGTAAAAAAACATCATTTTTATACAAAGTTATGGAGTAAATTTTTAGGGATTTTGCACTTGAATCAAAGGCACACATACTATCGACAATTATATGTTTATAAGTGTACCTTAATGCTGTTAGAAAAGGCATCAAAAATTCCAGCATTTTTAGAGCTCAATTGCAAATTAACAGATCCTTCCATAGTTAGTGTGAGACCTTCATGTCTCAAATCTGCTGAAGTGTCGACAACTACAACACCGGCTATTATTTCCTGTAGATGATATTAGTAATAAAAAAATGATGTATGTATATCCTCTCGTATAAAACGTAATTAATGTAAACTTACACCTTCATGATAAATCTTACTAGCTCTTTTTAGATTAATTGTTAAAGAAGCAGACATGTCGATGAAAATCTTTAATGTAAACAATAATAACTTCAAAATGTTATATGTATACTATATATATCAACTGCTTTAACGATACAGAACAAAATATTTGCTACTAATTATAATACTAATATAATTTATTTATTTTTGCAAATTTTCTAATAGTAGATAAATTCAAATTTTCATGATTTATATTTTATTTGATGATGACAAAAATTTATATTTTATACACAAGTGTCTTTTGTCAATTGTCACTGTCAGACGTCACCACCACAGACTACAGTCAACAGAAATAGAATGTTTGGCACAAATATGAAATACCAGTCACATGAAGAGAGTATGGTTTAAAAATGTCTGTCCTCATCATAATATTTTAAATGTACTTAAATATAATCTCAACTACTTTGTGGCACAAATTAGCTGAAAGATGGGCTAGAGTGATAAACTAAAAGCTAGAACTAAAAACGCGCAATATCAAAATATTCTTCTCTTACAGTCTCCTTTATATTATTACCGAATCTTTTTTGAATCCAAAATAATGCTATTTCAATTAAAAGCTTATTTTATATTTACATTGTAATGTCAACTTGGTTTACAATACCTAATGAAAATGTAAGAACCTTATTTGGTACAGCTATTCGATCAGATGTTATGCTAAACATCTGACAAAAATTTGTAAAATGTCAGTTGTTTAGTAATGTCCGCTAGTGGCGGGTGTATGTGAATGAACCTGATTTACATTTTTACGATTTTTATTTATTTTAAGTGTATAAATATTTTAATCGTGCAAAACTGTTGTTTTTCGTGTCTCTATAAAATCTTTAAGTGTTGTGCTGGTGGCATAAATTTAAAAGTATCGATTTGAACAGGTGATGCTGACGATAGGTTCACCCCGAATGGATCGATATCGGTGACTTCAAGTTTGCTTATTATTTTCGTCACCGAAGGGTGGTTGAAGATGGAGAAATCAGCACGACCACGGACGGCTCTGAATGAGTGTGTTAAAGTGGTGGTGCGATGTAGACCGCTCTCGGAAAGAGAGAAGAACGAGGGTCATGATGAGGTGAGATATAGTTGCTTTGTTGATGTTGGGCGCCAGCCGCCAGGGCTGCGCAGACGTGGTGCGTCAACTCTCACCGGCGATTTGTCGGTTTAATAAACAATTTGATTTGCTTTTATTAATTTTGTTTTAAAAAGTTCTATAGTTGTTATTTAAGATTTTAAGAGATGTTTGTTTTGAATTTCGCGCCAAATTTCTTTATGTCTACCGAATATATTTAAAAATAATTCCAACATATCTACTAAATATTGCTTTTAAAATATTTTTTTGTGGAATAAATAGGGTTTCATGATTAAATTATTTAGACGTGATTCACGTGAGTGGGAAGTGCCTAGTTTAGTAGTAGGTTTCGCTCAAGATGCCATTGTAATGTACCTAAAATGATAAAATCCCAAATAGTAATTCTACAAAATAAGGAACTGCAGAAAGTACGTTTTATATTTAGTGTAATTGTCATAAGACGCTTCTTTAATAATTATTTACTTGTTTAGATAAAATATTAGTTGATATAGAAGTAAATAGCGCTACATATTTATTTCTTTATCCAAAAACTTTATTCATACTACTTCATGTATGAGTAACTATGAACAACAAATGGAACTGTTATTGATTTAGTGAAGGCATGTTTACAAAATGAACGAGTTGTTATGGATTCTTATTCGTTAGATTATATTTAAATCGATTTTAAAAACGGACTTGATTTTTACTGTTTGAATACAAGCGTTATTATAGTGAAACTGAATTTGGCAATAATGCCGAAGTTACTTATTTTACGTTATTGTTAATTTAATCGAAACAAAACTTAATCGATGTAAAGTTTCTATATCAACGATATAAATAAATGGATAAATTCTAAGAATACTATCAGATCTGCCATAGTTTATAACGTAAAAGGCATTATTTGCGCAGTCAACTACATATTTATGTATGGAGTTGACCGGTTCCGTTTTTTACTCAAGCCCTACACTTTCCTGTGTAATGGTTGATGAGGAATACTTCGCTAGTATGGAACATATATTTATAACTTCTTATGTCGATGAATGAGTATAATAAGTGATTTAAAAACGTGGTACCTGATAAATCACCATAGGCAATGAAATATATCTAATAGTTATTTTAAGGTAATTGTTAAGCAAAATTATCATATTTTTAGTTTTTGCATCAAAAATGTAGCAATAACCAAGGAACTAATATAATATACTAGCAGAACTCCTCGCGGCTTCGCTTGCGGTAAACTACAAAAAAAACTCCCTAAAAGGTAATTTTCATACAAATTTTCATTTCCTGTTTTACCCCCTTATGGGACGAATTTCGAAAAATGTTAAAATAAGTATAAATTTAGTTGTATTGAAGAACAATAATACCAAGTTTCAAGTAATTCTGATAATAAATAATTTTTTGGGTATTATATTATAACGTTTTTTTCCGTGGCAATGAGATAATCTCCCGCGTTAAAAAGTAGCCTTTGTCACTCTCCAGCCCTCCAACTATGTCCACACAAAAAATCACGCCAACAGGTCACTTCGTTCCGACGTGAAAGAAGGACAAACAAACAAACACACTCACATTTATAATATTAGTATGGATTTAATTGTAATTGTCAAGAGTTTAAAGCCGTTTTACGTTAAATAATAGTCACGAAGATACACAACAATAAGTGTTATTGACGGATTTAACTGAATTCATTTTGATTATGCTTGAATAAAGGTACCTATAATATAATTCTTTGGGAATATCTTTCAGTTTTAATATTTACAAACAAGTAAGAAGATCTAAGCGAGTTGCTCGTACCAGCACTAGAGTTTACCAAAAAACTAAGAATCATCAAAATGTATTTAATAATGATTGAACGGCCGTGTCAAAGCCACGGTCAGCTGCGTTTACTATTTGTTGAGGGACACCGCACAAGCAAACGCTCTCAAAATAAATATCGCAAGACACGCGCAATGGGTCTTGACCCGACGTAAGTAGGTGAGCGGTATTGTCCATACGCGGCCGCCCCATACTTGGCGCAGATCATCTGGACGCGCAACTGGCGGCCCCATTGTTACACATGGACCGAGCGCGCGCGCGCGCGCATTGATCGCACCATGTTAATGCCATTCGCATCACATAAATAGTTCATATTTTTGTAATCACCGAGTGTATGAGATATACATCTGGCCGAAATGATCGTGAACTATAGGATGTATACTTTTGAAATAATTTTGCACATACGATTATATGAATATTAAACACTTAATGCTTACTGGACATGGTACTTTAATAACATAAATGAGTATTCATATTAGGAAGCAATGCTACGATTTATGTGTAGCTCTGAACATTCGATTACATTTTGTACTTTTCTTTTTATTATGTAGTGAGTTTGTTTTCGAATGGATTATTTTTATTACGGCGAGTGTGCGGCGCACTGCAACCTTGTAGGATCTGCGTTTTTGCGGGTGAAACTCGCTCGGAGGCTGCCAATCTGCCGGTGTCTCGCAATAATATTATTATATTACATTGTATTAGTGGCGTAATCGGGAATCTCTAACACTACGCCTAACTGACTCAAAACGACAAATCGTTTTGTATTAATCCTGTGACTGGGCATTGTTAAATATGAATTATTAAAAAAAGAATTTGATACTTGGAATGATATAATTGAAATTAAAAATACATCTTACGTAATTCTATGTTGAACTTGAAAGATTTATAAATCGTAAAAATGACTAGAAGAAGCAGTTCAAAAATATTAAGGAGGATTAAATAATGGGTACATACGCCTGAAAATGGAGGTGAACGACCCTCCGATTAGTTTAACCTGCACTCATTGTGAAGCGTGCTACAGTGCTAGCCGCGAGGGGGCGATCTTCTTTCTTCTGCTCTATCAGGAACTATTTAGGGATCAGAATACAACAATGCACTTTGAAATCAGTTTTCAAATCAATCGCTTTGTACGAAACAGCGTCACAAGATTTATTTCAATCATATATATGTATAAGTAAAGGGAAGCGCAGGGCAGCAGCACATCACAAATATATTAAGTGTAACTCTGAAAAGATAGTTCTGTGTGAAATAAAATGCCGAGATTTAATACAAAGTAAGCAAAGAAAAACGAATACAACTATATTTACTTACTGAGTTCTGCACAATAGAGTGAGTAATGTTAACTTATTTTTATCATATGATGATTTTATCACTGCTCCGATGTGCAGCAACTAGCAACTAGTAGGGGTGGAGAATACTAACATACAGATTTATATCTGATTGTGAGATGATATCATGCAGGGGTGCTGGTTATTGACTTTTAAAGAAAGATGACACACGGACGATGCGTAGGAAAACAACGTTGTACTAATTTGGATTTTGGATGCATTACATTTAAATAAGTGATAAATAATATTTTTTTAAATAATACTTATTTGTTTATATTAATAATAATCAAACGTAAATGGTAGTGGTAACTAAACGGTTTTATTTAAAACTAGCGACTCACCCTCGCTTCGCTCGGGTTCGTCCCTAGCTTGCTTCCCCATACAAATTTTCATCCCAATTCTCACCCCCTTAACGGATGATTCTGGGATAAAAACTATTTCACTCACTCACTTTTCATATCATGCGATTTTAAAAAAAAAACTTATTTTAGTCTTTATTTTTTTATTTCATTTAATTTTCTTTTATACAAAACTTCCTGACAATAACAATCACAAAAAAAAGAATTATCCAATTTTGTGCTGTCGATCCGAAATATACTTATTTCGGTGATTCATTTTTATTTATATAGAAGATAGAAGTTCAGATATATTATAATAAGCGCTGTTCTACTTCAATGCTAAGGTGGTATCAAAGATTGTACTTAAGTTGTACTATTAGGAAAAATTAAAAAAGTTGGCGAGGAATGCACGCAGCGTGCCACATGTCGTCGTCCTCAATTGTTTATTTTGGTTTTATGTAATGCGAGCTTCTTACATTTATTTATTTCGAGATAAGATGACGCACACAACTGTTTATGTATAATTAAAGTTTTGCATAACGCGATCGATGCCGCGGCCGGTTTCGGCGGAATATGGCATTAAGTAGTTGACTCATTATTGTAGCCCTGCTTGCGAGCGTGCGGGCGGCGCACGCGCACCCGTTGACGTCCTCGCCTCGCATAGTGTTATGTTTTTAATAGTTTATGTTAAGCCAAGGATTATAAACATCGATGTTTCTTATTTTAAACTAACAGCATCAATCATTTTAGTCGAAAAATGTAAACAAATAATAGTTACTTAAGTTATTTGTATTATTTTATAATATTATATTTTTTCCTGTTACATTTATAATTTGCAATAGGTGAGAAAGGCGCGACCAGAACAAAAATGGTACGAGCGTTTGTCCACCAAGCCGACGCCGGACAATAAGACGTTTGACTCTCCAATACAGGTGTGCTGCAAACTTTACGCGCACTAACACAGGGATCAGATGATAACTAGAAAAGCATACTACTGCTTGGTCAAATGGCATAGTAGTCGAGTTCTAACACTGTGGTGGTGGTTTACTGGGAACAGATCTAATTATAGATATCTAATTATAGATAGTATATTAATACTTTATTTTAAGATTTTGTAGGATTTTGTAATTCGTCAATAATACATAGGACAAATGGTCTTCCTAAAAATCGTGGTTCGTTTTAGTTTTTTTAGTAAGGTTATGTTTAATACAAGGACAAATATTCTATTTTTTATAATAACTTATCTAGTGATGCTAAACATAACATACGCCTTTAATATTTCACTATTACTATTAAGCAACTGGTTAAAGCGAGCACTTGCTTCAGCTTATTCACGGTCGAGGGAGAAATATCAATCATCCGACAAATCGATTATTACGATTCACATTTCACGCACCGCGACAGCGGAGATGCAGTGTGAACTGTGAACACACTGTGAATTATGAGGTTATTTATTTTACATCATCCGAATAATTGCACTTAGATGTTTTCATATATGTCATTAAAATGGTATCGGTTTGATTCATTAAAGCAATAAAACGAACATTCTTAAATAGAACTAATAATTATATAATTTTAATAGTAGGTAATTTAGATATAATGTAACTACTCGTAACTGTAATATTTACTTATTGGTATAAAAGGTAGACAAAACGATGTAGGGTAAAATGTATAATATATAATACTGCTTTATTCATGGGTCCACGTGGAAAGTGCATAAGGGCATATATTACATAATTATGTATACACTATTATATATCTACATAGTTTTAAGATATCACATCATATTATTCACGTACGGTAATTACATTATATTAAGGTAAATCGTGAATTCAATAAGTATTAAATAGATATAATTGATAAACAATCAGTATTGGTTACGACTATCGAACGTAAACTTCCCAGCGCGAACGTGTGAAACGTGAAACGTGCCGTTTTTATTTATTTTTTTAAATACATATTTATCAATTAGTCCTGCTCGAGCTACTTTGTTATTGTACTTAAAAGCGTGATGTTTCATACTGTTTATGTATGGATAATTTTAATTTAAAAACTTTGCGTTTTGGATGGAAGTTTAGTCGTTTTTTAAAGATACCCTTGAGCCGTCACGAACTTATGCATGATTAATACTAGTGTGGCTTAGTGAAGCAATGAACTGGATGAATATTAATATTTTAGGCTAAGGTAAAGATAAAAGAACCTAATGTAAATAAACTAGTATAGTTACTAATAAGTTTTCATTAATTAATAGCTTACTGTTCCCTCGAATTCAAGGGCAGTAAGTACTGAAACAGCAATCGATTGAACTGACTGCTTGTACAGGTGGTGAGGGTGTGGGCGGAGCGCGGCGCCGTGCAGGTATACAACCCCAAGGGCCAGGACAAACTATTCACATACGATGCCGCCTACGACTGTACCGCCGACACGCAGACCATCTACGATGAGATGGTGAGTGTTAAAATATGCAAATCCCTATTTTTTATTTTGATGTGGTTATAACATATCACGAAGACCACACCTGGTCACGGACATTGCCATCGCCGCACATGACTTCATCTGGGCCTAGAATTGGTTGCCATAGATAAATACTTTATACTGCGTTTGAGCATGAGCGATCCACACTCCCCCAGAACATGAAGCGACGTTTCATTTGTTTCCATACAGCTTCTGCAGGTTTGTGTGCTACTCAGCCTCAGTTTGAATATGTGCATGTTTATGCAGCAGTGTCTTTTAAGGGTCCTTACCAATATGCGTAAGGTTTTCCTATTTAGCGCTTAAAGATAATCATAATAATTGTTACAAATCCCTGACGAAACATTTATATAAAATTAGCGACTTCTCCTCGCTTCGCGTATGAGTCTCTACGCTTGAATAGTTTGGGAACGCATATAAGACAGACAAAGAAAAATTCTTTTTTTGCTCTAGAAACCTTCGCCAGAATTTCATCAAAATCTCATCAATGGTTTTATCAATAAATCATCAAGACATAAAGGACCAACGTACAAACATTCATTTTAATTTATAAAAAACTTGCCTAAAACAAAAAAAAAAGATTTTTTTGAAGTCAAAATTTTAATAAAATAAAGATACTAGTCTAAATGCTCGTAATAACAGCACTACGTATGTATTCAACCCCTATTGTTCAACTATGCAGGGGTTATTTATGTCATCACACATGCGGGTTCAGTTCAAAATAGTATTGTTAATACTGTATTGACGGCGAACTAAAGAATTTATTTTTATGTGCTATACTCTATATCTCCTGTAGACGATATACATACATTAACTGTATTTTACACAGTTAATATACTGAAGAGAATTTAAACATGAAACATGAATATTGCCTAATCTTTGGCCATCGATCGTTAATCGTTCCTGATATCACACCTCTGGATTCCTTTTCGTGACAAATCGTTAAGCGCAAGATTCATAAAAATAACTAAATATATCATACCTATACCCTACATTACTTCTACTGCTTAAAGCTAAAGTTACCAATGAGTATTAATAGCAACAATAATAAAGAAAGGAATTTACCTCGTAGGATGTGTATAACAATGCTAAGTGTATATTAATTTTATTAATATCGATATTGTTTTATCTTTCACTGCTTTCGTATCGCCAAATTTTCAAACCAGCTACTGCAAGTGGCTTCACCATTAGGTTATTTTTGTTTAATCCATAACCCATTAACATAATCCCTACTGATTGTGGGAAATTCGGCGTATCGTTGTGTCTATGTCCTATATTTGAGAAGATTTTATACATTTTATTATAATATCTGGCTTAAAAATCAAGATACATTTGATAGGATAAAAGGATCTTATAAGTTATGATTATATTGAATATTGAATGTTTTTTTTATAGTAAAGAGCTAAAGAGAATGCATGAATTTTAGTGATTAGTAGGTGATGTACGTGTTTTCACGGTTTTCTGGTCGTCCGCCGTGTAGTTTAAATAAAATTTCGCAATACTTTCATTTAATCGCTTGTAGTATGTGGATTGTTCCGGTTAATCTACTGTACGTATATGATTTCACTTTTCAAGAAATGTTTTCTTAATTTCTAGATAGTAATTAGGTATATATTGTGCCCCTACATGTATGTATGCACCATAATAGTAATAATACAAAATGTACACTTTTTGCTTTTCGTATCACATAATTTCAGTAATGTTGGTAATTCTGACGCGCTACTATGTATATTTTTATTCTAAACTAGCATTGCCCGCGGCTCCGCCCGCGTTCAGATGACCAAAAAGCATTCTTAGGATTTACATATTAGTATGCTCTTACAATGCAGTTTTTGTATTTTTACTCAGAAATAAGTTATTTTCCCACAGTAAAAAGTATTCTATATGTTGACCCGGATAACCAGCTACGACCATGCAAAATTTCATCAAAATCCGTCCAGTAGTTTTTCTGTGATGCGGTTACAGACAGACAGACAAAAATTCTAAAAACTATAGATTCGGCCTCTGTATCGATAATAATGTACAATAAGATTTTCCAAAAAATATTTCATGTACAGATTTGGCTAAGTTACAATTTTATTATACGAAATAGATAATATTATTATGACACGCGGCCAATTTCAGATTACTTTTACTGAAGCAAAGCTAAAGTCACTTGCCAATGTAGACTGTAGATAATTCTTTATTCAGCGATGATTAGTACTCGAGGCTGTAGTTAATATTGATTATGAAAATGGCTACTTTGTTTGCAGTGAGGTCAGCTGTCAGCCGTTCAGGTATTGCCTGCCTACTTACTGCGTTTGAAATTATAATATGTTCAACGATCATTCAACTGATGAAGATATAATTTGTGTTCGATGGTTTTATATTTTTATTATTGGGAAATCTGTAGAAATTTACTCATATAGTGAAACATGAATGGCCTATCTGCATCATTAAATTTAGAATGATATGAGTGTACGGTCTAAATATTGCAAATGAGGAATAGACAGCTACGTCCGCGGTGCCGCTGACGCCGGCGGGGCCGCGTCCTACGCGCCTCGGCATAAAAACCGTGTCCGCTCCAATGTTGAATAGCGGGCCTTGACAGTACCAAGGTTCCTCGTTTTTCACACCCGTGACTCGTGACTCACGAGGGTGGGCGAAGGCTTTCAGAATTAAACACAACTCACCTACAAAAAGCGATAAAAAATTATGGCCGAGTAATATGCTTGGTTTTTTTATTATTTATTGTATTTGTTATTGTTAATACCTATATAACGTTTTTTTACATACTCACGCCACTTGTTTGTTATATGATTATAATTGTATTTTTATATAATTATAATTGTATTTTTAAGCTTATTTACTTTTCCTGTGGCCAACAAGTTTGAATTCTGAAGAAAATATTCTCCCAAAATGGCTTGACCTATTTGATTAAAATTAACGTAATATTTATTTATTAAAATGATATACAAGGCCGATACTACTCCTTTCACATTGTTACGTTACTTGCACTTCCGGTAGGTACTGTTGGTGTGGTGTATCCATGGTTGTTGAATGTTTGTATTGGTCAAACGAAAAATGATGTTTCGGTCCTAAGGTGACTTACGAGTAGTTGTCATAACCACAAACTATCCATAACCACAAACTAACCATCCAAAACGCACGAACTTAGCTGGGCAGGTAGCAGAATTTTTAGTGCACATCTTGTGTTTCTAAACAGTAATAAGCTTTATAGTTTATCACAATTTCAGGATGATCGCACTAAATATATTCGCATTAGTAACCTGTGCGTCGCTCCTGCTCATTGCAAATGTATTTGTGGCTGTAATGCGTAATGAATCATGTCGCACTACTGTATGTTTCTGTTGAAGAGTGTTTAAGGAAAATTATATTTTGTTTGATATACCTAATTGCCTTTTGTTTGCAAAATTGTACATTGTTATGAGTCGAGTGGCGTGAGCATGCGTCCGCGGCCCGCGCCGACGCGAGTATACCACGCGTACATCCGATACTAGTCAAGGCTGCTCAACTGCCCAATGCGAGCTCACAGCTTGCACTTACGTCAGTTTACACAATCACCCAAATTCATACTGTTACAACAATAACCGATCACGCTTCAGTACGTTTGATCTACATTTTATTTTAAATCACATTGTAACTGAAGGTTGAAAATTGGCAATGGACTTGAAGGTCTATACCGGCTGCCTCTTTAATACTATCGTTTAAAATAAAATAATTGTAGTATTGCTTTTACGCATTTATTCTAAATGCATTTTTTGCAGCCCTCATGCTTCGTGAATCACTACACTTAGAACTGAAGTTGGTATTTAGTACTTACTACTATGTGTCATCATTATAATCGTCAAAACTATATCCAGAAGAATTAGGTACATTTTGATATCGATGAAAATGTCAGCAAAAAGCAAGTTATTTTTATAATTACCATTATTATGAACAACTCTTTAGTCTCAAATCGAATTAGCTCACATCTGCTTGTTGAGATCAGTTCCTATAAGTATACACCATATTTACAAGTGCGCACTCTTCATTATATTTCCAAGCACTGATACCGTAAGTAAACATCGACCAATAGAAACTTGCGACTACTTGTGGAGTTTTTGTAAGACCCGTCCTGCTTTTGGATATTATTACTAACTGCATCTATTCATTTCATCGTTTTTTATCACAGTATGATGAACTTTAAATTCTATGGCAAACAATCTTCTTTGTGTAAACTGATAAGATAGATATTGAGTAGTAACATAAAAACAAATAGGTACATGATGTTTTTAGTAAATAGGTTTTATACAATCGTCTTAGTACAACATTCTAGTTTGTATGATAGGTAAGCTAAGAACATGTCCAAACTGATCAATTTCTAACTAAGAGGGAATACTCCATAAATGTCTTATAAGTGGAATGGAATTTTAAATATTATTAATAAATAGTACTTATAATATTGTATGATTTGTATACCTATAGTATGTAATGCACAGGTACGACCACTTGTCGCGTCCGTTCTGGACGGGTTCAATGGCTGCGTGTTCGCGTACGGACAGACGGGCACGGGCAAGACGCACACGATGGAGGGCACGGCGGACCACGAGGGCATCATCCCGCGCGCCTTCCGGCACATCTGGACGCACATAGAGAACAACGCCTCGCCCGACATCACGCACCTAGTGTCCTGCTCCTATGTGGAGCTCTATCTCGAAGATGTCAGAGATCTGCTCTCGAAAGACTGCAAGAAGCTCACAATTAGAGGGCAGGTTAGTGTTCCTTTTAACAGTTTAAGTATTGATAATAAGCCTTTAGAATTAGTACGTATACTTAACTTAAAAATAATAATTGAGGCTATTTTATACAACATTATTATTATTTTTTCTATATCACATACATTTAATGCTTATGAGTTTTTTGATTATCTTTTTGATATGATATGATTTGTCTATAGTGGCGTACTGCTTGTCTATACTACGACAATAAAACATAGGAAGTGTAAGGCTAAAGATCTAATTGGAAGTTATCTGTACGCTAAGTGGGACGACAAACTAAAACAAACGCCAAATACAGAGCTTGGTGATAACCACTTCCTCGTCACAGTAAATAGTCAACAGTGATGCAACCTGCCCTCCGCGGCGAGGCTTTGTGCTAGCGAAACCTTACAGGCTACATACAGCTTGTGTAACTACGCGTGTGTCGCGCGCGGCCCGCGGATATCGGAGTGTGAAATTCAAACTATTAGCTCAGCCACGAGACACAGTTCGCTCTCAACTACGTACCTACTATATTTACAATTCACTTCACTTGTTTTTACTTTTTTTCATTGTACGAAATACGAATACAAAAGTTGATGCAGAGCTATGGTTTTTCTCAGGATTGGGACTCTGCCAACGTATAATAGTTCTTCAGCTCAAAAATGTGGCATGATGCTATTTACGTAATTCAGCAATATGCTCTATTTTATGTTTAGCGAGTTTCATCTTAAAAAGGGGTTGGAAAAATTAAAAAAATGTCAGTTTAAAATTTCCATATAGGTACATATGTATTTTAATATTTAGGTAGGTAAATGAGCGAAGTACAGTTTATTATTGCATTTATTGTGTATTTTGATAAATGATAACATATCATAATGCTGAATGCATCACTTTTGCGGCAAGAATGAGGCGTGACGTTTACGTCGCATGTTTCAAACGTATTATGTACACTCGTACATTTGTCCTTACAACTTATGCTTACGCGCTATATTCAGCTATAATGTTTTGATAACGAACCGATTGTGCGATATCGGCGATGATAATTTCTAAAGATACGCGTAACGCTCGCAGATTTTTGATTCTAGTTCTCTTTGTACTTCACTAATTGGAATGCTCGCTCTCTGGCCCCGATCCAACTCGGTACCTCGATTGTGATTCAAATTTGGATACAAATTATGAATTAATTTGCAAACAATGTTAGTTAATTCATTCACTATCGTTTTTTGCTTCGCAAAAAATGTGCCCATAAATAATATGTATTATGTACTACACATGATAACGTAGTAATCTTAACGGTTTCAATTTTCCTTCTAAGTGTACGTACAGACTACAGTGTACGCGCTACTGTCAACTGTGACATTGTGCTTTATTTTTATCCGACGTGCGCTGCGGTTGTAAAACCACATGAACTAGCCAATACGGAATAACTAAATTATAAAAAGCCGATGAATTCTGGCGCGCGTCGGACAGTAAACATTATTGCGAAAATCACATTTTTCTATAGGTACAAAAGATTACTATTGTCGACAATGTTATGCACAATTAATGTTCCACTAAACATTTATAATTTATTGTAGTTTAGAAAAAATATTAAAAAAACCTCGAGAGATTTCGAGGATTTCATGACTTGCAAAGCAAAAAACTCACTAAGTATCGCATTGCTATCGCCTATTGTATATATACTTTGTGGCGATATTGACCTTCAACACTCCTTTACAATTTAAGTTTATTAGTTTCTGTTAGGAAATAAATTAACTGCGGTAATTATATCGCTGAAAAACAGCAAACATAAATGTTTCCTAACAATATAACGGTAAAGAAGACAACCATTGTCTGAAAATCTCGCGTTTCAATTTTCTATTTAAATCATCTAATTAAATTGAAATCACTGTTTTTAATATTTTGAAGTTGTTAGTAATTGGATAAATTATAAAAATAATTACATGAGGTAGATATCAAGACATTTAATTTATATAAAAATAATGCCCAAAAAATAATATTTGAACATTGCATTAAATACATGATAATATTATGTTGTCAGTTGTAGATTAAAAAAAAATTGATTAATTTCATAAATATGAATAGTCTATAGATGTAAACTATGGGGCCCAGTGCGCGGCCAGCGCGGGGTCACGGGGTGTCCTGCCTCGGTGTAACACCACGTAACACGCAACGTCTAGTAGTAGAAACATCTATTACACCTAACACGCCGGCACATGCTCGGAGTCGCAATTATCTCGCGTACTACGCGTGTGGTGCTAATGAAAGCGTAATTTAGCTAAAATAATTACACACTAATCTTCGCTTTTCATTTATTGTATTAAACATGAACCACTGAATACGTACAATCACCTGTCCGTCCGCAATTCGCCGCGGCCCGCGCCGCAGAATCATTTCATGTTACTTCATTTCTAAAATGTCGTAAGATGTCCTAATATACCTTTAAGTAGGCACTCCACTCGTATTCTAAACGATTATTGTGTGTTGTAGCTCAGAACGAAACGTACATTCAGTACGCCTATCATTACGTTTACAACAAACCGATTCGATAACGTTAGCGCATTTGAAGTCTCTTTAAAAAATGGAATTGAACATTAATAATATGCCGATACACTCTAACACACATCAAGCAAAGCATAGTACAAAGTGATCGGAACACTTCAATTAGCATTTTATAATGTAGTGCCGAGTGCGTCGCAACGACGACTCGGACTCTCGGAGTCCATTAAGTAGTATTTGGGCTAATGCTCGTCTCGCGAGCGCGTGCGGCCGCTCATTTGTGCAAAACTTGATACAAACGCGTTTCATCAATTTTACGGTTGCGGGTTTATGCAATTCCTCTAAGATTACTATTCTTACAAGGTTGTACGATGCTTAGTTTTGTAAAAACAAAGCGTATACTTAAGGTCTAAGATCAAGGTGATACTAAAATACTTTTTAATTTCCATGAGCTCCCTCCTTAAGAATAGTGCATATTCATTGAAATGCAAATCTAGACACGCTTTTATGTAAACGAGCACTGATTAATGTTGATTTGTCCAAAAAAGGTATTATTTCCTCCGTCCTTGTGCTCGTTGAGTGAGCTGATTATTTATTTAAGATACTTAATAGATAAAGAATTCAATCGTCGCTATAGGTTCAAGCAGAACTCTTCAATACTTATAAGTAATACTTTAGTTAATGTATTAACATTTAAAATCTTATGGAAAAGGAGTCGTATGCAGTGTTTGCTTATAAATAAAGACTTAATGTGTTCGATAAATACCTAAACACTTACAGGATTGTGACGCGCGCTAATTAGCTTTCATTAGTTTGCTAGTTGCGACAACTCAAGCGAAACCAGTTAATAAACAATCAGGCACTTATTCTAATACTTATAAATACAGATTACAGATATACTATCGTAATCGTGTCTCTGAATATGAACTTGATAGACCGTTTTTCCTATTATAAATATAAAGTTAATAAATAGGACGACAAACGTGGGCAATGTTAACGCGCTTATTTGGGAAACCGAGTGAAGCGGGTTCCAATCCCGGATCTCGCACCTCTGATATTTTCAAGTGCGAATTATTTTCAACGTGATTAACACTTGCCTTGCGGCGAAGGAAAACATCGTGAGGAAAACTGCATGTCTGAGACAACTCAGTAAGTTTTTGAAAGACATGTATAGTCAGCGTGGTGGACTATAGCCTGATTCCACTCGTATTGAAGGGAGGCCCGTGCCCAGCTGTGGTCTGAATACAAATAGAACGAAACTCAAATTAAAATTCTTTGCTAAATATTATATAAAAATATATAATAATTAATAACGGAATATACTTATTGAATGTTAAAACTGCCTCTAGTCTGAGAAGAACTGCTTAAAGAAACTCAGCGAAACTATAATATACTAGGGGCTCACCCTCGCTTCGCTCGGGTTCACCTGTAGGAAAACAAAAACAAACCTATCCCACGGGAACCGTACATTTTTCCGGGATAAAAAGTAGCCTATGTGTTATTCCAGACTGTAATCTGTCTTTGTGCCAAATTTCATCCAGATCCCTTCAGCCGTTCTAGCGTGAAGAAGTAACAAACATCCATACTCACAAACTTTCATATTTATAATATTAGTAGGTATAGATGTGATATCTATTTTATTCTTTTTTTAGTATAAAAATAAAATCTTAGTTCTTACCGGTTGGTTCCCGTGGTATAGATTTGTTTTTGGTTTTCTAGAGTGTGCTCAGTGCTATGTTCCAGAAAATGATTTAATGTGTAATAAGCCTTTATTCCAATAACATTCCCAACTTTTTAAAATCTAATAGAAACTTTGAACATTTTCTATGATCCTATTGCTATTTATAAATATGTACGTTCACAAAAGGAATTGCTGACTCTGTGTAATCGAATTCTAGGCATTAGGTACATAAAGTTTTGGTTTGCGTTAATGTCGTATGTTATATTTTTTAGGGAATTCATAAATATTTTTGAGAATACAAATATTAATAATATATAATATTTTCGTACACGTATTGAGAAGTAACCTTATTCTAATTATCTTAAATCTGTATATTAAAGATAGTGTAGAACCTAGATGAGGTTATAAATTGAACTTTTATGCAAAATAGCTCTTTTCTGCGGAACAAAATCGTATGCATTACGACATAGTACCTAGTACAGCATATAAAGTGAAAAAAATACGTATGCGAGTCATATGTACTCGTATGTCAGAAATAAGCCTTTTTTTAAATAACCTTTATCTGATGTTTATTTACCTACTAGCATTGCCCGCGGTTCCGCCCGCGTTCAGCTGACCAAAAACCAAATTCTTAGGTTTTGCATACACATAAGTATACTTTTACATTACAGTTTTTGTATTTTTTCTCAGAAATGAGATATTTTCCCGCGGTAAGAAGTACCCTATATGTTGACCCGGATAACCAGCTATCACCATACCAAATTTCATCAAAATCCCTCCAGTGGTTTTTCCGTGTTGCGGTAACAGACAGACAGACAGACAAAAATTCTAAAAGCTATTGATTCGGCCTCTGTATCGATAATAATGTCTATTGCAATAAGATTTTCCAAAAAATATTTAATGTACAGATTCGACTTAGAATTTTATTATATGTTTAGATATACTTATTATAATGAAAATAAATCTTGAATTGGCACTTGGAAATTAACACTGAATACTGGTTGTTTTGGAACATAGGAGCTGAACGGGTTCTACATCCCGGAGATGACGTCGGTGGTGTGCAAGTCGGCGGCGGAGATGGTGCGGGCGATGCGCGCCGGCAACCGCAACCGCGCGGCCGCCCGCACCGACATGAACGAGCACTCCTCGCGCAGCCACGCCGTGTTCCTCGTCACGGTCGAGACCGCGCACCGCACCACCAACAGGATACGGTCGGTGACGCAAACACGCACACATACACATAACACACGAGCCATTAGCAAGCAACATATTTATATTATGTTCGAATAACAAATTTTTATTTTTCAATCCAATGTACTATACCTATATAACATTACTACAATTATTTAAACCACAATTTGATAAGAAAAATCCTTAGTCCTTAGAAGAACTGGAAAAAAACAACAAAAGGTGTCTGGTATATTCATTGAAAATTGGCTGTGACAGAGGAACAGATAGGTGGACAGACACGACTGATTATGATTACGTTATTATATCGGATTTACGAAATCCTAAGAACCAAACCACAAAAATAGATAAATAGGGCCACCTTCGACGCATAGCTTATTCAATAGAAAAAAATCCTTAAAACAATTATTGTTAACAACCGACAAAGATATCGTATATAAGTATAAAAAACCAGCTGAAATAAAAACTTCCTGCGATTTTTAAGTTGCCAAAATAGTATACCTACCCACTACTCAGTAGTCTTAAGTATAGTTACCATGTATGGAAGCCGTTTATCGTTTAGAATTTACAAAACCTTACTGTACATATATTAACGTGTAACTTTTGCTCATTTTACTCGTTTAATAACTTTATTGCTATAAAGTAATAGTCTAAGCATAATATAATCTATATACACATATAATAAAACAGTAACTTAGCGAAATCACGCAAAAAGTACTAAACCTATTTTTACTAAATTTTGTGTAGGGGTATCTTATTACTTGGGATACCTCAACATTTGGGATACCTTTTACTGTAGGAAAATAAATATATCCTGCGGGCAAATACAATAACTGGTTCTATCGAGTCATTCTTAGAAAACATGTCTAGCGCTGGCTAAAACTTAAGAGATACATCAAAACAATGTGCTTAAAAAAAATTAGGCGTTAATAAGGCCTACAAAAAATCTGCAATAGCATAAGTTTTTCTCCTAAGGTACACTCGCAATAACTGCTCATATCGACGAACTGCGCAGCGGGAATAAGCCTGCACGAAATTAAATGAACGTTTGCGAAACATATTTAAGACATATAAATCAAATTAAGAATATCGTGCGAGTGTCCCTAAGCACTAAACAAATATGAGATGATGCGTGTGTTGTTGTACTAAAGATTAAACTGCTTAATATCTAATTACCGGGCGGCTAATTGACGCCGCGCGGCGCGCCGCAGTCCAGGGTTACTCACCGGTCTGCGCGCGCCGCAAGACTTTTGTTTCCCATTGTTACTCGCGTTTTTTACCCTTTGTCCTTTTATCGTTGAACCATAAGGACTTTATTTATGAAACAACCCGACATACTATGTAAGAGAATATTTAAATGTTATACTATGTCTCTCTTGAAGTAACATATTACGTTCTATGAACCATTATTAAATAATTAATAATTTAATTGTATTTTGTATGAGGAAAAATCTCGTCGTTGTCAAAAAGTCGTTTCCTAACCAATGACTAACTCTTGGAGAATAAATTGTATTGAATCTTTTTTATATATTATAATGTAGATGTTTTGAATCCTTTGCGGCGCGACCAAGGTTTCTGACTCCATAGAATACTTAGATACATCTATCAGAACAATACGTGGCTATATCTTCGTGATTGCAATCTTATAATAGTTTTTATGCTTTTTCATTATGTTTCCAAAATATGTATCAACTAACAATTCCTTTTACACGGATACATTATTATAAAAAAGTGATTGTATCCTTTTAACCGGTACCTGCTGTCGGGTCCAATTTGTTGGGTTCTGTGCTAATAATTAATAGTAGAAAAAACTTTACAAAGATAATAATAGGTATGTCCATTTTTTTCCTAATATGTGCCTACTCACGATTCTATTCGTAATCATCTACAGTTTAGCAAAAAGGAACAATAATAGTTCAACAAAGGGAATAGTATTATTAATATCTTTTTATATTTTCACAGACAAGAATTCTAAAAACTATGTATATATTCGGACTCTGTATCGATAATAATGCCTATTTCAATAAGATTTTCCAAAAAATATTTAATGTACAGATTCGACTCAGAATTTTATTATATGTATAGATTTTTTAAAGTACATAGGTAGTTAGTAAAAGTCTAAAACATACATTTGTAATAGGAAATGAGAAAATTAATCAATGCATATGTATTTTATAAAGTAAAGGCCTTATAATTTAAAATAGGTGCTTCGTATATTTTCAATATCTGCATGAACGTTTAACAAATTAAAGCTGGCCCTCAGACTGAGGGCCACGGCAAAGTGTTCTGCGCGTTTGATACAACAACGGTCGAAGGGAAATTCTAAGAAGATGATTTTTTTGTGATTTTAGTGACTATAAGCACATTACATTCTTTAAGCTGCGAAATCCAAGTGTATGAATAATACCGTTTAAGAAAATTAGGTCAATGTTCATGATATGCATCTAGGTGATGTTCATTGTCTATTTAATGAAATGATGACGCGCCGGTCAGTAGCGCTGGAGCGATGACGCGCGCGAGCCTTATCTCTGCCACTTCAATATCTGCACGAAATACACTCTATGTTAATCCTTATGGTTAGTGAACTCGACCGCTTCGCTTGTTACTGATTGATTCTCATTTAGTAATATTTTTTTTAGATTTTTTTTAATATTTTTCACTATAAAAACATTTTAAAATATAGACGATGAGAAAGATGACTTAAAATTTCATACAATATATTTTATTATGCGCTTAAACGTTAGCTTTTCGCAACACAAACATGTCAAAAGAATTTGCTTTTGGTGAATAAGATGGAAAATGAACTTACTAGCTTTAGCGAAATTATTTCACCGGAAATCTCTCAAGAATGTAAAATATAAAGATCCATCCATCTCAGCCCCGCGCGAGGTTGCCAAACGAAGGCGCCGCGCCGCGGCGCCCAGGAAAGTGAAACATATTGAGCGAGTCTGCGCCGCTCGACTCGCTGAGCTGGACACTCTGCACTCGATTTTACTCGCGCCAAGTGTTAACTTTCAATTTTTAAATGCAAACATGCCTCTTTCGATGATATTATCAAACACTTCAGTGGAATATTTTATTTTAAAATAACGTAATTAGCGCCTGTGTTTTCTTAGAATATGCACATATGTACAATGTACATATTATATGAGTTTTTACCTAATTATACAATTACTCTGTTATATTATTGTAATGTCGAAAATCATCTTTTCGTTAGTAATTAATAGATGTCCTATAATAATTGATCGGTATGTCGGCCGTCCTCCGTCCGCGGCAGTCGGCACTAGTGGATGCGATCCTGCCGCGGGCGGACGAGCTGGCGGCCTTCGCTCCTATGATACGTGTTACACTTTGCATCTGAAGGATGGCGGGTTTGTTTTGATCCGGACAGTGTTGTGTGTTGTGATGTGGTCGCATTGCTGCTTCGATAACTATCGTTTCTGGATGAGGTAAAAACAACACACTATAGCCGTAATTAAATCTGAACACATGAGTATAAAGTGAATTAAAAAAATAAAGTACCGGATTAAATAATTACGTTAAAATTAATGTGTTTACAGCACGACGAACATAGCAGACCAAACTGTAAATCCGCAAATTTAATGTATCGCCTTGAAATAAAAATTCTAAAAGGACCCTGATTTAAAAATAACAAGGTGACATTTAATGTAACAACTTTTTTAACACCACTATTGCTTGTCTGACCCACTTACGAATATTCACAGAACACTTGTACAATAATGTGATTTGCCCTTGCCCTTGTCCTCCATTAACCCCATCTATAACTGCCCGCTCCGGCTGCTCCGACCCACGCCACTGACGTAATGCCTACATATGACTGTATCCCTCTATTGCAGTCACTTGCCTGTGATAACAAATAAATATCTAACAATCTATAATTTTTAATAATGGATCAACTCATTATGTAACCGCGGCTCAGCAACCTTCCGACTACGGTTTCACAGAAGCTGATCTAAATAGCTTTTCCTCGATAATATGCGATACAGTGAAGCCTGTTAGATGTAATCTCTATTTAAAATGGAAAAATATAGCGTTCTTGATTCACTCAAAATAAATTTTGCAATCTTTAAGAAAAGGACAAAATAGAACCTTCCAAAAATTTTGCAAGTTATCAAAAAGGTTATTGGCGCTAAACGTTAATCGTTAAACTGGTGCTTGACTAAGGTCATTGACAAGCTAAGTGATGCAATTATATTGACGTTAGGATAAATGAAGCAAGTCTTTCAAGTATAATTAAGCTCACTTACTACACGTTATTATTTACATAATTATGATGACTATAATGAGATAATATTAACATTGGACTCAGTGATTATATTATGATATAGCACCAAACAAAACTTAACGTGCATAAATACACTAACTTTTAGAATGACTGTGGACTGGAAGTGACAAATATGAATAGGTATGCACGCTTTAATCTTTATGTACGTGAGACGGAATTTAGGCAAAACTTGTTAACCAAATTGAGGAAACATGATTTTAATTCGTCTGATTTTTACGTAGGTATTAGAGAATAATATTAAATAATATGTTTTTTTATTTAATGTCCATTTTGCGTCAGAATAATTATTATATAAAGTACATTATTAATTAAGATTCAAACTTCAAATCAGAACATCGCTATAACAAATATTGTATAATATTTGAAATCAATGCAACCTGGTAAAACTAAACTCATAATAAGTACGTCCTAAAACCAGCATCCTTATCAAGCGGAGAGTATTGTCCTCAAGTATCGAACTTCAGGTTAGCACGACTAAAGACCTAACAGGGTAAAAAAATATGTTATGACACTGCGTCTGAAGTCGCTTTTGTCAGTAATCCCTGAGTAGAGCTTCAATTAAGTCAAATGGAATTATTTTTGCTCATATAGGTCAGTGTAATTACACACAACATTTTCCATGTTAAGTGTTAACGATTTTACGGTTGCAATTTTATTGATCTCGTTACAAGGGATCGAGATTGCACAACTTTTAAGGTATTTTCTCACCTCACTTGGATATTTTAAGGCCTGAGTATGTATGTCAGTGTGTCGACAATTAACACACAACGTATGTATGTTAGGTTCTTCGTTCTGCTCAAGCCAGCCAATGCCATGACTGGTAGAAAGTTTTCGGCGTTTTTCAGGCGCGCAATCAGGAAGGTCGGTCGTGCGTGAAGGTTGCTGTTTTTCACGAAGCCTTTTACAACTTTATTAACGTTTAAAGGAAAATGTTTCTAGAATATTAAAATTGGACTTCTTATTGAACTGATTAACATTTAGGAATATTAGAAATTGATGAGTAAATCAAAGTATACCTCATTTCATTGTAAGATTTAGCATTCTTTGAAATAAGATTTTATAGTAGCATTAAACATAGGCGCGTTGTGCATCACGGCGAGGTGCGAAGTCTTCGCAGACATCAATACCGGGTCGCCGTCGCACAAACAAAATAAATATAGGCGAAGAAAGTTTTAACATTCTTGTTTATTAAAAGCACTTCGAGTCACTTTTACCTGCCTTTTAACTGATAATATGCCGCGTTTCATAGTAGCCTCTGTCAGCATCGGAACAGAAATATTGTTCATGAATTTATTTGTAACGACGTTTGTAAATTACGACTTAATCCTGAGATAAATACACATGTCACGATATCATTACTACCGACTGGAAACCTGCGATAACAAAACATTTATAATATTATATTTTGTTAATAGCTACTATTTAAATTGATATCTTAAGGTCAGCAGATAAGACAAATTAATAAATCGATAAATGTATTGATATAGGTATTAGAATTAGTAAATACGGCGTATTTTTATTGATAACCTTATTTTTGACAAATTATGAAATGCCTAGAAATTATTAAAGATGGTGTTTAAATTTAGTATACGTACCTATTATTAAATTGTAATAATGGAGTCATATCTGTATCAAAGAACTGCCAAATGCAGCTTAATTCAAGGGCGTAATCATATTATTTATCAATGACAACAAGAATGATGAGTTTCAAGCTCGCGTGGGACTTCATTGACCCTCCGGCATGGCGTCAGTCGTCACTGTCACGCTGCTTGCCGAGGCCTGTCTCAGTCTGTGCCATGTGGGAGCACGCACCCACTGAACACTGTAGTGTAGTAAACAATGACATAAGCACTTTCTCAGTCCTCACCGCTCGTCTACAACATCTGTTCGATTATATTCTCTCAATCGCAACATTAATATTGTATTCTTTGCTGACCATAATAATAATGCTCCGACGCCGCTTTCTCATTCTTCGTGCAGCTTTTTTACATATGTAGGTATATGAAAGAAGTTATAAGTACCAATAATAATTTGCTAGTACATGTAGTAGCACAGTAATGTTGTATAACATTACCGTGGTAGTAGTATATTATATAAAGTTAATTTTATTATAAAGTATTGTAATTTATTGGTCTACGACATGCACACTGCGCTTATATTTATGTATATTGCATAAAACAACACAGCAGTATACCTATATCTATGTATAATTTAGCACTAAAATTAAGGAAACTAATAGAGTTAGCTTTTTTTTAAATAAATGCATTCGCAAAACATAATTAATGTCATGATTAAATTATGTCTTACAAGTTATTGATTAAATCACGACGACTTCGATGAAGCATCGCTTCCGACAACAGCCGATGCAATATTGACTTACAATGAGTGGGTACAAGGTACCTGTCGTAAATAATCGTAACTTCATAAACGCTGTTGACCGAGGGACCATTGAGGCGGAAAGTAAACGTGTTGAGTAAACACAACATAAAAATCATACAAAAGTTGTATGAACATAAACAAACCGAGGACGCACGCGCGTTGTTAACATTACTCATACAAGAGCTATATGTAATTATTTAAATTGTATGTGCGAATTTTGACACTTTTAATAGTAATTGCTTGCATTGTATATGTACATACTTTTTTATACAACTTGATGTAGTCATATCTGTAGATACCTACGACGGAGACTTGGTAGTTTATTTTAGGCTATATTTGTATTATTTGGCATTGAATATGTTATAATTTATGATGACATCGAAGATAAATTATATTCGGAATAATATGGTAATTGCTTAATAAATATATAAAATTTTAGTGTTTATGCGTAATTTTATAGTAGCTCTTTTCCTAGTTCAATCGGTTAATACTCGTATATAATAAACGAAAGAAATTCCTGGGCGACAGGGGCGAATTTGTATGTTTGTAGATAAGTATTAGATATTCAAAATTACCTAAGGCTAATTGCAATATATTTCATAAATTGTGGTATTTGTTAATTTTAACTAGCGACTCACCCTCGCTCCGCTCGGTTCGTCCGTTCCGTTCTGTATTAGTTACGTTTGAAGGTTTTTTTCCCTCTTTTTACTTTTTCTCTCGCGCCCCTTGTGATCAGCACGATGTTTCCTTCTTCCACTTCCCTCTCTCGGCCGTCACCTCATCATCAAGCACACACACCTTTCACACACGTATCCTCCCTTTCACATTCATTCGTAGCTTCTACGATCTTACGGTCTAATTCTACAGATATATCTATCCACATTCATATCTAATACTCGTGCTTATACGACATTTTTTCCTCACCGTATGTTCAGTTCTTTCTAGTTATTAAGAACTCTTTATTAGAAAGGATTAATATTTATGGTACTTATGCGAGTTGCTTATGCTTTTAGCTACTCTTGAAAAATTTAAATCACGGCCTTTAGCTCAAAAGAAATACTTTAGCAATATCTACTTATTACAAATGAGAAAGTTTGGTTGTCGGTTTGTCTTCCTTTCGAGGTTGACTCGGCAACTGATGAAAGTAATTATTTTTCATAGAGATACTTGACGTGTCGGAGTTGATACAAACATTATATTTATTTTCGTCTATCGATTAGTTTTATGAGAGATTAGTAAGAGCATTGTCAAATTGTACTAAGGGACCGCGGAGTAGAGTTAGAAATGAGGGCGTCTCACTAGTTCCATATAAAGAAATATTACACGGTCGTAATGGAACTATGTCGCTGGGTGTATGACGTGAAGTAAGTACACGTACATGCGACCAATGCACACGGCGATAGGGCACACATCGCGCTAAATTATATACGCGACAAAGTTAAGCTTCGCGCGTCATCCATCAATCATCATTGTCTTCGTTTACGAAAACGTTACTTGCCCGTATATAATTTTATAGCGTCAATGTTACATAGTAACTTAACACCTCCAGGTAAATTTCTAAGAAATCTTTTGTTAACTTTAACGTCGGCGAGTCCGCGATGGTGGAGGGAGCAGCTTTATTTAATATACAATATTATTTCATTAAATTTAGAATCTTTCGCGTGTATGGTCAGTCCGTCTGACCAAGTCCTTTTACTGTATAAGTACCTTAAACGATACATTACCTTAACAATAAGGCTTGTTTAAAGGAATAAAAAAATATAGGTAGGTATATTATTTATATAGTTATTAAATGCGTAGTTTAAAATGTAAAAGTCAATTTGAGAAAAGTTGGGTTTCTAAGATAGTCTATTAGTCAGCATAATATTGAAAATATTATTCTTTGTCTATGAGTAGCGCGTGCGCTTTGTTGTTTAGTGCGCAACCTCAACATGATCATTAGCCTTTTACACTATATCTTTGTACACACATCTACCTATATGTAAGTTATAAAATTACTAGATACTTACTTTTAGAGATACTCAAGTTTTTTTTTTTAAATAAACTTTTGGAACCTCGTAGAAATACGTACAAATAATCTTTTAGTTATGTATTTTTACGCATTTTGATTAAAACATACTAAGCTGCACCGACCACGGACCACTGCATATAGTGCATACTTCTAATAAATTTCAACTTTAGTACGTAGGTGATAGTTTGGGGAAATCTTGAATGCATTGCATAAAAACGCATTCCGGATGTTTACACTAATGAGACTATTTTTTGCGAGTGTATAATATTAACAAATATATAGCGTTCCGCTCTGAATAGTGCGTGTACACTCGCAGTACCAGACACCAGTGCATTAAAAACTAAACAGTAAGGTAGTACCCGCTCGCAGGTACGCGGTACCTACCTGCGGCTCGCGTGACTGTTACAATAAAAGTTGTAAAAAATAGTATCAAATCAAATACCGAATAACTTACTAATGTCACCTCTTGTGCTGATGTATAATGCAATGAGTGTTTTTTTTTTGATTTGACCGTCTCGCAGCGACGGCTGGAGGAGCTACTGTAGGTTACAAATCGCCACATTTCAAGTGATTCTCGTGGTTTGTATTCAGCCCTTTTTTAACGTCCCACTGCTGAGTACGGGCCTCCCTTCAATACGAGGGGGATCAGGCCAATGAGACAAGTAGCAGGTAATCATGTTGCAAATGATTCGCACATGAAAATATCAGAGGTACGAGACCCGTATTTGAACCCGCTTCACTCGGTTTCCCAAGCGAGCGCCTTACCACTGGGCTACCGTCGCCTTTCTCATGGTTTACATACTAGTAGGTATATTACAAAAAGTCTCGAGGGTATTTCTTATAACAATTTCGGATTTCTAAATTTACTTATTCCAACGTGTAAATAAATAAATACGGTGGGACATTTACACACAGCACCATCTAGTTCCATGGTAAGCTATGAGACTTGTGTTATGGATACCAGATAGTTGATACACTACACATATATAACTTTAAATACATACATATTGTAAATAAGTAGTAGGTAGGTTTATTGTTAATATACATTAGGTACTTATTTTGCTAATGTTTTTATATGTAATAAAAACATGATTTATAGACTATGTTGTTTCTCAGTTCTCACCTAATTTTATACAATTTACATATTATTATACTTGTATTGTTTAAAATATATGAGTCACGTAGGATTCTACAGCAACTTAGTAAGCGATAATAGTAACACGGTCCGCTCCGGAAGTGCTAATAGGAGTGCGCTCGCAGGCTCAGCCTCGATGTGCGTTTCCGTTGGACGAGAACGTGAACCTACACTGTAGAGTGTAGGGGATCTGATTGAAATGTACTTAACCTGGTAACACATACTTTACGAATCAAGATTTAAGTAATAGCAAGTACCTACTTGGAGATTGCAGCGAGGTTTAACTTGTGCAATATTTGTTTGTCTGTTTGTTCTGGTGTGTGTGTGCGCGTGTGTTTTTTTATTTTACAGACATCAATCAGTCTGAATTAAAAACCGATAGTTTTATTTCAAATAATAAAGCTGGAGTTGGCTTTGCGCGCTGCTAGTAAACACGAGCGGAGACGCAGGCAGTTAATAGTCAATAAATATTAAATTATCTCTAACACTAGCATTGCCCGCGGCTCCGCCCCCGTTCTGATGATTAAAAACCAAACTCTTAGGTTTACATATTAGTGTACTCTTACATTGCAGTTTTTTGTATTTTTTCTCAGAAATGAGATATTTTCCCGCGGTAAAAATGTTGACCCGAATATTCCAAGACCTAAATTTCATCAAAATCCCTCCAGTAGTTTTTCTGTGATGCAGTAACAGACAGACAGACAAAAATTCTAAAAACTATACATTCGGCCTTTGTATCGGTAATAATATCTATTTGAATAAGATTTTCCAAAAAATATTTTATGTACAGATTCGGCTCAGTTAGAATTTTATTATGTGTACTAGCGGACCCGACAGACGTTGTCCTGTCTACACGTCTTTAATTTGAAAATTTCAAACTTTTTGGACAAAATTGTGAATCTAAACCAATCCCAGATCCCCTTGAACACACACAAAAAATTTCATCAAAATCAGTCCAGTCGTTTGAGAGAAGTTCAGTGACATACACACTCACAGAAGAATTATATATATAAAGATATGCTTTCTGACATTGGTGGGGGAGGGGGGAGTAATGACTATCATAAGTGTAACTAACGTGGTGTGCGGCGCCGCAGCGTGGGCAAGCTGAACCTGGTGGACCTGGCGGGCAGCGAGCGGCAGCGCAAGACGGGCGCGGGCGGCGAGCGCCTGCGCGAGGCGGCGCGCATCAACCAGGCGCTCTCCTCGCTCGGGAACGTCATCTCCGCGCTCGCCGAGAACAGCCCGCACGTGCCTTACAGGTACGCCGTACTCTCGCGCCTTACAGTATCTACTGCTGGTCTGCTACTCAATATTTATATTTATTTGATTGATACATTTTTTTTATTTTATTTATTTATTTATTTATTCAGGTAAAAACAGTCGTATACAAAAAACCTAAAACAGTAAGAATACAATTAGACCTATATTACCCTAAATTATTACAAATGAACTGATTTGTCATCAAAAGTGATGGATGCTAAATAAGTATGTTTTACAAAAATAATAAGTGAAACTAATTGAAAAAAAATATTAAGTAAAACTAAATTGAAACTACTAAAAGAGAAACAAAAATACATATATCTTATACAAGATTTAAAAATAAATAAGTTTATACAAAATTTCCGAAAAACTAAAACATTGATTGGTTTATACCTACTCGCAAAATATAGAAAGGAGTTAGGTATACTAATAGTAACAAATAAATGTTAATAATATTATCATACTACAAACAATAAAAGCCCATAGTTAGAATATTACCTATATGAAACACTTGCTTTTTATACATACTTAGCTTAAACGAAAAAATATCAACAACAGTTAAATTATTATTATAGAATGAACAAGAACGCCTGAGAAACGTATTTTTTGCATACCATTTTATTAATACATACACATACATTTTATTAATTATTTATCGTAGAACAAACATTTTGGCCAAACGATCAATTGTGCACTGTGGAAATCGAACTCACGACGCATGACCGCAATGTTTGCCGGTAACCATTAATTATGGTATGCACATTAAAATTATGCATGGAAAATTCGGTTATGTTAATATATGTCGCTTTTAAAACTATGCTCTATATAAGTTATAATCCATGTTGATATGCCATCAGTTTAATATTTGTAAAATCGTATATTTTCAGAGACTCGAAGCTGACTCGCATACTGCAGGACTCGCTGGGCGGCAACAGCAAGACCATCATGATCGCAAACATCGGCCCGGCCTCGTACAACTACGACGAGACCATCACCACGCTGCGATACGCGCACAGGGCTAAAGGTAAAATTCTTAAAATTAACTTTTATATTTTACAAAGCTTAAACTGAGAAGTGTTGTCAAGTAATGTACTCATACTAAACGATGTTCGACAGCGATAAAGAACAAGCCGGTGCGCAACGAGGACCCCAAGGACGCCAAGCTGCGCGAGTACCAGGCGGAGATCGAGCGCCTGCGCGCGCTCATCGAGCAGCGCCGCAAGCGCGCCGCCCGCCCCCGCGCGCCGCGCGCCCCCGCGCCCGCGCCCGCGCCCGCGCCCGCGCCCGCGCCCGCCGACCACGAGCACAGCCTCGCCGAGTCCACCATCGAGCAGGAGAAGACCAAGACCGAGGAGCTGGAGCACCAGATCAGGGCGCTGGAGGAGCGCCTGGTGCAGGGCGGCGGCGGCAAGGACCTGCTCAACAATCTCAACGAGACCCAGATCATCCTCGAGCAGCGCAACATGGAGATCGCGGAGCGCAAGAAGCGCGAGGTCGAGATGCAGCAGAAGATCGACCTCGAGGAGGAGACCACCGCCATCGTCACCAACACCTTCGCAACGCTGCAGCAGGAGGTCGACCACAAGACGCAGAGGTATGTCGACACATATATACGTAATATGTATATGTACATGTATAGTGTGTGACCGTGTGACGTACGGCGCGTTGTCCGCAGACTGAAGAAGTGCCTATCGAAGTACACGTGCCTGCGCGAGGAGATGGTGGAGCAGCGCGAGGCGCACGACGCGGAGCGCCGCGAGCACGAGGCGCTGCAGGCGGCGCTCATCGCGGAGCTGCGGCGCCGCCTGCTGCTGGCCGACAGCTTCGTGCCCGAGGCGGGCCGCGCCACCGTGCTGCGCCTGCGCTACAACGAGGACGCCGACGCCTGGGAGCTGCCCGCGCACGCCGCCGACCCGCCGCCCGCGCGCCCCGCCGCCGCGCGCCGCCGCGCGCACGCGCTGCTGGCGCTGCGCCCGCTGCCGCTGCCGCCCACCGCGCGCCGCTACGTGCCGCCCGCCCCCGCCCCCGCCCCCGCCCCGCCCCGGGCGCTCCCCAAGGTACGGCGCGCGGATACGACGCGGCGTTTCAAAATAATAGTATCAGTAGCGCACTCGTTATGAAAGCAAAATATAACATAATCCAATTTTTTAGTTTTTTATCTTTGAGATTTCATGTGCGTATTTCATTTTTAAACATGCCGGTCTACAAGGAGGTTCTCCTCGAAAACCTATGCTTTCACTCGACATCATCTCCCGCAATTAGAGATGATATCAAATTATTAATAAGATTAAAATTTTAGATGTATTTATTCCAGGCGATGGACGTAGTGTCTAAGAAGGAGGTAGTAGCGGAGAGCAGGCGCATGAGCGCGCGGCGCGCGCCCTCCGCGCACCCGCGCCTGGGCACGGCCGGCGTACGGTAGGCGCCCTGTTGCCGGGAAACGTTATCGATTACAGATATAGTCCAATTTTAGTCCACTAAAGATAAATATTGTAAAATGTTAAAAAAATTGTTAGTATTTTAACATTGAACCGGTGAAGCGAATTTCGTAAGCGGGCATACCCACCACTGACCGACGACCTTGCCTAAAGAACGATTAATTATTCGAATCCGACGACTGCAACTATATAACAGGGCAATGTGGAGTGGCAGAGCGATGTAAGTGTAGGATATTTTTATACGACGAGGATATTATGTGAGCGAGACCGCTGCCCGCCGCCGCCGGCGCACTGACGGCCGCTGGGACTCGCTCGACGCTTCGCTCACTATTTGTTATGCTGTCTAATATAAAATATAGATAGACCTATAAATCTATATGACAGTGTTGCCAGACAACTTCAATTACGCGAAATGTAATTTTTTTAAATATCATTCAAGATTTTGAAACAATTTACGATTTATTTAGTAATAATTGAAAGCTTGTCCTCGTGTTCACAAGGAGCCAGCGGCTGGCAACACTGCGTTCATGTAAATAAGCCCCTTGTAGTTATTTGTAGGTTCGCGCTCGTCACAATTCCGGTCGGAAGGCTACATTGATCTCATTGACAGTTATATAATTAATCCCCAGTGTCTGCAGACTTGCTTTTATTCATATTTATTATTTGAATCGTACTAGAGTATCTAATGTATTGTTTTCTACCCGAATTATGGTTTGTTTAGTCAATTTAGGTTGTCATATGTTTTATAAGAGTATATTTTACCATTGTTATTTTTAGTGAAATTTTATTTTGGCTTCATATGCTATGTTTGTTGAAGCAGTGATATTAGATAGCTTGTAGTATTAACCATTGGGTCGTGCGTCCGGAGATACATCGTGAGCGGGCGTGAGGTGCTTCTTGTTGTACTGAATACTAAATATAATAATAATAAAAAAAATAAAAACAAATATAAATAAGCTAAGCTCAAGCTTTGCATCTCCGAACGTTCAATCAAAATCTGATAGTAACATAAAATTCTAACAAACATTTGGTATCTAAGAAGCAAAGCCAATGAATAAAAAATTGAGTCAAAATTAAGATTCATAGGTTCAAATATGTTACCAAAGATGGAAACTGTCCATTCCAGTAAAGTAGCGAGTTAAATGTTAGCAGTGTCATGTTCCTCTACTTATAAAATTTCATTGGATTTGTTATATTTTAATTTCCAGACACGGTTTCTAGTCAATGATTCTTATATACAAGTTATGTAAATATTTTATTGTAGGTATTTAAAAAGTATATAGACATAGAGTAAGCTAGAGTAGGGCTTATGTTCGCACAATACTTTTGAATACCGAAATTGCTTCTTGTGTATTTAAATTTATTTATTTTAAACTCAGAGTATTTCTGTGTAAGATCTATTAATGTATTATTTAAATTATGAAAGTAAAAGTATTGTATATGGAGGTATTTATATAAAAATCAATTGGTTTTATACTGAAAGTGTGTAAAGAAAGGATCATGTGATATGTTATTTGGAAACCGCTAGTCAGCTGTGCCGCGTACACGCTTATACTCACTAATAAACATTTTTAATTTTTGAGATTGTTTTTATTTCTTCCTTTTCTTTCATGCAACAATAATACGAGTCCGAGATTGTAACATCATTATTTAATGAAATGTTATCACATAGCAGTTTCATTATAATTGTTGCTTGCTTATGTCAAAACTCAAAACATAGATATATTAAGGGTTGACTTGAGATATACTTAATATATTACACACACTACATAAGAATGTTTTTAATATAAGAAATAGAAAATGTTTCGCTGTACATAATATTTGAAGTAACTTTTTTAAATGATAAGTTTAACATTGACTAATTTAAAAGGTGTTTTAGTCTCAACAGTCAGCACTGTTCAAATTTCAAAACTATATTAATAATTAAAATTAGATCTAAATCGTAACACTTAATATATTATTCTATAAAAAAGAATAATACACTAACGTAAAGCAAGTTTTTCATAAAACTGAGTTATCCAACGACTTTAAAATTTAAATTGACGTGTTGACTTGACGCTCAATGAAACAATAACTAGCATTTGAATTTCGGCAGTTAGGAGTTAGGACGAAGATGCGTGATAGCGACTTGTCAAAGTCAATATCGATTTTTATTATCTTGGCTACTCACGATAGTGCCCATTCGTCGTCGATAATTTTTAAACCGACTATTTAGATCGAGAAATTTAACAGATGCTGAAGTGCACAGTATATCGTAAGCTCTTATCCCAGGTTAAGATGAATAAATCTTTGTATGCAAGTCATAAGTTTTAATCATATATAGTAAGAACCCGAAGTATGCTCAGATATTAAATAATCATTCAAAAATGCTTATAAATAGTCTTTTTGGATATAGTATCATCTGATTTGACTTCGACACAGTGAAAGTTTTTCAAAATAACAACATTTACCACCACTTCACAATCACCTTAATATGTTTATTAATTTTACTATAGTTCATTAAGTCTTCGCATTTTGCATCCTCCTTTAAAGTTTAAAACTAAAACTTTCTCATTCAACGCACCATATGACCCAATACACTCTGTGACTCTGTCCCTTTCACTCATTCTTTCTTTCATTCACACTTTTATTTAATTTATGCATCTTCACCCCACGGTAATAAATATTCATTTTTTGTAATAATTATTATAAAATAATGAATTAATTAATTAATTGTTATAAAATAAAAAAGATATATTTTTATAAATAATAATTATTATTTTAAAAATATAAATGTAATAGACTCACCGGCTAGATAAGACACTGAAACTTCTGTCTTAATGGGGCGTCGCACGAACATTTACAATCTAAATGACGACTCCCCGGCCTTTACATATTTAAGATCTTTTTGTAAATATTGCCTGAAATAAATGATTAAATTAAAAAATTAAATTTTACTACAACAACCAAGGGCTTACTTTCACGGTTCAGTCTGCTATCAGAAAAGTACCAGGAGCAACTCGCATGGTATACATCCGTACAGTACCGTACTAAAGTTGGCCGCTTCCCAAATGCGTTTCTTAGCTTCCGGACGGTAAGGAGATACCAAAAAAAAAAATTATAAAAGTTATATAAATAAAACCAAGAAATAAAAGAAAACTTAGACTATACCTATCATCTGTGTAAGGTAGGACAAAGGTAAAATTTGTCGCACTTTTATTTTATTTAAAACAGTTTTAATTACAGAAATTTTAAGAAATTTCTCGGTAAAAATAAATTTGTAACTGTTTATCTTCCAGAATAGGTAGACATACATGTAAGTTAATTAGAAACAGATTTCGTTGATAGGAAATTTATCTGCACAACACATCTCCAGTCTAAATAGATACGTTATCCATCGAAAACATTATCCAAATTCACTTACATTGTCAGAGTACCAGGACTAAGCAGGAATGTAAAATACTTGGGCTTGGAAGTACACTCAATAAGGACTTTAAAGTTTTATTTATGACGCCTCCTGTTATTACCCGATTAAACATAGAAATTCAGCAATAAACTAGAAATTCTTGCCAAATTTAAAAGATTCAATGGAGACTTATATTCTCTTAGTATTCGTCCACGTGTATCTTATCACGTGTATGATCAGCTAGCCGGATTTATATATTACCATGCAGGTGAGCTTTACTGTTGTGGCATGGATTAGATTAGCTCTATATATTGCTCTCGGATATCTTGGAAACAACAAGGCTCCAGAGCTGGATTACTAGTGTTAAGTTATAAGTTCCTTGTATTGTGATCGAAAAATACTCAATTGCTATTTCATAAGAAAAGTCTGACTAAATATAACAGTGATTTATGGTTCCCATATACACGTACATATCTTATTTTTGGTTCCAATATTCTATAGAAACACCTGTATACTGTCGAATTATATTATTTTATAAATAATGTATGGCTTGCGAGTTCGGACTCTAGCACCATTCAAATAGGGCTTGAACCAGCCATTGAGTCAGAGAAAATCTTCTCTGACTCAATGGCTGGTTCAAGGTTCAAGGTACCTTGGATCCGTCCTGCACGAGTTCGGAAGCATCGAACACAACGTTCAAGCCCGTATAAGCGCTGCTTGTCCCAAATGGTGGGAGGTCAAAAGTGTGCTCCGTGATCGCAGAATACCGCCCAAGCTCAAGGGTCAGATATACAAGAGCATCATCCAACCGGTTCTTTTATACGGAAGCGAGTGCTGGCCAGCACTATCTCGGCACACTCAGGAGCTTCACGTCATGGAGATGAAGATGCTGAGGTGGATGTGCGGAATAACGCGGACTGATCGCATATGCAACATGTTCATCAGAGGCAGTTTCGGGGTCCGTGACATAGCGGATAAGCTCCAAGAGCATGTTCTGAGGTGGTATGGCCATGTCGCGCGTCGATCTAAGGACTATGTCGGAAGAAAGTGTCTTAATATATCTATCCCTGGAACTAGACCTCCCTAGGGCGTCCAAGAAAGCGATGGCTGGATATCGTGAAGCAGGACGTGAGAGTCAATGGACTTACCCAGGACGATACTAAATACCACGCAAAGTTGAGGAGACTAAGTTGGAAAGAAATCCCTGGCAATAGCCGGGATTAATTAATGCCGGGCAGAAGAAGATACAAAATTCATTGCGCATTTAATGAAACGATTTTCGATTACTTTGTAGCTGACTATATCTGGCCCCATAGGAATTTTTTTTCTCTAATTTTTGAGCTTTGATTTTCACATATCGTTTATTTGTAAATAATTGTTTGTCCGTAAATTGTTTATTTATAAAAAAATAATAAAAAATTGTTAATTAAACTTTAAATAAATAAATGAACATTAATGAATATTTAAAGATTACTATTACTAAGAAAAATTATAAATTTCCATTGAGTGGGCTATTTTGAGGGTACATTTTTGTTTAATTAGTTTAAGAACAATCAAGAACAAATGATATTTGAAAATAAAAAAAATAGAGAAAATTATCCTGGGGGGCCAGGTTTGGAAAGCCGACTGAGCATTATTAGCATTAATCAAAAAAATACTAGATACGCAATCAGAAACAAAAAATGTCCTCATCGAAGTAACGCTTATTTGAATATTTGAGCGCGTTTTTAATTTAATAGCATTCGAACGCTCCAAGGATAATTATGCTTCGGTGCTTATTTAAAAATGACACATCTAGGATGCTGAAAAGGGATGGAGTAATACTTTCTTAGATTTACGAGAATATTTGACGTTTTAAATAAAACTATCTTTTCGGATTTTTTCGCAAATTTATTTTGATTTTTTAAGTCCTTTTTCTTTTGGGAACCAAAAATCAAAATAAATTCGCGAAAAAAATCACACTTTATTATTTGACGAATTTAGATCGGTATTTTACACACCTTTAGTACCGTGTACCTGCCAAAGCCACCATAGCCTGAACTTCATAATGGTCCAACGTTCTTATCTGTGTTGGGAGCATGCGCTGACAAACTTTTAGCTTTTATAAAATGACGAAGGTCTGGCGTTCACAGGCTCTTAGGCCATAATACAAGTTAGTTACCTGATAGCTGGGTTAATCGGAGTTTCAGAACGCAATATTTCATTTATCTTTATACCTAAAGTATTTCATAAAAGTAGAATAAGGTCCACGCTTTTATATTTGAGCTCTATTTTATTCTTTTATTAATGGAATACATTATTAATAAACCGATACATATAACGCCATCTATTGACATTTATTTAAATTATTTTTATTGTCCCAATGAGACCTCATCTTCGCCGCCATTTGTAACAAATTTTAAAACAACGGGAGATATCACTGAGATCGTGATTCCCTCTTTTGGTGTCAATTGGATTTTACATATTAATTATTTTTAATAGCTGGCAGCGAAATAATTCATTAGGTAAAAGCAGCTGTTATTAAATCTACTTTCTAGAAATAAGGAATACATAGTTTAAAATATATATATATATATATATATATATATATATATATATATATATATATATATATATATATATATATATATATATATATATATATATATTATTGGGCATTAATGAGAAAAATTATAGGTAGGTACTTCCATTAAAATCATTAATTTGCTTTAAACATGAAATGTTTTTAAATTTATTTGAGCAACGCTGTAAGCATACAAACTCGTAACATAAAATTAATCGATTATGGAATATGAATTAATCGGAGGCATCGTCACATCGATGTTTTGACTTTTTAAGTTACATCACTAGTTCCAACGGACATTCATTTTTAAAAGTTTCGTGGCTTTGTTTCGGTTACAAAATGTGAAATTTTTGAAATAAATTATATTAAATCTAAGAAATGGCAGAAAAGCTGAAGGAATATCAAGTTCTAGACATATTTTGTAGTGGCACGTTTTATAAAGTAAGACACAAGGTCACAAATAGTATTTTTGCGTGGAAAGCATACAATTGCTCTACGTTTTCCGATGAACAAATACAAAACGTCGATAATGAAGTAAAAATATTAAGTAAAGTGTTATCTGGCAACTTCCTGCGCTACTACGACACGATATTACACGGACCGACCAAAACACTTTACTTTGTTCTCGAATACAATTCTTGGCAGAGCGTACAGGAATTAATCGCACAAAGCAAGGCCACCGACAAGCATTTCACTGAGCGCTTCATATGGTACCTGTTACTGGAACTTGCACGTTTGTTTAAGAGTGTTGAAGACTACAATTTTGTGACGCTAAAAAAATGCGTAACAACAGAGTCCATTTTCGTCGGACAGAATGCAGAGTTACGCATCAACTGTTTCGAGCTGTCGCTGGAGTCTTCACAGTCATCGGATCTAATGCAGCAAGTAGGAGAAATAATACGAATTTTATGCTATTTGCCAGGAGCTTGTGATGATAAAATAAAAGAGTTTCGTTACAGCGACGACTTGCGAGATGTTATCAGCTTTTTAATTGATGAAAGGAACTCTAATTTGCGACCAGATGTGGTCCTCTATCATCCCACAGTTCTTGCAAACACGGATACACTGACAGGACCAAAAAATTTAACTGAAATACTCTACTCTGAAGAGATTTCTGTATTAACTTCAGAAGCAAACAAATGTGATTCTGAAAAGGCTGTTGATCAATGTAGAATCATAGAACCTCTACCCAGGACTCACATAAATGCAAAAGACAGCCCAATTTATTGTAATCTCAGCCCTAAGTGGGCATTCGATAGAGAAATTGAACAGTGCGAATCTCCTGTAGAAGCTATATCTCCAACAATTGCAGCATTAGCTTTGGAACTGCCAGGCTATGTTCCTAGAAGTAGACAACCTTACAGTGAAGCCCTAGAAGTATATAATGGTGCTCAGAAAGTATCTGAGGATACTTTGAGCCACCAATGGATGTCTCGCCTCATTGCTTTGAGACAAAGAGAGGAATCATTGAATGAAAGGGAACGAAACATAATTGCTAAGGAAATTGTTAATAGTCCATCTACTAAATTAATTTCTCTTAATGATTCTACTGATCTCAATGTCAGAAGTAATGGTATAACTTTACCTCCAGTGATCAAGCAAGTAAGTGAGGATGGTAACAATTGGGTATCACGCAGGCGTCACAGGAGATCAAGCTCTTTGAGACCTAAAGCCAGGAGGAAGAGCTATGCATATGAAGATTTAGATAGCTCTTTATCAGCTGACAATGGTGATAGCAGCATGATAGTTACAGCTGCCAAAATTACAAAGGAAAATATGCCTCGTAGAAACATATTTCCTGATGTGTCTACAAAGAAAGTCCACTTCACCGCTAGTAATCCTTTTGTTGAAAGTGATGAAAGTGTAACCCTAACATTTTATGAGTTGGAAAATGTGGATAAAGAAGGATATCAGGTACCGAGAAGGGAGGAGACAGGGCTTAAAGATATTAAAAAATTTAAGTATTTAGATTTAGAAAAAGTATCTTCTGAAAAGAGAGCTTCAATGCAGTGGAATCAATCTTCCCCTTCAAAGCAGGCCAAGATGTCTGGCAAAGTGTTTTCAGATATTACAAATAGTAATCTTAGAAAAACACCTTCAAAAACTAGCTTGACTTCAAAAAGTTCAAACTTCTCTAGAAGTTCAATTAGAAGCTCAAGAAGTATCTGGAGCTGTGATACAGGCAAAGTGGGTGAAGAAAACTATAAGGAGAGGAGCCACTCTAGTGTTAAATTGTCTTACATGCAGACGCCCACAGCCCCACCAGAGCTAAAAAAATCCAAAAGGAAGTCCCTACTGCCTTTCAAAACTCCCTTCAAATTCAAAACATCTACAAAAGTATAAAAAGAGTATTATAATGACAGTGTTCTATGGAATTGCAATTTTTTAAGTAAGTACATATAGTATAATAAAAATATAGAATTAATGTTTAGGAATAGTTTTCGTTACATAAGATTTCTTGGTTGTGGTTACTTTTTTGCCTTAGACTTTTTTCCTTGAGTTCCATTCTAAAATTGGAACATACAATTATGTGATTGATATATTTTTTTATTTTATTTGTTTGTATATAAGAAAAATACGGACACAACCCCACCCGAACTAGCTTAGTGAAAGAGATGTTACAAGTATATATTTGTATAGTATATGATTAGACATTGGATGTAAAGTTTAATAAAATTAGCAATTTCTTTGCTAATAACAGGTAAGTATATACATATATGGTATAGAATATAAATATAAGCAAAGTACTACAATAACAATTTATGTTTTACAACAAATCCCAAGGTTTATATAATAATAAAAATTTTGTTTGTACACATTTTTATAAATTCATCAAATTATTAAAAATCAATGGTATCAACTTGTCTTCATATTAATTACAATTTTTTAGTCTTTTGGTCTTCCATCTTACTAAATATAGGTTAAGAAAATGAATATATTTAATTAAAATTAACAATTAACAGCTTGAGTAAGCCTTGAGTTTACATAGATTGATAGTGTATAAGTGATCAGTATAAACATTTTAGATATTATATACAATTTGCCATATTTTTGATAATCAACTGTCTTAATATTAATTCTATTGATAACAGAAGGGTTAATAAAAGATAATAAATAGTTAAGAAAGCTCGGGCAGTTTTATTTATAAATTTGTCATATTATACACAAATTGATTTTTACTTTTTCTTGTTGAGTGCCTTGTCGGCTCCGTCCACAAATTTCTTGGGAAGTCCAAATTTTTCAATCAGCAACTTTGCCATGAAATGAGTCTAGAAAGAAACAATAAGTTTAATATTATTTTTAACTGCATATTAACATGTATAGAATGCTTATCGGTAGTTAAAAATGTGGATTACAAATATAGGGATAATTACTATTTATTTTGTTTTTAGACAATTTTTATTATTTCAATAAATATATTTTGATTACTGTTTCACTACATGGATTTAAATGCAAGCACCTCCAAATTATTTAAAATAATTTAATGATGAGTTTAAATCTTTTATTACTTACTATTACTGTTTTTAATAGTCATATGAAGAAATATTGAAATTCTGTTCTTATATTATGTCAGTTTTATAACAACAATATTAAAACCACACTACTATTATAAATAAAGTTTCGAGTAAGTATGTGATGTTGTTTTTTCACATTAAATTGGCTGGATTGATTTTTGAACGAAATTTAGTATACAGATAACAGACCCTGGAGTAATTTATATGTAATTTGTAAGGTATTGATCATTTGTCAAGAATTGAGTACATACATACATACATACGTATACAGTAAATGTTTTTATATCAGGTTGTAAAAAGGAGTACTCTAGCATAGCAAGAGTAAGTCACTAGTGGGAATATACTTGTATACAAAGGCTGGATTTAGGTGAGCGCAACTAAGACTACACCCATGGGGTCCCACGACAGACATCTCTATTGTTATCAAAGTGCAGAATTAGCAAACTCATCACAGATTAAGCAAAAAACATTTCATAATGAAATGATATATTAGTTAAATAACTAGTCTAAATAGACTTAATAATATTAGTCTAAATAGACTTGATAAGTATTTACGAATCGACAATTCAATTTGACAATTGGAATTGCATCAGTGTGGTCAATTTGTTTTGTCAAATAGTTTTGACGACACGTTTGGCTCGGTTTGCAATGACCCTACTTGCTGCGCCGGCGGTCGCGGGTTCGAGTCCCGCTGGAGGCATGCATTTGTGTGATGAGCACGAATGTTTGTACTCCAGTCATGGATGTTTATATTTATAATATGAATGTATTTAAAGTTATATATGTATAATATATCAACTATCTGGTATCTATAACACAAGCCTCGTAGCTTACCATGGAACTAGATGGTGTTGTGTGTTAATGTCCTGACATATTTATTTATTTATGTGTGAGGCCATAAGTTCAGAAAGCATTTTAAAGGTTCTGTTTTTATGTACAAAGCTATTTTCACATGTCGTGTAAAGTATGTGAAAGGACCATAGGACATAGAGAGTGGACCGAGTGTTTCTTTGCCAGCAGTCAGCTAATGGCGAAAAGGCGCGACAGAGACAAAACGAATGTGCGGCAAGAAGTCTTTTGTATAAATTGGAATAGGATTATTAATGATAAATATTTATAACCATGGCCGCACGTCCGTTTTCTCTCTTTGACAGTATCGCTCAGTCCACAGTTACGTGTACGGGAGGAGAGGGAGCGTGACCTGGTCGCCCTGCAGCATGAGCTGGTCGGCGCGGGCGCCGGGCGCGCGCGTGACGCCGCACGCGGCGCCGGCGCGCAGCTGGCAGGCGCGCGCCAGCGGGCCCAGCGCGAACCCGTAGCTCTCCAGGTTGGACACCAGCGTCACCTGCGCCGCCACAACTATTATGTACATACACAATATGTGTTGCCATGGGGTCTCGATACGACCGAAATAAAAATTAGTAAAAAATATTATAACAGATGGCGTAATATGTATCGATTTGTTTTTAATGTTCACCTAAAATTCCAAATATAAAAAAAATAATGAAAAAAGTGTCTAACCTAATTTTAAAGAATTATTTAAAGTTAGGGAAAATTAAATAATGGATAAATATATAGTATTTTAAAAAATATATAAAATTCGATGATATTCTTGTATTTCTGGCGGCAATAATAGGTACTACGTTGTGATGCACGATCTTTGATAATAATTATGTATAGTCTGTTCACAGATGGCGCTCAATATAATAAAAAAGTTGATAAATGTAATTAAATTATATTATTTTACTTTGATACCGATATATTTCATAGGTTAATTTCGTTATTTCTCGTTTCAATTTTTTTTGCGTTAAAAAATAATATTTATATAAATAAGTCTATACAATATATAAAACAAGAAAATAATTTTCCAAATTGGACTCGGTAGATTTTGATTTTAAAGATATACGCGCTTAAATAAAAAAAACAATTAAGCTTTCTATATTAGATAACTATGTATATATTTATTAAATCTAAATAGTAGTTGACCATATTTTTTACTTTTCATAAATTTTTGAATTAAAAAATAACACGGATATTCATCGACATCTATAATGTAATAGAATTTTTAATGTGTGATGCGAATGTTAACCTAATGAAATTGATTTCATAATTGCGTGCATTGAAGATCACCGCAATCTTTGTTACAATACAAAATGTCATAATTACGTAGCACAGAATAGCAAAATAAACCCTATTTAGAGTGGAAAAAGATAAATCTTTATAACTGTATGATACTCAGGCCGAATCAATAGTTTTTAGAATTTTTGTCTGTCTGTCTGTTATACCGCATCACGGAAAAACCACTGGAGGGATTTTGATGAAATTTGGTATGGTGATAGCTGGTTATCCGGGTCAACATATAGGATACTTTTCACCGCGGGAAAATATCTTATTTCTTAGAAAAAATACAAAAACAGCAATGTAAGAGTATACTAATATGTAAAACTTAAGAATTTGGGTTTTAGTCATCTGAACGCGGGCGGAGCCGTGGGCAATGCTAGTTTAATATTTAACAACTATGCAATAATTATATAATTTTAGTACCTATTGTTAATTTTAGATAAGTATAAATTTAAATAAATAAAAAATTATATATTTTGATAAGTTTTTTTACGTGCTACAAGAAAAAAATCGGTAAAAAATTTAAACGTATATCTAAACCATGAATTAAAAAAAGAGTTCCCTAAGTAATAAATTATAATGATAATAAGGCAACAATTTTTTTTTGGAAACTATACCGGCCGGCCACTCAAGTCTCTAAAACAATATTCTAAAAATATAATTTGTAATTGCCATAGTGACTGAGAGGCCTTACATAGAGGTACCTACAACATTGCGCGGCGGCAGCTCGGGGACAGCTTTTATCGCCATCTATCATTTAGAGCATTTACATTTACAACTAGAGCTGCTAGGTGTCGCCTTTTTTAATTCTCACTCGCGCCATCTATTATCCATTTTAGGACAAAAAAAAAAATAGCGGGCTGTGTAAGCGCGGATTAGCAAAGTCAAATATTTGTATGGAATGCACTATCTGTACTAGTATAGTATTATATCTGTGGTCTTGCTAAGGGTTAAACTCGAGAAAAACTTAAGTGATTTGGTTAGTTATTGGAAAAGATGCCTGGAAAAATGTAAAAACTTAATTCGTCTAACCGGGTCTGATAACACTTATTTTGACAGAACTAGGTCTATTGGGTCAGCTAGTATGTAATAATATATACTTCACTTTAGACGGGCGCACTTAGACGTGTTTCGTGCGTGTGTGTGTGTGTGTGTGTGTGTGTGTGTGTGTGTGTGTGTGTGTGCCGACCTTCTTGTTGCCGCAGCGCGTGACGACGCGCATGTCGACGGGCGGCAGGCGCGCGCGCAGCAGGCGCGTGTCGCCGCCCGCGAAGCGCAGCTCGGTGGCGGGCGTCATGCGCGCCAGCACGCCGTCCGACGCCTCCTCGCGCTTCACCATCTCCTGGTACACGCCGGTGACGTTCACAGGTAAATCGATCGATCGAATACAAAATTTAAAAAGAACGATCTATACATATTGTAATAAAACTGTAGAAGTCGAATGTCTGTACATAGAAAAGAAATGCTAAAAAAGTCCAAAGACCCACGAATGAAACAGCGAAATAAAAAAAATTAAAATTGGCGCTGAGTTACTTTAGGTACTTCTTTGATCTTCTCCAACGTGCGTTCACGTTGTCGTGGTGGGGGGCTCAGTGGTGCCCGGAAATACAGCCGGGCGCGAAGCTAAGAAACACACAGGGAGGTGGGCCAGTGGCCCACTTCGGTGGGCGGTGGGTGGTGGCGAGGTGAGGCGAGGAGGTGGTGAGTACCACATAACCCCCTGTATGTCGACAGGTGGTATGCGTAAATGCATTTCCCAACATTAAAAAAAGATACTTCTTTGATAACAAAAAAGAATGTCACCACATAACCTAATGTACGACTGCAGACCTCAAGGTCCCGAGTTCAAAGAGCCGGTCGGTACTCGGTACGGTGTATGTGTAGTGCGTGGCTCGGCATACGTACGCCCGGGCGGCGGCCCAGCGCGGCGGCCAGCGCGGCGTCCAGGCGCAGCAGGCGGCCGGCGCCCAGCGCGCGCGCCGCCGCGTGCCGCGCCACCGCCGCGCGCACCGCGCCCGCCGGCAGCGCCGTGCCCTTCCTGCGGGCGGCGTCACTTTTGTTTAGACCTTTACGGCCATATTATGTACAACTGACTTGTTTCAGTATGTAAAATTCATCACTTGTCACTTTCGGTGACGAGATGCTAGATGCGAGTGACTTGCTACAATTTTTATTTCTATTATTGACATTGTGAAAAACATGTTTTTTGTTTACAATAAAGTTTCTTACCACACGTTATACTCGGCACTCGGCAAATAAGAGTTAGATGGAAATAAGTAATATTTCCATCGTCACGACACTTTTTATTATTTACTAAAAACACCGCATGTGACGTCATCACAAGTTAAGGAATGTAATATATATGTAGTGAGGAGTTTGTATGCTATTTTATGACGGGGCCCTATATATATAGTGGACACTCTTTGAGGTTCGTGGTCCCCTAGTATAATAATAATAATAATAAAATCTTTATTGGACACGCTTTAAAGATTACAATTTACAAAATTATGTTCGATATATATAATGACTACATTAGTTAAAACTGTGTCGTAGTCATTAACGCCCACCTCCAGATTAAAAAAAAATATACATTATGTTTCAATATAAGATTTAAAAGTTAAATTAATTTAAGATATTAGTTATGATATGATGTATAGTATAAGTAAATTGACGGTATGTCCGTGTGTGTGTGTGGTGTGTGTGTGTGTGTGTGTGTGTGTGTGTGTGTGTGTGTGTGTGTGTGTGTGTGTGTGTGTGTGTGTGTGTGCGTGCGTGCGCGCGCGCGTGTGTGTGTGTGTTTGTGTATGTGTGTCAGCCATATAAAATGTACCTATTTTAGTAAGTTCTCGGTTTCCTCATATGTCAAGTCTAACAACCAAGCTGTAATTATATTTTTGCATACATGTAAGGTTCGGGGATATATATTAAGAACTTTGTTTATTTTGTGATATAAATTTGGGGAAAAGAAATCATAATGCTGTTTAGCCAAAGCCGATGTAATACGAATTGTTTTGCAAACTAAATCTGATCTGCGTTTATTAGAGATCATGTGGTAATCAAAAGGTGTTTGTGAGTGCTTACGTAGTATGGTTTGAAGTAAAAACAATTTTCTAACAGAAAGTACTTTAGAAATTTTATACAGTTCGACAGTTGGGAAATATATAGGTTTAAAGTTCATTGTTTTGAGTATAGATCTTTGAGCCCTTTCTAAACGCAATAATTTACTTTTATCAGTGCCTCCCCAGGCAGTGATGCAATATGATAAGATCGATTGTACGAGGGCATAATACACGTTCTTAAGTGTTGACAAGTCAACAATGTTTCTAAGTCTTTTAAAGACAAATATTAGTTTCCGAAGTTTATTGCAGGTAACTTTAATGTGTTCGTGCCATGAAAGGGTGCTATCAATGTATATGCCTAAATACTTGGTTTGATTGGTATTATTAATACTTCTGCAATTACAAGCGATATTTCTAGTGCAACTTGGATTATGAATAAAAATTTTAACGGGGGGAGACGGAAGAGAAGTACTGCTAGGAGCAAAGGTTGTAAAATTCGTTTTATCTAAATTTAAAGTTAAACTATTTTTGCGTAACCATTTATTGACAGCAGATAATGCAGATTCAGCGTATATTGTAACTTCAGCCCAATTTTTCCCGTTAACAAGAAGAATTGTATCATCGGCATATGATATTATTTTACAATTTTGTAAATTCAGTTTGGACAATTCATTTACATAAATGAGAAAAAGAGTTGGCCCAAGGACACTGCCTTGAGGTACTCCAAAATCTATATTTTCCTCTGCACTCATAACACCATCGATAACAACGCATTGTGAACGATTTTCGAGGTAGCTCTTAAAAATATCATTTGCAACTCCTCGTACACCCACCTGGTGTAATTTCTGAAGAAGGTTAGGGATGGAAACAGTGTCAAATGCTTTTGTTAGATCCAAAAATATACCAATAGTTTTTTCTTTCTTAGTGAAATTTTTTACTATAGAATTTGTTAAGTCCAAAACAGCATCTTCTGTAGATTTACCACTCCTAAAGCCATATTGGTTAGCCGCAATGATATTATGTTTATTTAAATACTTAACGAGTCTAATATTTAAAAGTTTTTCAAATATTTTAAATAACGTAATTAGAATCGAGATAGGCTTGTAGTTACTGACAATGTTTCCATCACCGCCTTTATGAATTGGGTGAACCAGAGCTTTTTTAAAAACTTTGGGAAAAATACCGGATTCAATCGCCAAATTAAAAATATGGACCAGCATTGTATATATAGTATGCGTGTCAAAAGTATCAAGCAATCATAAATGTTAAGAAGTGTATGTTGCTTCATGTTTATTATACCCTAGTACTCAAAATAATTATTATGACCTAAATTATGAGCCAAAAGCAGATAGTACAAGGATCTTTGTTTCCACTGACCAACTTTTTTACTAACAACTAGCCACTTACCCCCGCTTCGCTCGGGTGCGTGCCTAGACAAGTTTTTTTTTTTGAGTAGAACCTTTTTTCCTTTTTCTAAAATAATAGTGGCCAAGTTACTCCTTATAACATCAGTTATCTGCCAGTGAAAGTCCCGTCAAAATCGGTCCAGCCGTGGAGATTAGCCGGAACAAACAGACAGACAAAAATATTAAAAATGGTTTTTTTTTGAATAAGTACCGTATACAATTTCATATGCATTTAGTAAAAAGCTATTATTTTGACATTACAAACAGACAGTTCAATTTTATTTATCTGTATAGGTAATGACTACGTTACGTGTGTGTAAGCACTAACTTGAGCGGCGCGAAGAAGTCCAGCACGTTGGCAGTGATGCAGTACAGCTCGCGTATCTGCGGCGGCGCGTAGCCGTCCCCGAGCGCGGGCGCGGGCGGCGCGGGCGGGCGGTGCGCGCGCACGGCGGGGTGCGCCAGCGCGGCGCCCACCAGCGCCGACACGCCCTTCTCCACCTCGCGCACTTGGATTAGGCCTTCCTTGATCATACACATACTTGGATAAGTTGATTTTTATTAATAAAAATTAGGCAAAGACAATATAGATATATTATATATGGCGATATAGCATAGATTATTTATTTGTGAAAATTCATTATCTTTTTATGTTAGCATTATGTGTGACTCATTATTTTCACAAGGTATCTCCCTCGATCAAAATTATCGTGTTTCTTAGATATTTAATTCGTAAAGATATGATATTATTGATTATAATAAAAAAAATCTAAACACATGTACTTAATATTTATTATCTACATTTCACACTGACACACTAGCGCCGAAAATGCTATTTCATTTTAGTAAAGAGAAAATAAATATGGTCAAATAAAACTGATATTACCCTCTCCATAGCCTCCAGGAACTTGCCCATCTTCTTGTAAGTGGACTTCTTGACGTCCACGGCGCGGTCCGGCGGGCAGTGCGGCATCAGGTGGTTCCTGTAACATTATGTAACAATATCAGTTGGTATAATATTTATTAACTACTAAATTACAACAAAGTTGCTGTAAAACATTCGAAACGTCGCGTCGTCGGAAACAAAAATACAAAGTGAAACCGCGACAAAATCCGAAAAGATAGCTTCATTTAAAATACAACAAAATCGTTATTGATCATAGATAAAAAATTGGAAAACTATTGTAAACTAATTGGATTACGCGAATATTTGACATTTTAAATAAAACAATATTTTAAATAAAACTAACTTTTCGGATTTTTTCACGAATTTATTTTTTTCACGAATTTATTTTATTCACAATATTTTCATAACTCATAACAATATTTTCGAATTTTTACGTGGATTTATTATACAACAAAGTAACCACAACAACCATAGTTGCTGCGAAGCATTTGAAACGTCGGGAACCAATAATCAAAATTTTATTCAATGTAATTATGTACCTTGATTAATATATGTATAAGTTTTCTCCTAGCTGCTTTAAATATGAAAAATACTTATATATTATCTTCTCTATGTAAATAACATGTGCAGCTTACTTGTACAGCAGGTTAGTTTTGAGCGGCAGCTCAATGTTTTTGCCTTCAAGCTTAAGGAAAGAGAGCAGACACCACCGCAGAAGTCCATCCATGTCCTCTGGTATGCCGTCTGTTTCTGAACTTTCTGAAATGAGATTTTTGTAAACTATGTATAATAACAGTGAATGACCATTGCACTTGTAACTCTGTTGAAATATCAAGAACATAAATGTTTTTTTTTTTTAAATTTAACAGATAATAAAATTTCAGTTTTAACATAACAAATATTGTCCAACTTAAATGAATGGTTGCTTACATTTGAGTAAAACATTAAATTAAAAATATTTTAAATTCTGATTATATAAATGGATAGAGGATGCCGAAAATGAGCTAAGAACAAGGGTGTACCAAGCTATTAGTTTATAAGTGTGCTATGAAGAGAGAGAAAAGATGTATAAAAGGAAATTAAATTAAAAAATGTAACTGTCGAACTAGTAGCCTAGCTGCAGTGGAAATAGACTGGGCACTTGATTAAAGGAAAAATAATAAATGGAGCAGAAGTTTCACATTTTGGCACTTGTTGTCTGAAGAATGAGCTTGTTTATATTTTAAATTAATTTATTTATAAAAAAATATTTGGGGTAAGTAAAATATTTCATAGATACTAAATAATATGTAGTTTATACTTTAGGCAATATTTCACTGTGACACGGTAATGAATGTTGCATATATGGTATTACAACTCACATGGGAGGATGCAGATTTAATTCTTGCTTCATTATAATGATGACCATACAAATGACTATCCAATTTCAAAAATAAATAAAGCATACATCTATGCATCAGTGTTCGCTACATAATATGATGCATTGTCCTCATACTGATAAAAAGCACTGAATTCGATAGAAATAGTTTCATACTCCTGCCATCTCAAGGCTTTATTTAAATATTTACCTGTAACCTTTACCTGAGTTTACAGTATTGTTCAGATCTTCCATTTCTGCATCGGGTGTTGCTACAACCTCTTGTGTTTCAGTTTCTACAATCACTTTTGGTTCATTAGCGACTGGCGCTGGCTGTTCTCTCACTAGACTCGGCCATTCTTCTTTGACTGGTTGAATATTTAACTGAAAAAATGATTTTATAAAAGAGTTATAGAAAGTACTATTTGTCAACAATTTAAAGGATTATATTTGCAATATACCAAGAAACTATTTAATTTAAACTATTACATTTAAAAAATTAAATTTTAAGTTTTTATGTCTGTTAATACTCATTTACCTCTGAATGGCTGAAGCTTTTGTCAGTACAAGTCTCTTAACAATTGTTAAGAGATTTGTACTGACAAAATTTTCATTCAAGTGAGAAAGTTTATAGAACAGGAAAGGTAACAGTCTGGATCAGACAAAAGTATGTATTTAAAAAAAGTTTTGAAAACTTTACAATATTTAAAAAAAATATTTAAGAATGTTCATAATACAATAAATAAAAATTAATTTTATAGTAGATTACAAAATGTACAACACATTAAAAAATGATGTGATTGAGTGCCCACCTATGTTTCAATGTTAGAAAATTTAAGTAAAAAAATTTTTTGTAGCAAAACAAAAAAGAATTTAATTCTGTTGTTTCTTTTGCCACTCCTGCTACTAAATGAGGTTACTGAATATAGCTATATAAATTTATTAAGTGATATGTACCTGGCTAATATCATTAGTGATTATCTGAACAACATCATGGGAGGGTGGTCCTAACTTTGGTCGCTCAATCTTATTAAATTTGATTTCTTTGCATAGCATGTCACCAAATACATGCAATGTTTCCAAACACACTCCCCTGAAAAACATAACAAATATGTAGTTTTTTTTAATTATTGCAGTAAATACTTAATTTAAATAATTTTAGGTAAGTTTTTATTGCTATTATCAGTTAAGAAATTGTAAGATAAATTCAATTACATACATAGAGGTTCTCAATAAATCAGCTGAAGACATTGCTGCGAGACCGATTACTCCCGCTGCAGCATTGTCAGTGGTGCATGCAGCTATCACAGATCCTTTGCGAAATTGTGGAAAATTTGTATCTGTCACAACACCTGGGGCATAAAGTGGGGCTCCACCTTGCATCTGCCAAATACAAATGTTTTAATAGTGATATTTAAAAAAAATATTTTATACATGAAAAAAAAAACTGAGTATACATACATACATGAATCACAATTTATTTAAAATGACAATTTTTAATAAAGGTCTATAAGACAATAACATTACATTTTATATACTTCTTTCCTGCACTTAAATGAAATATAGAAAATATCATATAATAAGATTAGTTTGATACAGAAATACTTTGTGTTTACCTTGCTTAACACTGGAGAATGTATACTTATGGTGGGAATTAAATCAGGAACTTTCCATAACGCACACACAGTTGGTGCTAGAGTTTCACCTAAGTCTATCATTATTGGCACTCCGTCTACCACGTATACACCAACAGTTTCTTCCGAATGTAATATTAACTTCATACAGCTGGTACTCGATTTAACCGGAACTAATTCTTTCACCTTTTCTTCTGTAGCTGCTGGAAATTCATTTTGTATACGCTGCCCAAGATGTTTTCTAAAAGGCAATAACTAATTATTTTATGTACGTTTCTAACAATTTCTAAATAATAATTATGTATGGTTAGTAGCACTTACTTTTCGGAATTTTTCAGTGTGTTGTTAGATTTTAATTTATACGGCTTAGCAAACATGTTGAAAGGGATACTTAAATTGTAATTTAAAATATTATTTTAACGATATAAACATGAGTAATGCGCGATTTCCATGCTTTTACGCGGGTCGCGGTGTTTTTGACAAACGAGAAATGACAAGCAGCTGTCGTCTGTCATAATGGCAGATGACTTTGTCATCGTGACAAGACTAAGAAAGGACATAAAGATTATAAATAGAATATTGGTGAAGGGCCAGTACAAAATAATGTTATTTTTCGATTTTAGTTTGAAAATTTAGGTGTATATTTTATAGCTGAAAGTTAGACCAGCTAAAGAAAGAAATCACACCCTAAAGGGGGAAAAGGGGGTAATAAAGTTTATATGGGCAGAGAATTATTTATGATCAGAATTACTTGAAACTTGAATTTTGAATTAAATCCAATTAAATAAATACGTGTTTTAGCATTGTTCGAAATTCAATCCCATAAGGGGGTTAAATGGAGGACGAAAGTTTGTATGAAACTATAATTAATATGTAAAAAAATAAAGAATTAACAAACTCCTTAACTTTTAAACTTAGCTTGTGTAAAATTTGTGTAACTTCTTTTAAGTAACTTTTTGCAACGACCAATATGATTTCACAGGAGCCACTTTACATTCCGGCATAAAACTGGGACATAATTGTATTAATTACTCTCCGCTCGTAAACAATCTAACCGAAATATAAGAAGTATGTCTACGGATGATATTAGAAACAATATTATAATTTACTTAGTTTCTTAATATAAATATATACTTATTTGAATTTGAATAGAAAATAACCACGTAGGAAGTATTGATTAATGAAATTGCCTACTCATAAAAACAGGCGCATCACACACAATTTATTAATGATTAACCTAAAAACTTGTATCGAAATTGTTATCATTTTTGCGGCAGGTTGTAATCGGTAAGTAATAGCAAGGTAAAGACATGTCACGCACGCTGCATGCGAGCGCCCTGCGCCAGGCGGTGCAAGGCGGGCGGGCGGGCCTCAGCTGTGCCCGACATGTTCAGGGGTCATGCCATGAAATAATTTATCTATCCGCTGAGCACTTGTTTTAAAATGTAATATTTACTATCCAAATATATGATAATGAAGGTTACCCAAAATTGATTCTATTGTGTTATTATTTACTATTAATGTTCTTATGTATATTTAACTAGCTAGTCACCCTCGCTTCGCTCAGGTTCGTCCCTAGGTACGTTTTAACGGTTAGTATAAAATAGAAATCTTTGAATTTCTCGGTTATTCTGTAGTATAATATGCATGTATTATACATATAAACTTTCCTTTTGAATCAATCTGTCTATTAAAAAACCCGCATCAAAATGCGTTGCGTAGTTTTAAAGATACCTATATGATGATGATGATGTTCTCCTGGCCGATTCCGGCCACGGCGGCCAATCTCATTGAGACTAACCAACTGCGCAGGAGATATTATAGTGCACAAGTGTACGCGCAGATACAAGTGCACTCTCTATTCCTGTCACTCTCATACTCCGGTGGGACGACTGCTCGACACAACCAGTGGGAGTTAAGGCGCAGGACCGACGGCTTTACGTGCTCTCCGAGGCACGGGGGTCACCGCCAACTTCCCAACTCCGGGCTGTTACTGAGGCTTACTATACAGAGAGACCCAATAATTAAACTTGGCCCGACCTGGGACTCGAACCCAGGACCTCCGGGTGTGCAGCCGTACACGAAGCGATTTTGTTTTATACTATGTAGTGATTAATATTAATTCAAATACTGCCTAATTTCTTGTAAAGGTACCTTTGTAAAAAGGCTAAGGTTTTTACTATTTTTTTTCTAATATTATTTATCATCCTTTATACATAAGTATTCTAAATTCTAACAGATAATTTAAGTAATAATATGTAATAATAATATATAATATATAAATATGTCAGGACATTAACACACAGCACCATCTAGTTCCATGGTAAGCTACGAGGCTTGTGTTATGGATACCAGATAGTTGATATATTATACATACATGTATTCAGTCCTTTTTAACGTCCCACTGCTGGGCACGGGCCTCCTTTCAATATGAGGGGATCAGGCCATAGTCCACCACGCTGGCCAAGGGCGGGTTGGCGGACTTCACATATGTCTTTCGAAAACTTGCTAGGTTCTCTCAGACATGCAGGTTTCCTCACGATGTTTTTCCTTCACCGTAAGGCAAATGGTAATCATGTTAGAAATGAGTCGCACATGAAAATATTAGAGGTGCGTGACTTGGGATTTGAACCCGCTTCACTCGGTTTCCCAAGCGAGCGCGTTACCACTGGGCTACCACTGCCATTATATATTATACATATATAACTTTAAATACATACATATTATAAATATAAGCATCCATGACTGGAGTACAAACATTCGTGCTCATCACACAACGAGTGCCCCCCAGCGGGACTCGAACCCGCGACCGCTGGCGCAGCAAGTAGAGTCATTACAAACTGAGCCAAAGTGTCGTCAACAATAATAAAAAAATACCTGCTTCAAATAGTCGGTATTTACATAAAATAAAAAAAAGCCTAGATCCTAAATAAAAAAAATCGATAAATATTTTATTGCGTGGTTTTGATGCATTAACATGTCGTCTTTTTTTCAACAATATATAAGAATAACCAAAAGGCAACATAAAGATCGATTTAGAACAGGGGAATAACAAAGTTTTACCATTAAACGAAAAAAGACATAATAGGCATGTACAATATCCAACTGAATACATATTCATGTAAAATGTGACAGTAATGGACTGCTCCATTTATATTGCAAGAATCCATTCATTTATAGAATTAGATAGTGCATAGCTTTTAAAAATGTCTACTCTCATTCGTTTGTCATGTCATTTGAATATATTTTATTTCAAATTATTATTAGTATGTATATAACCTAAAGACTATTTATCAATTAATTCAGTACTTAAGAATAATAAAATGTTTTTTTTTTATAATTTTCACTATTACTATTGAATTTTTTTAATATATTTTTCAAATTTAAAGTCACAATTTTAAGAAATTAGCCCCTTTCATGTCAGGGGATTAAAATAAATATATTATTATCGAAGTATATAATACCCAATAGCATACCTAATAGATAGGTGGTATTTTTTTGCCAGGACGGAGAAAATACTTGAAATTTTACACATAATGATTTTTATGTTCTCATTTCATAATGAAAACCAAATTCTACCTATCTGCAAGCAGAATTGTTGGTAATAGCTATTGTATATTCACACCTCAAGAAATATGAATGTTGAGTGTGGGTTTATGGCATTAGATACAGTAATGGCTTCAATTAAGAATACTGCGTTGTTAATTGACCTTGCCGAGATAAGTCGCAGAATAATGACGACTCTGAGGTAAACACTCCCACGCCGCCCCCGCGCCGGCCCCGGAGCGGACTCCCGGAAATGCAACACTAATTACATCTTTCATTTGTTATAATTTATAAATAATTAAATAACAAAAATACATAAAAAGTAATAAACAATGTGCAAAACAATAATAAAACACTAGCTATAGTATATTCGTTTTAATCCGCATTTAATTTTGTTAATGTAGTTTTTATACGAGCGATATTAATAACCCAAAACCCATCATGTCGCTAAGTCACATACCTATAAAATTATTTCTTATCATTGACTTACGTTCTCGAAGGCACAGGTGTGAAACACCACCAAATTTCTAACTCCGGCCTGTTCTTGAGAATTTCTTGACAGAAAATATTTATGCTTCGCCCTATCCAGGACTAGAACCTAGGGTCTGCGGATCTACAGACGTTCATGCTAGCCAGTAGACTACCGAGACAGTAAGCAGTAAAATAAAACACCTTTAAATATATGTGAAAGATCGCTCGTTACGTCCTAGTGCCCTATTAAGAGATGAAAAGGGAAATTGGCTGTAAGGTGCTGAAAAGATACGCGAGTGTCAAGAGAGAGGGTCAAGTGAGTCGCGCTAACTGCTCCGTAGTCGCTGCAGTTTTCTGTCGGCTTTTCGCTTTTTGCATAAGAAACCACTCTCATTATACTGAGATGTTCTTGGACCAGTTTGTATGAGTTATGTTTTATTTATGTCCTTTGGTAAAGCATACGATTTCTTTTAGACTAGTCGCTGCTTACGGCATTTTTGTATAATGCATTATACTGACACATATTTAGTGAAAAAGTCACATCCAAAATACATTCAAAAACCTATTTTTTTTGTGAATATTCTCGGCAGGTATACCTATTCAGCAATTCTTGTGATGTTAAAATTCACAATATCACTACCGTACTTATAAAAATGACTGAAAACATTTTATTATAATATAAGTATATTTAATTTATAGCCCAGAGGCCGGCATGGGAATGGTTTGTAAAGCCGTCTATATTGGCCAGCACATGAACCTGTATGTAGCCGGAGAATTAACTATTGATGCAGATGCGGGACTGCAATGCGGGAGTCTGAGAATTGCAGTGCCTAGTTTTAGTAAAGAAATATCGTCTATATTTAGTCAGTGTAGAGTTTGGAATGGCTTGGTCTGTTATAGATTGGTTTCGAGGATGAAGATTGATTTGACTTTCGACAGTGAAAGGAAACGTTGGGGTTGTTGAAAATCATTGGGATAGTGTCTTATGAAAGCTTTTATTATATAGCACATCGTAATTTAACCATATTATTATATGTACTTAATACTTATTATAATCATTTGTTATAATTTCCAGCAATTTTTTTCTTAAAGTTAATAGTTGCTGAATTGTTAAAGAAAAATAGATAAATTTAATTTCGTTTCGTATCAAATATTTGCAGCACACATTATGAGATGTGGCAGAAAGAGTCAATATGATTACGCAAAAACAATTAATTATCAGTTAATTTATTATTTATGCATGTATGGATTTCAATTAGCGCTGCGACTATATTACAAATTCACAGTACATTTACAGTATTGTAAAATGAACTTTGAACATTTGTTGTTAATTATTCTTATGATATATGACTCTCACGAATACGGAAAAATAATTTTAGATTGAAAGTTTGAAAGCTGTTGAATTTTTGGCAAAGTAATGTTCTAGAAGCAGATTAGAACAACGACGTCTTCGTAACAGCATATTGTGTTAGAATATTAAGATGGCAGTGAAGATAAATAAACTGGTTTCTTACGACTATTCAGTTCAAAGTAAGTGAGCAAAATAATGGCTTCCGGTTTAATATCGTAAAAGCGTGAGTGTTGATGGATTAAGAAAAAGTACCTACTGTATATTTAGGGAGTGCTAGCTATCTACGAACTGTTTACCGCGTGTTAAGTAGATTAAAGGATTTTTTCTACATATAATGTTTTTGTAGAGATGTATGTATGTATATATGTATATACCACACCATAGGTAAAGACACATGATTTGATAAAAACACTTCATTAGTAGGTATATGATAAAAAGCAACTTAAAAGTTTTTAAGATTATCTTTGATTCGTAGGGGTTTTTTAATTTTTAATTTAATATGTAGTTATATGGATATTTAAAATAGTTTTTTAAGCTTTTGTCACTTGGCTGTGACGACGTGTAGGTAATATCTCCCTTACCCTAGTGTCATGTGCTAACTCTGAGACACAAGCCTCAGATACAATGGAAGCTACTTAACCGAGTTTCGTTCGGTTTGTGGTATATATAAAATATAACATGTAGTAACAAAGTGTAATCTGTACATTAAATATTTTTTAACAACATAAGTTTTTCGTATTATGTACTTACGGATTAAGGACTCCAAAATAATCGTTGTTGAAATTTTTGTGCCTGTTTATTTGTTTTCTTGTTCGCATGTTAAAAAATTTTGTAGCATCTAGGGACAACTTATTACTCGGGTCAACGTTTAGGATACCTTATACTACTGGAAATTCCCATCGGGAAAATTCAATAACTGGTTCGGCGAGATCTCCTTCATACAAAAATTTTAATGATATATTTATTACACAAAAACCATAAGTAGCCGCTTATTTCTCCTAAGCTGAGGACGGTTTTTGATACCGTTTTTACTAATAGAAATAGCGATAGGTGGCTTTGTGTATATAATATAATTTGTAAATATTTTGTGTAAAATGGCAGAACTATGAAGGTGTTTATTCACAAAAACTGTTTTCGTACGGTTACATGTTACCATACCTTTAGAGATACATCGAAACCATGTATCTAGTAGAAAATTGTAGGTCCTATAAAAGACTACCGGAAAGTCCAGGATAGCATGTGTCTATCTCCTAAAGTACACCAACAAATGTTTAGCGTATTTTTAGAGTGAAGCGAAGTAAGTCGCTAGTACTTCATATAGGTACTTCTAATTTCTATACGTTTCCAAGACGCACTGAGCCGCCATAGCTTGTTCGTAGCCGGGCTCTTGGGATCTTCTGATAGGTACAAATCTAATGGGTCATAATATAAAATATCGTCGAAATTTCTCAATATATGAAACAAGAATTTGAATATGGGACTATACAATTGGTATTTTCGAAATTTCTTAAAAAGAGCTAATAATTCTCAAATAGCTGGGTCGACCTTTGTCAAACATAGGTAAGAACCACCGTAAGTAAATTCTTTCAAATAAAAAACCCGCATCAAAATGGGACTATCAGTTTAAGATCTACGATGGTATAGACATACAGATACGCACCAATATCAAGATTTAAGTTATAGCACACATACACACACTCACACGCGACACGCGCACACGTGCACAGAAGTCAATTCATAATATTCTGTGCACAAAGTTCAAATTATTAAGGAATCCATTTACAATATAGGTATATACCTAATATTGAAAATCAAGGAAGATTACGTTGTAGCATAATCGCACATGTCCCGACATAATGCGACATATCGAACCCCGAGTTCTCGTACGGCATACATTTTATATAATATTACGAAGAGGTAAAGTTTGTATGTAGGAGATAATCTATGCTATTTTTATACCGATAAAAATGTGTTTACTGTCAGAAATCATAACAAATTTCATTTACGAGAAATATAATGGCAATTGAATTATTTTATCGGCTGTTGTCAGGTACATATTGTAGTGTCGCACTCGCGTGAAGCAAGGGTTTGTCGCTAGTATTGTTTATTAAATATTTTAAATATTGTCTATATTGTAATGCGTCGCCTAGCACACAGTGTTTTATGTAGGGAACGATATAAAAAGTTTTTTCAGCACTGAATGAGTTTTAAACTAACTGATTACTGATTAGCTTTATTTGGTTTGATTGCCACTTACGTGTACCTGATTTTCTCTTGACTATTTATACAAGTTAAATCCTATTTTGAAGCCTTTGAAGCCTTTGCTACTTTCAAGTTTATGAAAATAAAAGAAACGAAAATGAAGTTGAATATGTCTACAAAACATTAATCGTCATTAAATATAGTATTGGCGACTGGTGGCCGTAGAGGGTGTGTCGACTCGGACGTCCGGCCTCCCCCACCGTCGGCGGGCGGCGGGCGCACTCGGCCGCACCTGTTGACTGTTACCATATTACTGTATTACCATTTAGAGTTTCGGTGAATTTCATCCAATAAAGCATACATTTATAACGTTGCAAGGTCGCCAGGCCTTTCGAGAATAATTATGCGTGAAAATCCCTTTAGTCTTTATACGACGTTGGTTTAGGTTGGTAATTAAGTCTATCATAGATAAGTTCAGAACATACTATTAGTATTAACTGTTTGAATAAGGAATATTAGAAAAAATAATCTTAATAATATTATATAAATGCCAAAATTTGTGAGACAGTGTGTGAATGTATGTTTATTATTTCTTCATACTTTAATGGCTCAACAAATTTTAGAGGAATTTATGATTTAGGCCTTATCCTTGAAACATAACTGGCGACCTGCGGACTAAATCTAGTACCTAATACAACAAAGCACTTCTTGTGAAGTAGACAAAGAGAAACAATGAACGGCAAATGAATTAAGTACTGACTAGTCGGATTCCAAAGTCATCCCTTTAAAACGAAACTTTCACATACGTCTCATATTATCAAATATCACATCTCTAACCAAATATCTATCTAAAAATATCTATTTTCCTAACCAAAGTTAAAAATTGAAAGTAATAAAAATCTCGTCTGGAAACATGGTCACCACAGCTTGTAGTTTGGTGACCCCCGAGTGTTATCACATCGCCAGGTACATTATGAAATGCTATTATGAGTATTACGCGTACCTCATGAATCATTGCGCGCTATCGCCTCGTCTCGTAACAGAAATCTTAATGAAATGGGAAATGTAATTTGAGTTGTTTACGTTGATCCTTAGTAATTGTTATGGGATAAATGTAGGCTAATGATATTAATGTTAGTACATAAGTTATAGTAAGTCTGATACTAATTCCTAGAAGCTTAGGTACATTTAACTTTGTGTAATTGTGTTAATGAGCATTCCCTTGGGCGGCTTTATTTGTGTATTAGCTACAAAACGGTCACATAATGATTATGAACGGGCGGATATTTCGCGAGCCCATTCGTATTTTCTTAAGTACTCCAGTTCTACTGTCTTCTATCCATCTGCTCACGGCCCTTCTTATCATTGTAACTACTCACAATAATAAATAATTATAATCTATTTCTATAAACAACGAAAAAAATGAAAGTGTTCACTCTGACTACACACGAAATCTCCAAAATTATTGACTTTTTAAAATCCGGAAAATTATTGTTTGGTGTTTAGGTAGTTTATAGATAAGAGACGTCAGCTCAAAGAAGACTTCGCGACTGCGCCGAATTAAAGGCCATCGTAAGTTTATAATATGAAAATTATGTTTTATAGTTTTTGTTGCTAGAGACATAAAGATAGTGTGGTTACACTCAAAATTTACGCGAACGGAGCCGCGGGCAGCGCTAGTGACTTTATAACATTATATACTCCTGAGTAATTTTTTGCAAACAAAATCTATAATTATTATAGCTGACGGCGACTGCAAATTTTATAATTAATTTAAAACAAAGTTAGAAATATATCTACCACAACAGTTAAATGTCAATTACTTTATAGTAATGAATTATTAATCATCTTTACTTAGTTGCCGTACCTACCTTGTTATAAGTATTTTATTACATTTAATATTTATAACGATAACGTAATCAAAATGAAGTAAACGATGTTACCTGAGAAGCAATTACGACAATTTGGCAACAGCCGTAGCTTGTGGTGAAAGTTAATTAGCAGAGATTAAACAATATGCAGTCTTATTAATTATGATGTGAACACTCGTGACTGGATCGACTGGAGTCTGTACTCTACTTATTAGTTAACAACGTCTAGATTCTAGATTCTAGAGCCTCGATTGAGAGACGTCTCACACTCGCTTGACCGACGCAAAACACCGAGGTTTTGTTCTGACTTCCGCTCCCACGCGTCTGGCACTACAGTTTACAGCACACTTCATGCGACGCCGCCTTAAACAGTTAAACACGATCAGTGAAATGATAATTATTGGTAATTTTAAATCTTAAATCCTAAAGGGTAGAGATGATTATCAGAACGTTGACCGAGAGACCGCCGCCTGCAGACCTCACACGTACACTATTGTTCGACGACATATTAGATTACACGGTTCGTATACAATCTGCTAATTTTTAGGACAGATCTGGTGGTTCGTGTATACCATAAGTTAGAAGCTCTCTTTGTATGCAATAATTCGTGCTTAAAATTATAATTAATTTTATGTTGATTCCTACTAAGAGTGTATTTCTTTCCATAACCGCATCTATTATTAAAGTAAACAAAATCGTTAAAATCAATAATATTTCAAGTCTATATATGGCTTAAGCCCTCTCGTCCCGACGAGATCGTAAAAACAGTCTCTCTTTGCAGATAACTTGAGTTTATGACATTATTAATAACCGTTAAAGCGCTGGACGCGGAATTCGTAATGGGCGTCAAAAGTGAATCTTACTGTTTCGGTTTAATGAAGTTATTATAATAATCAACCTTCTCGCGAGTTATTTCACACGAGCGTCCTAAGTGAGAGCTAATTATATATAACTTTCCTTAGTAATGTTACATAAGTTATGATGAAAACTTAATGAGTGCTGTAAATTGTTTAAAGTAAGCTATAATACTCGGTGACTTGGTTTGCTGACTCGGTTATCTTAATAATAGAACTTGCGCTACTCGTTAATTTTTTTTTAAATTTCAATAATATATATTAATTATCATTCACAAATTTCAGATTTTATTGGTAGGTAACAAGTAATAAACGTTATAGACTGACGTCTATCCACCCAATTTACCTTACTGTCTTCGATCAAGATTGACGCTTACCATATTGTATTGTGTACTGGCAGTGCCAGGTTCAACCTTAGCGCCACCCCTGGCCACTGTAAGAGATGCCGCCCTATTATCGAAATTTAGAATAAAATGTTGAAAGAAAAATAATTTACGAGTATAAATGATATCAATTTTTCGAAAAATATTTGTAGTAGTTAATCCTTTTTTATTTTTTGGAAAATAAAAAAAAAGCATTTTTGATAACGCGAAGATTTTTTTTTAATTTTGCCGCTCCTAAAAATTTATCGCCCTGGGCAATAGCCCCGAGTGCCCCTAGGATTTACAATCCAGCTGCGAGGAGATGGATTTACAATCCAGCTCTGACTGTATTTTATATCTTTATATCTATATATCATATATATTTTTGAATTCGTGTTTAAGGGATGAAAGACGTAAAAGGAATTTTTGACTTGTTTATGAGACTCTTCTGTTGCGCGCCCGTACTGTCACAAACACTGTCTGAGATAAAAATAAGCGATGATTTATTTTATTTAATTATATATATATATATATATATATATATATATATATATATATATATATATATATATATATATATATATATATATATATATATATATATATATATAGTATAGATCTCCCAGGACCCCCGGTGAATCTGGGACTGGCTAGTATTTAATAAACTGACTATCGAACTTATAAACGCAGATTTTTGTAACTTAATTTTTTATTGTAATAAACTTTTTTAAGTTCACGTTCTAAAAGAAAGGTATCTTTATCGCCGCAATAAGTACAATAACAGGATCAATATTTAATTATTAAATTTACATTTTCAGTATTTATTTTATATTGTTTGTGTTCATTGAGAGTTTTTTTTTGAAACGTCTTTGTCTCTAGGAAGAATGGCGGGCTGGCTGTAGCCTGTGATCGTAAGGCTGTGAGCAAGAGCAACGAACATTGAGCATATAGCACGCGGCGGCCGCGGAGAGTAGACGTGTTGCAGACGGTTGATGCACTCGCATAATAGTTTCATCGTAATAATTCACGCGGATTTTAAAGTTTCAATTAATTAGTGAGTGAGAGTTCTGTGACGTTCGAGCTGTGAGACCGCAGCATGTGTGGAAATACCACGTTTTAATTTTTTTCGGTAAGTAATTTTTCGACGGTAAACTGTTATTTTTAATCGCATTGTTTTTGACGTTTATCGATGCACGAAGCATTTCTCCTCTTTATTACAAAGTTTTTACGACGTTCTGCTGATAACGATGTCGTAATATGTTCAATATAATATATGATACTATTTATTTTAAAGATCAAGTTATTTTTAAAGATTAAGTTTTAAAAACAATAACAATAATGTACATAATCTTAACTTTTGTATTTATTTATTTTTTCTTATTATTAACGTACACACCGTTTATGCCAGATTTTGTTTACAGTACGTTTGCTAGGGAGGTCAATTGAAAACAGTTTGTCTTTCTTATCACTTTCTTTTTTTTTAAAATATTGTGTTAATCTATTTTATATTTTTAATATGAGATAAGGATTTATCTTGCTTCCAATTTTACATAGAATAACATGAACCACCCTCGTTCCGCTCGGGTTCGTCCCTACTTACGTTTTAACGTTTAGTATAGATTTCCTATAAATGAGATATTTACCCACAGTAAAAAGTATTCTATATGTTGATCCGGATAACCAGCTATCACCATACCAAATTTCATCAAAATCTGACCAGTAGTTTTCTCGTGATGCCTTCCCGACAGTGTACAGGCAGACAGACAAAAATTCTGAAAACTATAGATTTGACCTCTGTGTCGATAATAATGTCTATTTCAATAAGATATCCCAAAAAAAATTAATGTTTAATTCGGTTTAGTTACAATTTTATTATATGTATAGATAGATATTTCCTCCATAAATACTATACTTATCTTTACAGCGTTTATAAAATTATTATGTATACGTGCATACAAAATATATGTATAGTTTATAGAAACCACATAATGTAAATATTTACTATAAAATATATAGTTTTCTAAATATTATTATAATCAAGATAAACAGACAATTGTTCATGACATATACATTTAAAAAAATTAAAGTATTGGTACAAACTATAAAAGCTCGCATCATGTCCTAAAACTATGTGAAAAATAAAATTTTTTTTCTCAGTGTAATGGCAACAGCTAGGACTTTTTATAATTCAACCCTACTAGCCACTAGGTGTGAAAATAATAGTAATTGAGTAATAATTCTGTACTATTTAATTTCCCATTGCTAGAGAGGGGCGCCGCTCAATGCGATGGCGATCAGACCATAATCCTTCACGCTAACAAAAGTTGGTGGTATTCAAATGACTTTTGGACAATTAGTTGGGTTCTCTTAGATATGAAGGTTTCTGTATGATATTTTGTCAGTAAGGAAATTATTAATTATCAAGAATGATTTGCACGTAAAAATATCAGAAATGCGAGACCCGGGATTATAAGTACATTACCTCATTTACCACTGAGCTGCCTAAGCAGTAAAAAGTGCCAGAAACCCAAAGTGTCCTGACTTAGGTATAATTGACCTGAATAAATGAAAGAAATGTAAAAGAGGGCAAAATATATTTTGGAAACGATTTTTTTTGGATTTCACATGTAAAAAATGCAACTGACAATAGGGACAGACTGTTTTCTTATAAAAAGCAATTAATGTATCAGGATAAAACTAGCCTATCTAGTCGATGTGTTTGCTAGTAGTTGTGTGACAGAATAATTTAAATAAGATAAAACACACTTTCGATTTTTAACAATTACATATACTTAAGACATTTTTTTTACATAAATATAATACACTTAAAATTTATTCTTACAAAAATATCAATGAAGAATCAATAATTTTTAATAGGTACTTTACTGTTAAGAAGAAAATGTACAAATTCGAACGTGTGAGTGTACACGTAGTACTACTTATAGTAAGCAAATCGTGTTACCTAGTAGTTCCTAGAACATGCGAACAATGTACCTTTACACTATACAATTGCTATACAATGCTGTCGACTTAATTACTATTGGGCACAGGACACAGGTACGTTAAAGATTATAGCACCACAAAAACATCTAAAAATTGATTTTGCCCACGGGAAAAACCATTTTGTAACATTTCAACTTTTTTTAAATTCTATTCGCATTATAATCATTATAGAACAATCTTTTCCAGTACGGAGCGTGAAAATTCTATATTTATGGAATTAAAGCCAAACGCTATATTACTCTGAAGGCACAAACAGAACCTACGATTCAATTAATTATTTTACTTATAAATATCTAGACATTTAGGTCCATGAAATTAATTATCCCATGGAATCTAATCCTTGACACAGTAAAAATGTTATTAGAAATCAATTTTACGGTTAATCGATTAATTATTTAGTCATATTAGTATCATTAAAGGACGACTACATTTTACAATTACATTGTCTCTTAGTTTTAAAAGGTGTTTATTTTCAATTACAAACTAATTTAAATAGGTAGGTCAAGTAAAAATGGTATAGTATAATTAATGAAATTTTTTTACGCTATTGATTACGACCAATTGGGGCTAATTGAGCTCAGGTTTTTTCCAAAAATGGTGATTATTAAACGAAACATAGATTTATAGATTTGATTTGACAATAATTAATTCTTATTTTTATACTGTATGTTAAAAAATACTAAGATTGAGGGATCACATTGTCGAAATCCTACGATTACTCTGAAAAAAAATTACATGCCTGATTTTTAAATTTTTAATGTACCTAAATTCTATTGGGCTGTGATTAGTGATGTAAAATGCAGCCATACCTTTTTAATCCAGCAAAGTTTAATAACTTTAAATGCTATATCATATTACTATGATGAAGTTAATGGATGTCATTATTTGAAACAGCAATTTTCTCACGAAGTGATATATTATACAATTAATAGATGCTGCGCGGTGTCGCCCGCCGTACGGTGCCACGTCTGAGAAGTGAGATACCAAACACATTAATTAGATATTACGTTAAATATCCGGCGGGCGAAATAATCACATGTGTACACCCGGCGACACAAATTTACTTTACACATCCTTATTCCTCAAAGGATAAAGAAGAAATGGATGAGGATTTCTGAAACCAAGTTGTCTAGTATATAAGTAGTTTTTGCGGCGACTGAATGCCTTGTCCTTATGCGGCGAAATGAGAGGCTGCTTGCTGCAAAAACTTGGCAAAATAACCTGTTAGTGTTTTGAACCCGGAACCTTTGCGTTCATACATTGTATATTATATTATCAATATACATATTGTTACATATACGATATTGTTACATCTGTTTGTTGTTTTGTACATATTAAGTAAGTCAGTCTCAAGAAGAGAAACCAAAACGGCCATAACACTGGCATTTGGCATATTAAAAGGGATTATCGGTCATCATTGTAGTCTTAAAAATAAATATATTGCTGCAACGGCCATACCTGCTTACTAAATTTCTTGACTCCTAAAAAGATAGCAGTCTGAGCCCACGACCCCTAACGTTCGGAGGAGGCCCGCGCTCAGCCGTGTTAATAATAATAATTATTAAAATTTAAATATTATAATAATTAAATTTTAATAATATTGTTGAAATATTTTTAGTAAAACATATATTGCAACTACATAGTATTAGCGTGAATACTTGGCAAAAGAACGCTTCTAGTGTCTGAACCCGGAATCCTCGCGCCTCCGTGATACAACAGAGATAAATCAGGTCGCGATAACGTTCTTATCTACTCCTTTCTATAAATATGCACGTGCGAAAGAAAGTACGTGACGGAATTTGCAAATGAATATTGACGTGAAATATGATCATCGATAGTTTTTAGATAAATGTTCACATTTCGCTGTAATACATACCTACATATCTGTAATAAAATACTTAACAAAATTATGCAAATGCAAAAATATTTGTTGACCTATTTTCTTTGCATGCAGCAACAGGGCAGTTTAGTAGCGAGATTAAGTATTTGCTTAGAGATAGTTTTGAATTGTACAGTGAAAGAGACTAAGTTTTATCCCAGTACGTTGAGTGTTTCCCGTAAGGTGTGTCACTTTTGGAGGATTAGAAAAAATCATCGCAGTATGGTACATATTTTCCTCCTAATAGAATATATAAAATTAATCACCAGTTAAAATTTCCCAATGTTTGTATAGTGACTACTTCTGTGTTATCTACATATGTATGAACTTAACACGTCGTTTGAATCTTATTTAATACTAGCATTGCCCGCGGCCCCACCCGCGTTCATATGACCAAAAACCAAATTCTTAGGTTTTTCATATTAGTATGCTCTTACATTGCAGTTTTTGTATTTATTCTCAGAAATGAGATATTTCCCCGTGGTAAAAAGTATCCTATATGTTGACCCGGATAACCAGCTATCACCATACCAAATTTCATCAAAATCCCTCCAGTGGTTTTTTTTGTGATGCGGTAACAGACAGACAGGCAGACAGACAAAAATTCTAAAAACAATAGATTCGGCCTGTATATCGATAATAATGTTTATTTCATTAAGATTTTCCAAAAAATTCTATTATTATATGTATAGATTTAATAATATGTATGATTTGTCTACTGTAGACATTTTAAGGATCGTAAGCTACCTTGACCAGGCTGATATATAGAAATCCACAAAAACTTAATTTGCACTCTATTTTAAAGCATCCCAAATAATATTAATAAAAGTTAATAAGTTATGCGCATACGTTTTTAGCGTCACCCATGATAATATTATTTCATTATATACATTTTTTGTCAATTACCGTGTTAAACGATACGCGCAAAAACCGCTCGAGTTGATTTATCGGTCTCATTACGGGTGCGAGCCGCAGGTCGCCGGCAATCAGAACTTGTTCTGAACATATTTATTTAAACGCGTTTATGTTCTTATTTAGGTGACACTCATGTATTTTTAAAATCGTATTACCTATAATTTGTTTAAACGAGAACGAACTGAGACGTCATTTTTTCAATGACAAAACAAAGTTAGTCGCAAGAAGCTATATTTAAGAACATTTCGTGTAAAAGAATAGTAGTAATAACTAATAGTTATGATAAACACACTCAATTAGCGACCATTGTTTATATATTTTAGTGTTGATATAACACTTGTTTATTTTACATTTGGACGTAATCTCTTCTAATTCTGTTAACGTAATAATTACATAGTCATAAGAAAAGATAAGGAATCGCTTAACTTTTTGTGTTAGAAATTTAATTAATGTATTAGAGTCATAAATATACTCGTTCTCACGTAACTGAAATTATATTCTATTGTAATGTTATAATTGAGAAATGCATTTTGTTTGAATTTACTTTGAGGTGTTTGCTGACTCTACAAGTTACCTATGATGATGTCACTTGATACACATTTTCATCTGCGCAAACAGTTTTCATGAGGCTTTTGGTAGTTTTGTTGTCATTCTCTTTTCACTATAGTCTATACCATTACTAAATTATTGTTACTGTATTTACCTTAGACCTTATTGCTTAAGAAATATAAATAACCTTCTATAGGTAACTATAAGATAAATATTTTATAGATAACTACAATTATACATACGTTTATTGCAACCTAGAAATGAAACTCATACAATAACAATGAAAAACTATAACCTGTTTATATACAATATTTCTATTATATATATATATATATATATATATATATATATATATATATATATATATATATATATATATATATATATATATATATATATATATATATATAATACAAGAATTTGGTATTACAAATGTAAACAATATCAGGTGAAAGCGCATGAGTCTCCTCCGGCCAGTCTCTATTAACTGAGCTATTAAAGTTTTCTCTTCCAAATAAATTAGTATAATTATGTTGACAATATAAATATTTTTGAGTATTTTGTGTTGCGGGTTTGATATTTTTGACCGATTTAAAAAAAAAGAGATTATTATTTTCTATGTGAAGTTTATGATTTTTATTATTAGTTTTAAAGTAATTTTGAACATTTTGTATGTGTATTTTTAGGTAATTAACTATAAAAGTAACTATAGTTAAAGAGTATAAAATTACATATTGTTTATTTCCGTATTTGCTGTTTACGGAACGAGCACTTTACATATTACCGATTAAGTATAAACAATAGTGTTAGCATGAACGAAGTGGCTAATTCGTTCATGAGTGTTAGTAATACGTACCAGTATAGTATTATATGATCTGTGGTAATACATTATCTTTTATCTCAGTTTGTAGATCTCATCTTAGTAATATAAAGTGTGGCTGTTGCCATTCGTTCAATAATTGTCCGACTATTGTACAAACGTACGAACATTTATCACTTTTTTTTTCTAATGTAAAATAAGTTTTTTTAGGTGCAGAAGTTTCAGTATGCAAAACAAAAACCTTAACCTATCGAGCTGAGCCGAGCTATTTATTCTATTTATTTATTAGTTTATTCGTCCTTCCTTATAATTTATATATTTTATAATGGACGAATAATAATTTTTTATTCGTCCTATTAGAGGACGAATAGATATATTATTGAAGGATTCAAAAAAAGAAGATACTAGGTATGCATTTGCATTTCTATATTTCCTATTAGATATGCGATTATTATGTAATACTTTATTATTTATCGAACCTTGATATTGAAATATAATGGAAACTTACTCTTCACTATTGTAACAAGGGAAAGTTCATGTGAATTATGAATGTATACGATGGTTTCAAGAACTTCAACAGTTACAGATTCTAAAATTCTTCCATTAATAGAACGTTATAGGCGTTCCTTGTTTTCATAGGCTATTTTTAACTGTATATTTAGAGATTGTTTCATTTAGCTTCGGGGTCACTAATCGCCCCAGTGACGAGCCCTGACCTGCCTCAACACATCGGCCACACGCACACTACATCTTGTCAAATAATAAGACGACCTTAAGCACGGCGCACCCGCGCGGCGCCAGCGCAGCAGGAGATATAACCTGTTTCTTTTAAATTTGAGTTTTAATATTTTTAGAAATTCAATAGTTTATACATATACATAAGTACACTACGTTCGAATAAATTTTGGTATTTTTACGATTTAATTACCATTGTCGCAAAGTTCTGTCGAAATTTTTGTTCTAGTGATATTCTCATTAAATTAAAAGTAGTGTTTTGGTCATATTTGTAATAATATATTAAAGTAATAATAAAATCGAAACTCGTATATAAAGCTATTTTAGTTAGTATAATATAAATTAAAGTTCGTCTCGAGAACTCTCTCATAATTACATATTATGTGTCTACCATAATAGTTCTATCGCTGCACTAAGTTCTAATAAATGCACGAAATGTATAATCAAAAGCATATAACTATGATTTGAATACAGAAGGCGTCAAAAATAAACTAAAGTCATGGAACTTCGAATTTTAAATACAAAATAGTTAAGACTATAAAGAAGTATTAAAATTAGTCTCCATTCAGAGCTGAGACCGAGGCAGACTCACGTAGATTACGTTGATGGCGCCGCCCCATTCACGCAGGGCTTTGACCCTATGGTCCTTTACTGTTTCGCGATTAATGTTTTGTTCTTATTGTCCTATTCTCAACGAGACTTCTTAAAAGTTACTTGAAAAAAAAACATAAATCTGTGTATATTATTCTCTTGTTTATATTTAAAAAATTTTTTGAACATCTGTATTTTTTTGTAAACAGTACAGGTACTATCACACACGTTGTTATCAACATCACGTTGAGAGATATGCAATCGTATCAAATCGCTGGGCAACTTACCGCTCTGCACATTGATATTATACTTGGCACTATTTATTTCCTCATTACAGTGCAATCCCTAGGTACTCGTATTGCAGGTAAACGCGAAAGTGGGTTGGTTTGTCCTTCCCTTTCACGCAACGTTCACGGACCACATATTTTTTACCTAGACATAGATTTTAATACCTGGAGAGTGACAGTGACAGGATACTTTCTATCCCACGGGATATTAGTGTGTCGAAAAAGCTACTTAGGAACGGTTCGTTGTTTTTAAATTTGTGACAAGAGCGTGCTTGTATGGTTCTTCTAAAATCTAGACAATAATAAAAGTTTCCACTAAAGCTGTTACAGCCGCAATGTTTCATGTGCTTTTTAAAAGCTCTGCAACCTACTTGATTTAAGTAATTTCTTATATAGGCTCTCGGGAATGAAGTAATTTACTTGAGTGGCTGCGTAAGAGATTTAGTGGCTTTACTATTTTTAATGGTGATTGAGTTCTTTTTGAAATTGAAACTAAAAATGTACATATTAAAAAAATATGGATAAAAATCAGTAATGATATATTTTAATTTTAAAAGTATTGCTGCAGTACACTAAAATATTTCCCATATAGTTGTAAAGAAGTTACATTGTTATTTTGCAAATAATTACATTTTACCTAAAAAGGTAATCCACTCTGATAATAACGCTTTTAAAAGCACTTGAAAAGTGCTTATATCACCCTTATAGATGGAGAGCCTATACATTAAAAAAAGAATTAAATCGGTATACAATAGACGTATTGAGTACCTCTCCCTTTTGTAAGTCGGTAAAAAATGGCACAAACATTATTTTATAAATGTGATGAACCTACATCCGCAGATTTTAATATAACTACGTAATGATGTTCGGATGTGGCGATCGTAATAGCGCCGTCATTCATATTCAATGTTGCCCCGACCTTGCGGCGTGGGAACGATTCAGATATCTAATATCATTGTTTTTATAAATATTTGTTGTCTACCAACAGTTAAGATACTAAATTACCACATCTGTTTCTAGTGTAATTCAAAAGAACTAAGTATAGTAGGTATGTTGTTATGGAGATCTTTAGCAGGTCTATCGAATTTTCACTTTTTTATCCAGGTGTTGCACATATAATTAATGACTAGCGGTTCACCCTCGCTACGCTCGGGTTCGTCCCTAGCTTGCTTCCCAATACAAACTTTCATCCCCATTTTTAAACCCTGATGGGATGATTTCCGTGATAAAAAGTATCAAACTTATTTTTTTCTTTCACAAAGAATTTCTGAAATTAAGTTAAACATGCACCGTAATATCATTGACCTCCAATTATCATTAAAGATGGAAGAGGGCGCTGACTCCTGACATACAGGTTTATTCTAGTTTGGGAGTCAGAGGCTTCAACAGGCTTATGTAACAACAAGCAATTGTGTCAATAAAGATTCTATTCTATTCTAAGCTATCTTCTTACCAAATTTCATCTAAATCGGTTCAGTAGATCCAGAGATTACCCCCTACAAGCTCACAAAATTACAAACTCACAAACTTTACGTCTTTATAATATTAGTATAGATAAGCCGCGTTTCATTTCAATTGATCACTACACGCAGTAAGCACTTCAATGAGTAAAACTTGTTGTTATCTATCTATATGTATTATGTATAAAAATCGATGTGTATTTTTATGTTCTCTATGGACTCCACAACTGGAGCGATTTTAATGAAATTTTCAAGAAATCTTTAGATTAGCCCAGCAAGTGATCCTGTGAAGATCCGGCCGAAGCCGCGGGTACTGCTAGTGAACATAAAATCCTCTACAACATCAATGCTACAACTTGACATAAAGCTATTCTATTTCCGTGCGCGCGTCCCGGACAAGGAACAGAGTTTAAACGTGAATCGGATCTTTGCCTCGAGTGGAGTAAATTAATTCATCGAGCGTCTGTCGCCGGATACCATTATTAACAACAGTTCCGCGCCACCTGTCTCCTATTGATGTTTCGGCTTGTTAAATAAAAGACAGCTTTATCGCGCTCCATACTATTCTGTATGCGGCATTATGAGTGTTACGTAACTACTGCTTATGACGTTTTAACTGGTTTATATGACAATGAATTAAATATATATCTTATACTATCTTTATTATATTAAAAGTTAGTATATTTTTTAGCATTAAATTTTTTTCAAACTTGAACTATTTAATTCGTCGAAAGTCGTATTAGAGTAATGTTTTTGTTTTAAAAGTTTTTTTTAATATAAAAATAGAGTCAGGGCTATAAGGGCTACAATAACTGAAAGTGAAAGTTGAAAGCTATGTAAGTGTTCTGAGATGGGTTTTACGATAGAAATGATTTATCGCAGCCGCGCGGAGTTGCCACCACAGTGTCTTTTCCTGGCATTTCTAAGAACATCTTTGAAAAACTTGTGTGAGTATTGTCCCACATAACATTTAGGTCACTCCACTTCCGCCCGTCATATTGTGTCACTACCTACTGGTCTACAGCGAATAATACGTAATAGTCATATATTATTTATGAGAGTGTACCTCAAAGTAGCCCTATTCATTTCTATTACTTTCGAATTCGAAACAAATAAGAAATTTAAAGTGTATGTATTTTTATTTAAAGTATTTATAATACATATATAACTTAGTTCCCGATATAATTTTATATGCCATTATACATATGTATAATAAAATTGTAAGTAAGCCGATTCTGTACATTAAATATTTTTTGGAAAATCTTATTGAAACAGACATTATTATCGATAAAGAGGCCGAATCTATGGTTTTTAGAATTTTTGTCTGTCTGTTTGTTACCGCATCACAGAAAAGCTACTAGAGGGATTTTGATGAAATTTGGTATGGTGATAGCTCGTTATCCGGGTCAGCATATAGGATACTTTTTACCCTGAGAAAATATCTCATTTCTGAGAAAAAATACAAAAACTGCAATGTAAGAGTATACTAATATGTAAAAGCTAAGAATTTGGTTTTGGGGACATCTGAAAGCGGGCGGAGCCCCGGGCAATGCTAGTATAGTCATAGACAGATAACATTGTCTGTCTATTTGCGCAGCTATTACAAACAATACCTATGTGATTATTATTGTTTTTTAAAAATAACTAAGATGGATGCGATTATATATTTCAAAGAGCTGGGTAATTTGATTTGACAATTCAACGATTAGTATGTGAGTTCATTTGACAATTTATTTTTTTAGAATGTATAAAAACTATATAAAATGACTGGCAACTTCCGGTATTTTTTTAGATATTAACATTTTTAGATGATCAACGATATAGGTATATTGTAATAATAAAAATATCTTTTGATTTATTTAACCAAAACTACAAATAGTTATTTTTGAAATGAAAACAATAAAACATGAGAGGGCAACTAACATTGAGTTCCTCGAGCCGGTTTATAGACGAATGCAGCATTTTATTCGAATAATAGTCTCTAAAGTACAGCACATATCGAGCAACAGAAGGTGGCTGCTAGCTTGAGGATGTTTTTTGCTTTCTTTGCTCTGCCTGTGAATATTTTAAAGTTGCCAGTGCACTTTTATTTCAACGCACTCGCGGGCGCGGCTCGTACTCGTAGGTCGGTGCCATTAGAGTAAAGTGATTAAATTTTTAATACAGCAATTTTTACGAGTATGAATGCAAAATGAAAACATAATTTTTCACGTAGGAATTATTTTAAAAGTTGTTAAATTATTGCAACTGCATATTTATAAAAGTTTCAAGCTTATTAACTCTATTTACTTCAACATGAAGTGCCTACCTAATGCCTATACACATATACATACTTATGTATTATAGATTTGCTATTTATAAAATTGTTAAATAAGTTATTGCGTTATATTTTTACTTTTAAAATAAATACGTATTACGTACCTAATGTGTGTAAAAATAAATATGAAAAGCTTTATAATGAACATTTTAGGAAAAGTAAAATGATACTGAGATTTTTAATATATTTTAAAAATATAATATGAATATTTATATGTATAATGAAATTCGCAGGTTTAGTTAAAAAAGTGGAGCGATATCTAAGTATCCGGCTAAGTATTTTGTTTGCCGTGTTTTTATTAAACCTAAATGTACGTCAGTAAACAAATACAATGCATCATAGGTATAACAAAAGGGTTTAATAAAAAAAAAACACATTATTCTTGTTCATTGTATTTGTAACCTCGGTTATCGCTAAGTGGCCGACGCGGACGGGTCCATCAATAGGAACTTTCAAAGATAACTGTGCTTTATTGTTTTGTTTTAAAATCCTTATCTTTGTCCGACGCAGTAATCCTCATACTTTGTTAAAAAGATATGGACTTGTCTATTGTTTTACTGTGCTTTTTTCTAGCGGTTGCCGCGCCAGTATGTACCTGTGATAAGTAAACTGAAAAATACTGTATTACTAGAGTACTTTTCAATTCAATTCTTTTCTTAATGGCTTTAAAACGTACAAGTTGAGCACAGATTATTTCGCCAATATCACGTAAAATAGAGAAAATAGAGTTTTTACTGTTAAGGTATCTATACTTCACTTATTTTATAAAGTGTTTTAAGGTATAAAATTCAATAATTTACATTTATCTTTACTATTATAAAAAGTTACATTTTGTTAGTAGGCACGTGGAAGATGATCTCTGGAACTATGTAATAACGTAGTGGTCCTTACTCATTTTAACATTTCATTATCCCTGAGTTAGAAACCTACTTTTTATCATTTTAAAAGAGAGCAGAAACGCTGGTGAAAATGAGAAACAAAAAATATTACTAAAAATATTTTTAAAACTACATCTTCACTATTCAGTGCTCTTAAAATACCAAAAAAATATATTGTTGCACTCCTTGATTCTAACATTCTTGTCAGCTTATGTGCTACGAAACGATATGTTGCATCCTCACTTCAGTTTAATGATGTAAAGTATTAAAGAAACTTGCCTGCGCGAGTTGGACGGAAGTTCAGTCAGTCCTGCTTCCCGCTTACTGGTCTAAATAAACGCTATGTAGAGCTTTAACTGTTTCTTTAAATGCGGTGTTTAAAGTTGACTTTGTTTTTATTTTAACTGTACAACTATATTTCTTAAATTAAGCTTTAAGAGGCATTCATTTTAGTGAAAACAAAAGCTAATACAAAATAGAATATATTATTCAATTCTTTTGTTCAGTCTCCTGGGAGTGCTATTTGGGCACGGCACGGCAGTAAATTACTTCACCAATGTCGTATTCGAAAACATAGAATGAAGAAGTAAATAATATTTTGAAAAGTGTTATCAAAAGAATTATTTCTTACCCACATGTAACCATTAAATATTATTTCCCTTTAAATGCGTAGAATTTATCGCTCAGACGTCATAGAAACTGGAACTTGGAAATAGCAATAAAACTTAATATAAAAGTTTTCATATTCATTTTTTCAAGATAAAAATAATGATATTGAAATCTAGGAAGTCGTTTCGAGTAAAAAATCAAGAATTATATTATTTTTCTAATGGGATTCCTAATTGATATATATAATATAACCGGAAGCTAATGGAAATGAATAACTTTAGCGATATATTTTGTTTAGGTCAATAGGTCCATAGGACGTGTGAGTGTAACCACAACATCCGTGTAATGCATATTGTTGCGTTCTCATTCGAGTCCACAACGCGGCTCGGCGCCCGCGCCGCGGTCGCGGGCCTCGTAAAATCCTTCTCGGAATGTAGTATTGGCTCCTGTTACACTACAGTTCGTTACAACACCAGTAGACGTATTAGTTTTTATTAACGATCTTTTATTGGCTAGATTCTTCACTCAGTCCCCAAATTTGAACCATAAGTTTTTTATAAAATTTTATAGTCCTTTTGAGATTACTAAAAGCAGATTCTGTCTGCGAATATACTAGGTTTAAACTAACGACTAAAACTATCACAGGCAAAGTAACCCGTAACCTGTCGCTGCTTCATCACGTAAGCTTCGCAACATCTCTGTCTAGAGCCCACGCACACCCACTTCGCTAGATCGTCTATTGTCTCCTTTACAAAGAAAAATTACATAGAGTTAGTCGTGTCATATGATGGTCCTTGTTACATTAGCTTAGGGCCTGATTTCATATAATTTTGAAGACAAAACTCAAGAAGATATATTTGGCGTGCGATCAATAGCGTATCCGATTTGTTTATTGTTTAATTTCGAAATGCAATGTACATGTAAATAATAGCAGCTATTCGCAAGTAACGCGACCTGTTGAGCAAGCTATCAATGACACATGCTGAAATTTAGAAATTTTTAATGGACACCGAGTAATTGGATGCAATGCATATATTTCGATATTATTTTCCCACAGAATATTTTTAGAGGTCACTTCGCTAATTCATGAGATTACTCATAAAGAAAAATATTTAAAACTTTCATCCTGTATCGTACAGGGTGAGCAAAGACTTGTTTTAATTGTAAGTAATACCTTATTGACTTTCAATTTTTGGATGGCAGCCGGAAGTCCGGAAGCCATTTTACCAAACGTCGTCGCATGAGTAGTCTCACCGAGATTGGTTGCCGCCCGTCGGGACCGAAGTTCACTGTGAGGATGATTGATGAAGATTCACTTAGCGAGTTAATGAAGACAGAACAATAGATATACATATAATGTCTTCTTCTTCTCCCTGCCCATTTCCCAATCACTTGGGGTTGGCGTATATCATCTTCGTACATCTTCTACGTACGTACTGCTGATAGGATTTGGCAAAAGTTTTACGACCGGCCGCCTCACGCCTGCCTGACGTCAACCCTCCTTGGGAATGCTATTGTCTATCCTAAGTCTTGTAATATGCACATTCGATTTCGTTTTCTTTTAAAACATTTTTTATACTATTACCTACTCAAAGTTTTAATGTAATTTTTGGATATATTTTGAAATAAATTTTGATCACACAATAGATTTTAGATTTTTAGATTTTTGTTTTTTATAGATATATGCAATGCATAATATGACAATCATTTTTTAAAATCCTTATATACGTGTTATACATTCTATGTATACATATTTCTGTAGGAAAACTTTCTGTTATTATCATTCATTTATGCTAATTATGTTGAAAATTGATAACAATTGTCTATCATTTGATGTAATAATTTTAATCAGTAAATATTACAATTAGATTAAAAGATTTAGATCATTCGTATATTGGCCTAGATACAGTTCACGTTTACTTTCTAGTTTCTCTGTTGTTTGTTGTAAGTATCGTGTAGATCACGCATTAAGTATTAATCTACGATTGCAATATAAATAATAAGGTAAAGGCGTCATCGCGCTAGTTTAGCCACGCTTTTGGTTGGACAATCTCACTTTTTATATTCATGCAATGTCGGACATGGGTGTCTCTATTTCATGTTTTTCAATGAAAATTAAAGCAAGTAAAATAAACACAGAAAATAATATAATGCTTAAAAATCAAATAATCAAAGATTATGCAGATTTTTCATTAAGACTAAAACTATTAAGTAAAAACAACGATAGAGATTTCCAACTTAATGTTTAATTTACAAAATTAAAATAAACGTTTATTTAAATTCACACTTCGTAACTTAACTTCTTTACAAGACTAATTATTAGATAAATTCTGCTTACTGTCTCAGTTTGATATAAAACGTTAGGCACAGGCTCGCGGGAGCAACGCCCGTACAAATGGAGTCAGCAAACACCTCGTAATGAGCGCGCGTACTGTAGTACGATCTATTTACACGTTGCATCTACCTGCAGCTATAAAAACTCCTTAATATGTTTCATTATGCTAATTAATACGTATAATATATATTAGCGGCTTTCGATCTGGGTTTGTTGGGCTGTGTTTTTTAGAATAAAAAAATATTTATCGCCTGCTTACCTTTTTGAGGCATATTATATTTATATTTTTTGAAATGAATATGTTTTTATACGTGCGTGCGTTTTATGTAGTTTTTTTTACATTTTTAAATATAAGTTAAATGTAATATACAAAATAACTTATGAAATACTGATTTTCCTACTTTTAACATCTTACGTACATACGTGTATTTAACTTTAACAACATCATAATAAATGCATAATATAATATTGATAATTATAATTAAAAAACAGTAAAGTTACATTTCTTTGAATTATTATTTAATAAAATTAATTATTTAATGTATAATAATAATATATCAGTTCGTAACGAACGAGTGCTCGACGAGTCGTGTGTGCGCGTGCGCGTTGCGCGCAGACCGGTTAGGCAAGCCCAGGGTCGCGCGCCGTGAAATCAATGACAATGCTTCAATTTACCGATATTTATTGTATACTAGCGACTCACCCTCTCTTTGCTCGGGTTCGTCTCTAGGTTGGTTCCCCATATAAACTTTCATCCCCATTTTCACCTCTTTAAGGGATGATTTCCGTGATAAAAACTATCCTATGTCCTACCCAGGGTCTCAAACTATCTTATTACCAAATTTCATCTAAATCGATTTAGTGCATCCAGAGATTACCCCCTACAACCTCACAAAATCACAAACTTTACCTCTTTATAATGTTATGGCAAAGTGCGGGTTGGCGGACTTTATATGTCTTTGGAAAACTCGCTAAGTTCTCTCAGACATGACAGGTTCCTCAAACAGGCACTGGGCTACCACTGCCATTTAAAACTTACAATGATTCTATTCACCTAAGTTCAAAAAGCGCAAGTGTAAATTCCTGCATGTCTTGTCACTTATAAGCTCAATCTCAACTGAATTTTTAGTAAATTTCATAAATATTTGTACGTCTCGCAAATGATAAAATAAGGGGTTTTATATCTAAAAACCTCTCCTAATTTACATAACACTGCAGTGGTTGCATAGTACCGTAAAAGATCTTTGCATTTCGGCATTATTTTATGATAAGCGAATTCGACGAAATTTACATAAAAAAGTTGTCTTGATGTTGATCTTTGAACCAGTTTCCGAGCGCTTTTTGATTGTAATTATTATGTAAGCTTCATTTGTATAAAAGTTTCGTATAAATCTCGTGCAGTAAGTTATGTAGGGTATAAATGTCGTAAAGTACAATATCATAGTTTATGTATCTCAGTTTTTTTACCGATTTCAATAAGTACTCGATTCGACTGGATTTTTTGTGTGTATGATACGTAATATTTTTGCCAATTGTAATTCGATAGATATAATTTTTAATTAAAAGGACAAAATTTATTTTTATTATTATTTAGTAACGCATTATTACCGATACCGTATTCGCATTAACTTTTCATAAATAGATATTTGCAAATTAGTCTTTAAAAGTGATAATTTGAATGCCATTATCAATTTGAAAACATAGCTGCTACTGAACCCCACTAAAGTCTAGTGAGACAGAAATCTAGAGAAATTTTTAATGTTCATAATTAAAAAGACAGCAGAGCGTAACTCGATCGCTGATCGACTCTTATGCAAATCCAGTTCGAGTTTGTATGGTAAATAATTTCTCTACTGCGTCTGATAATTAAAATTCAGCATCCAATCCTTGTTCCCGAGAGATAAACTTTTAATGATTTAAAAACACAAAGCCATATTTGTTTTTCCTATAACTCCGTCGCCGCGCGGGACGGACGTGGGACTAATATTATTTTCGTCCCGATGCGAGTGCACTTCCTGCGGCGGCCAGGGCTTGGATTGACATCTCTAAAATAGAATAACTGAAAATGAAATAGCTCAAAAACTTGCAATATAATATTTTCTATTCATCTAATATTTATATACGGATATAGAATGTTTGTTTGTAAGGTATGGTAAAAGTGTAAAATATTCATTGCTAAGCCCCTCATCTCATCGCGATGAAATTTTGTGAGTGTTGTCTGGCCAGCCATGAAGGTGACATCAGTGGCACGTGAGTCGTTGCGGATAATTACATATTTATTCGTTTGAATAGAAAAGTTACAGTCAGTAGTAGGTTAGGTTTATACATACGTACCGTGTATGCGTGAACGATGAGTTATTTCAATATCACATATTTGCATGTTTATTATTCTACATCGTATATTTTTTAATGAGATAAGATTTTTTTTGCACGAAGTCATATTCGCTGAATCTAAAAATATTTTATAATATAGTATATAACCACTAACCAGCGATAGAAAGGGATGGAAATTGGTTCAATTAGTCCCTTTTTAGGCACCGGCACGTGAATAGCGCTTTGCTGTATATTTCCTTATATTTGTTATATGAGAGCCCTTCGGTACCCTCGGGAAGCCCGCATCCCGTGCATTATGCCCTCACTCGAGTACTGACGCTAATTAGCTATTGTCCCGCCGTGATTGCTTTCATGACACCGTGACTGAGTTATAAGCAACTTGCTTTTTGTCTAGCTTTCTTACCTATTATCTTTTATTATATGAATGTTGCATCAGCTAGATAGAATGATAATATATTTAAGATCATTTTAATGTGGTATTGCTCATGGTTTTCAGTCGCGACAGGCTTTTTGTTTGAAACTAGTCAACTAAGTAAGAGATATTTTAGTCGGATGGGATGACAATGCGTCACAGCTGGTGGGACATCCGCGCAGGGCTGACGTCTAGAGACAAGGTTTTAACAATATCAACTTTTCTAGCTTTTTGATTCGCTTTTGCATATGCTAGTAAATCAGTAATAATCAAATACATTATTATCAGAGTGCGTTGCTTAAAAATAATGTGTCTGTCATGAAGTCCATAAAAAATCGAGCACGCCGTATGCTCTGAAATATTCTAGCAATTAATATACACACTAAAATATATTTCCTAAATGTTAATAACATTAAATAAATTATACGATTACTTTGAGCACGTATGGAACGCACAATAGAGCCTATGCTGCGAGTTTGTGTATGCAAGGTTATTGAATCCACCCCTTCGCAGCGAGTTTTAGGCGCGAGTGGAGAGCTGTGAATGTTTCACATTGTGCAGTCAAGCCGTCTACAAGAGGCGATACGCGTCGCCTCGCTGACTTTGCGAAACAATCGTTTTGTTTTTTTCACGTACAATTTTTTTATTATTATAACCTTGAGTATTAATTAGTATAAACAGAGCAGACACTTTAAAAATTTACTTCCAAATTTTCATGTACATTTAATTTTTTTTTTGTTAACTTCGTCGAGCTATAATACATAATATATCTTATTTATTATGTACTTTATTATATTAACACGAATAATTAACATTTTAAATAAAACAATCTTTGCTGTTTGTAACAACTATATTTTTGACCTTTGAGACGACTAAAACCTTAGTCTCTTCCGTGACCATGATTGCTGTAAAGTGTAAAGCATTCGAAACGTCAGGAACCAAAAATCACTTTGCTACTTTAATACATATACGGATTGAGGATTTAAGAACAATCTACGAAATAAGTAACAGCCTTTACTAGAACTACGTAGGATATATAGTTTTTTTCTAATGAATAATGGTTTACTAACCTCTAAAATTGTTGACATCTACCAACGCTTACAACATTATTTGCAAAATGATGATCATGCACCTACTTATAGTACAAAGAAATGATGACGAAATATAAAAAACACATGTTATGCTCAAGTGTTTTGGATGTATTTCTGGTAATAATAGTTTACGTATGACACATGTAATATTTGAGGAAAATAAATTTCATTTTTATTGTCTTGATATTTATTTAAAAGTGTCAAGAGCAAACTTACCATTTGTTTAAATAGTTACCAGGGCCAAGTCACCTTACAAAGTATGGTTTAAATTCTTTATATAATTTTCTTTGCAAATAGCGTTATTGAAATCAAATAAGAGCATGGTTTATGGTTATGGCGTATAAAGTTCCTCAAGGATAAATACGACGTATTTCTTATTAGTAAGTAGATTCTTAACATGACTGTAAAATCCGAACGTAATAAAAGTTTATGAGATTTATGATTCAGGATTTTGTATCCCTTTTTATTAGACAGTACGTTTATAAAGGAAATAAAAAAATATAAGTGATAAAATTGTCGCAGTGGTATAGTTTTTTAATTTATTTCAACGTTATCATCTTGTTACGGAGGATTTCAATAACCGACCTATCTGTGGTTTTCTTCACTGGCTATAGACATTTGACATAAGTAATTATGTCCTATCTCTAGTAGGGATAACCACAGAGATATAGGTTAGTTATACATATGTATGTATAATGTATATACACAGATAGATAGGGTAGATGCCACATAGAAACATTCATACAAAAACTAAAGTAGGTGACGAGGTGTAAAATCGCAACCGTTTACTGCTTGGTATATTTATTCGATTTCCTACAATCGCAGGTAATTCGCAGGTCATTAGAATAACTGGTTTTAAGTTGTGCGGATGTCTTCAATTTGCCTAAATTACTTGATATGATATCATGTACCACACACATACACATTATGTCATCCAACTTCAAACTAAACTTATCATTTACTGACTTCAGCTTTAAAACTTTGTTTCAGTTACAAAGTATAAACAGAACCTAAACGTCTTTTAAAAATTATATCGTAAAATATTTTATACGACCCTCTATCCTGACAAAACCTATTTACCTCCTCAATTGTCGAATATAATATCCATTGAGCTTAAAGTGTCTCGAAGGACTTCATCCTGCAATAAAAATCGAAGTTTCTGAAAAGTTTTCTAGTGGCTTAACTTGCGTACTTGAAAATAAAATATGTAACGTTATTTCTGTTTACTTATACCTACTTTATTTTATATGCTATTTTAAATTACAAGAAAAATATTTGTTTTCAACAATTTTGGTGAGTGAATTATGTTTCTTTTTAACACCCGATGCAAAAACGACGGGGTGTTATAAGTTTGACGTGTCTGTATGTGGCATCGTAGCTCCCGAATGGATGAACGGATTTTGATGTTGTTTTTTTTTTTATTGAAAGGTGAATTATCGGGAACGTTTTTGGCTATGTTTGATGAAAATCGGTCCAAGATGGCCGCCGCCATAAAATGGCAGATTTCATATTTTTTAACAACTCCCTCAATATGGGTGTATCAAATGAAAAGGGCTTGACTAGTAGAATACTATATACTGTGATAAATTTCAAATCCAAGATGGCCGGCACCATAAAATGGGGAATTACATGTCGGGGGTTTTATAAATTTTTTATTTCATTTTCACTCAAATAGTTTCGCTCGTATAGATGGTCAATACATTCTCCACGTGGGAATTGAACTCGCGCCACTCGCGGTAGACAGCGTTAGTTCGATAAATACAACTCTGCAACAAGACGGTCCTCAGTTACATAACATGGTTCGCCTTAAAGAGCAAGAGTGCATGAAAGCAGAATCAACAAACTTCCTTTTGAGGTTAACTTTAAGTGCTTTATGGATAAACGGGAAGTTTAACGCGTAAAAGTCGTAGTTATCAATCATCTCGTGAGATGGAGGCAGATCAAAGATCAAAAGCTTTTTATACGCGGTTAGATATTCGTCTAGTAATCTCGTCGGCGGCATTCGTGAAATAATTAGCTCTTGGGAGGTCTTGACTTGGCTTGGGGATAAACGTTGTGACGCGATAAAATTTTCATTTGTGTAGTTAAGTTTCATTGGCAATAATACTTTTATTAGTTTGACTTGTTAGGGTTATTTATTTGTTCTATTTGCTTAATTTATATTTTATACTCTAACTAGATTTGTTTTAATTAGAGACTATCATATGTATACTAATATAGAAGTGGATAATTATACACAATAAATATATATTGAAATACAAAGACTTTAATTAAATGACCACAAAGGCTATTTTAGGCGATGGTGGAAGTGAATTACATAATTCTTTTAAATGTGCTTTTTATCAGCGGTACAAGTTGATTTCTCTACAGCGCATTGCAGATGCGGACAGACGACGAGGGAGGATCGGTGTCCTGCACAGTGCACACGCCACACGCCACACGCCACACGCCACACGCCACACAGGCACACACGTACACCGGCACTGGTCTAGACTGCTAGACAATATCGATATCAAGCTTATAAGAATGAAATGATAACTGTGGAATGTTTTGCTTGGAAGCCATGTCAACCACGCATGCGCCGGAATTGTATACCTATTATATACATTTATATTTTTTATAATATTTGTCGTTTTTGCTATAGCAAATAATATAAACTATAGTTTAAATCAAGTGAAGTTAAAAGTTAATTAAAAAAGTAATTGATAATAATTATTAATCTGACAACAATATTTCTAAACAAAAATCACACAGTCCATAGTAAGTAAAAACTTAAAAGAAACATAGGTATGTATAATGTACACAAGGAGGAACTTCATTATAGAATATATATAATATTAGAAACGCACGTCTAGACAGACACCCTGAAATATTCAGCGTCAGGAAAGCTTTATTAAAAGATACTTTTTCCTCTCATATTTTTTTTACTTTCACTGATAATATTGATCTTATAAAATCTTGATAAAATCCCAAAAAAATATTTTTTACTTAATATGTCTTATTTAAATTATTTTAATGCAATTTTATTCAATTAGCCAAATTGATTTTTAAGGACATCAATAGATAAGTATATATTTTTAATGTTATGAACCTTTATTTTCTTAACCTTCATGCATCAAAACAAAACATAAATCGTGTCACTCACTTTTATTGAATAAGAGAATTGCTTTTGAAAAATAACCTTTGGCTATAATTTAGAAAGCTTTACTGGAGTATTAAAATAAATAAAACTTACAGAGCTATAATCATATGTAATATGTATATAATTAGCTTCAAGTTATAAACATAAAATTAAATCATCATCATTAAGGTCATGAATAATAATTCGTAAAAAGTTAAATTTAAAAAAAGCAAAATCATAAAATACTAAGATATTATGATTTTGCTTAAGTTCATTTAAGTAAAATATTCGTGCTTAGCATGTTCTACTTAGTAGGGGGGACGTCAGTTTCATCAGCTTCATTTCATAATTCATGAATTTGTTTTCATTAGAAACAAAAAGGAGCGCAGTCTAAGGGCGCAACTCGTAAACCATCTTCGGCTGTAGGTGTCCGCCGCGTGTCCGCGTCCCACCGGCGAGCTATCTTTAGACTCCCGTTTTAGCTCCTTTCACCTCCGACGCTCATTATAACACCATTAGGAATTGAATTTCTGTGAAATATTATCCTGAAATACACTTGCTATTAAAAGAAGGGAAGTACAATTTACTTAGAAAAGACGACGTCTATATTAATATTATTATTTGTATTTTGCAAGCTTTTTTTAAACTTGAAAACTTGGTGACAATGAATGGTAAATTTTGAGCTTAATATTTCTTCTACAACAATCTATTTTCGTCGGTGACAACCTTCCCAGGATTGAAATTTGTTAGCAGAATTGATCATCTATTATCAAAATCATTTATTAGCTTTGGCCGCTAAACTCTATTAGCCTTGTGAGTTGTGTTTTGTGTAGAAATTACAAACACATTTAAACGTACAAGTACAAATAAGCAGTCTCCGATTCTACGTACGATATTGAATGTATGTAATTTAATCCTCATTATCTCGACAGCGGTTAAAAAGTAATAACGAAGGAAAGCTATTTTCACGAAAGTTATGGATTTCGTTTTTACTTTTATAATGTGTAGATATTTTAATTTAGTAATTGCATAATGAATGTTCTATTGCCGCTGTATTTATATCCTCGGGACTGGCGTGTGTCGCGGGCTTCACCAGCCACTGTGTAGGCAATTAATTAAACTACTCCAGAGTGCTCCTGAATTAGTTGAACAGAGTTGTTTGACGCATTGCAGATATTTGAGATGCCGTATTATAGCAGTAGACATATAGGGATTAGGATGTAACATGCCAGATCTTTATCAGGCCACTGAAGTATCTAAAATCAAATCTTTGCCAGCATCAAAAAGCCTCTTGATAAAATTGTTTTGCATGACTTTTTTTATCTAATTATTCTTAAATAAAATTTAACATTGCGGTTTTGAACAGAAAATAAGAAGACAGTTTTGATAATAAAAAAAGTTTTGTGGATCATTCATTTTTCTTATCTGCACATGTCCACAATATGTAATCGAATGAACTTGCGTTACCGTCACAGCTGAATTATTTTTGTTTAAATTTCATAAGCCATGTGGTTTAATGTAAAACGTGCACTGTGGTTCACGGTTTATATTTACCATATTTTATAGGGTTTTAAATATTATTTGTTAAGCTTAGCGAGATAGAGCTGCAAGGAGCGCTTATGAGGCATTCTGCTAATAACTGTGATGTGACAGGCGAGGTGATATCACTGGAGATGCACGAGAGTGCAGTGTCTTAATTCGCGCGACCGCAAGTGATCCCAATTGATTTTGACACATTATAAATTACATTTAAAATGAATCTTGGGAAAAATGTCCAATGTTATTGAGTCGTTTTAAACTCACATCTTTTTTAATTTGCGCTTATTTCTATATTAGTTATAATTTTTAGATGTTTATAACGTATTTTTTTTACAGATAACTATAATATCCAAAGAAAATTACATTTTGTTCTTTCTTTCATCCATAACATATTATATTTCCGGTTTACAATTCATAAAATTTTACTAAAAGTACTTTATGTAATATTTTTTTAGGAACAGTACTTTCCAATAACAATATAACAATTCCTAATATGTATATAATTATATACTGTATTAAAGAGAAACGCAAAACTAATAATCGCAGATGCATCTCCTGGGTTTTATTAGCCACGTGACGCCTGTCTCGATTACTGCAACAACTAGCGACGTGAATTGTCGTTGACAGATTTGTTTCTAATGCATTGGAGCAGAATGTCTCGCTAGATGTGAGAGCTTTAGTTTTGTAAATATTAGCTATATAATTATTCGACTTATTCTTTTACTTTTAAGACGATCAAACAACATATTGACTCCCTATTTTAAGTGCATACTGTAACAAGTACATATATAATGACTTTTGAGACGTCTAAAATCTCTCCCGTGACCATGATTGCTGTAAAGCATTTGAAACGTCGTGAACCAAAAATCAAAATAAATCCGCGATAATATCCGAAGTGATACCTTTATTTCAAAATTAAAATGTCAATCATTCGCGTGTATTTTTTGAAATCCGCAGTAAATAGTAATATAAAGACATAACTTAGTTCAATGACAATTAAAATCGCCAGAATTTCATCTTCAGTATGAATTCTCTAATAATGAATATTGTACTTGAATAGTCAGTGGAACACGTCTCGTTAATGAATGACTCATAAGAAGCGTAGCGTGAAAGCTCTCAAGTTACTGTGTTCTCTCGTACTTGCTTACCTACACTTATGAGCTTAAAAACTATAAACTTTACATTTTTACTTTTTTTAGCAGATCTTTATTTAACATTAAGTCAATTATTTTATGTTTAAGTCAATATAGCTTATGGAATTATAAGAATGCAATTTGTTTTGAACCGTATATTACTTTGTGGCGCTTTTTTTCTAAATATTCTGGTAGAGTATGATAGAAGTTTAATGTTAAAGTAGATTTTATAGACTCTCCATTTCATACAAGGCAAGCAAAGCTCTTCATAGATAACCGCTACCATAGCAATATTATTTTTTATTTTAATTATCTATATTTAAAAAAATATGCTAATTTTATAAATGAAGCCATAAGTCATGGTATGTAACTAAAATCAATACAAATTGATGGTATATAATAGGTACAGTTTATCTGATGACGATGAGTGAGTCATGTGAATGGTATAAGCTCTCAAGTTACTATAGAGCAGACTCGCAGAGCCTAGTTGTCGGCTGAGTGCGGCGGCCGGTAACTTAGACGAGCGACCGTGGGAACATTCGAAGGGCGCTAACGCTAAGTGCTTTATGGCGGGGTTTCTTAAACAAATACAAAGTTCTAAGTTTCATAATATTGTCTTAACTATATCTATTACTAAAACCATTTTTTTTTAAAGTTAAGAATATTTGCATAAGCATATTTATTGTTTATATTTATACATCAACATCCACGACCAGTCGATACATTTTTTTTTGTTTTCCTTATTTTTAAGTAGTAGGTATGCTGGTTTTCACTGATACGTTAATCATTTTATGATTTATAAATAATGATTAGGTAAAAAATAACTCATGTATACAGTCCTTTTTAACGTCCCACTGCTGGGCACGGGCCTCCCTTCAACACGAGGGGGAACAGGCCATAGTACACCACGCTGGCCAAGTGCGGGTTGGCGGACTTCACGTCTTTTGAAAACTTGCTAGGTTCTCTCAGACATGCAGGTTTCCTCACGATGTTTTCCTTCACCGTTAAGACGAGTGGTAATCATGTTGGAAATGATTCGCACATGAAAATATCAGAGGTGCGAGACCCGGGATTTGATCTCGCTTCACTCGGTTTCCCAAGCGAGCGCGTTACCACTGGGCTACCACTGCCACTGCTAAAAAATAACTCATAAATAATTTAATTTTTTTATGATATAATATTTTTTTATGATTATTAATTTTATACAAACTTTGATTACTCGTATAATGCAGGTAGAAAGAATGGACATTACTCATAAATAAATGCATCGTTTCACAACGTACCTACCTACTGTGGCCTGTACAATTATATGTTCGCAATGTTATTTGAAATTTAATTAGAATCTTATTACTTTACTAGCAAATTGATATGAAGTTAATCGACTGCATTCTTATGAAGTAAATGTTATGATAACGTAACGCAGTAAAGTTCTTACTGGTTATTGGAGTTATTGGTAGGAACAGATATGATAAGACTCCTTATACATGGTTTCTTTAAATATCCATGTAAAAGAGGGTCGTCCTTATATTTCATTAAATTATCATATTTTATGCAGTCTGTGATCTAAAACAACAATCTTAATATAATTGCATAAAAAGCGTAGTGGAAGTATAATTTTATAGGATTTTAGTTTGAAAATGAACATTTTAATATTTTTTATAATAATAAATTGGTATTGCATTTGTGAGTTGCACAGGTTGTAGGTCTGACTGATGGACGCAGTGTCAACTTCGTGCGCATTCCCATATAAGGGACAGTATATCATACTATAATAATAAATAAATAATATAAGAAATATAATCACATGCAGGCTCCAGCAATCATCTGCCGCACGATGACAAAACAATGCAACATTTACATGTACGTATAATTGTACAAAAACCTAACAAATTGTCTGCTTATCGCCTTAATCCTCTCATCGAGTAGAAACGACTCATTCATTTATTTTTTGATTAAATAATACTATTCTGTGTTACCTAAGTAACGTTTTCTTATTGTGATTATTTAACATCGTTAGTGCTTTGAACTCTATATTCATTTATCCTATAATATTATTTATTTTTAAGTTATTTAATATTTAAATATAAGTCTTATAGCAACATTCGAAAGCTAATTGTTGACTCAACAAACTAAAACCTTATAGCGAACTCTAATTTACTGGACAGAAAAGTTACGTGAAAATAAAAAATAAAAATATGATTGAAAAAATAAATTTCGTAGCTATCTATTAACATGAATAAGAAATGGGAAAAATTTTATATATATGACCGCCATAGCAGAGTGGAAACATCTCGAACATCAGTGACTTTGAAATATGTTTTTATTTATAACACCAAAGGATGCTATAATTTACAAAACCCATAATATATCTTGGCGCCATTAATTTCAATTCATTTAAGGCACTTCTACACGAGTGTAAGTGTTATTGATTGTTGGCGAACTCGCGCGGACGTTTGTGGTGATGTTCCCTCTAATAATAGTATCTACTTGTTCAATCCCTTTTTATTTGGTATTTAGCAATTAGTTTTATTAAGATTAATATTTTTTTAATATTAGTTTTGTTTTTTTTTGATTAAATGAAGCTTTAATTATTTTATCTAAATGTCATTAAAAATAATAATTTTCAAGGCGCTTATTATAAAATTAATAATTTACAGCAAATTAATATTGCATTCATTGACTCAACGTTACTTTACTATTTAAATAAGTAATAATTCGTCGGTACCTCGTAGTTTATTCGTCTGATTGCTTGGTTCAATGCTTGGCCGTCTGTTCTAGGGGTGACTTGCGCGATGCAGTGTCTCCCCTCCCTCTTTGGCGTGTAGAAAGTGAGAAGGGGTGAGAAAGGGAGGGTTGGTCGTGAATTGATTCATGTGCTGCGGATGCTGGGTCGATGTTATGCAGTATATTACCTTTATTGTTTTTTTTGTTTTTTCTTAAACATTTTGGTTTTGGTTGCATAAAAGTATAATAGACAGCTTACGTAGCCAGCGCAGTTATTTCCTAATCTAATACAAGACAGTAAAGGAATTTAGAGTTAAAATTATTATGTGTTATAGATTGCTAAACAATCACGTAAATAATTCTAAACGCCGTATAAAAAACAACAGCTCAATTTATGATTTAAAATGTGTGTATAATTTGGATCGTTTATTCACTTTCCTTTTACAGTATTATGTCCCCTCCGCTTTCTGCCATTAATGAAAAAAAAAATGAATTAGAATTTTTTATTTGGATGAAATTATTAACATAAGGACATGGAGTCATACCCTTCTATGTAGTTGATAACACCGTTTACACCGTCCTGCTACACCTGGATTCTTTAAAAATTAACAATTTACTTACATCATCATTACATACTTAACAACTAAGATGTATAAAATCTGAATATTGATACATACATATTATAAGGAAACTTCACAGTCTCACTGAACTTGACCTTCGTTATTAAGTTCTTGAATAACACCGTCCACTTTCCCGCAGCGTGCGCTACTCGTAGACCGTAGTGAGTACGCGCCGCGACGTTGTGCTGTGCCGTGTGCCGCCTCCGACACTGTAGTGCATGTTTCTCATAACTTATCGTATACATTCTTATATTAAAAGTGATATTTAGTATTGAAAAATGATTAGCAAAGAAGTTTTCTAAGCGAAAAACTATATCACGATTTACAAAATACCTGTGGGGTAGGTGTTAGGACGTTTTTGAATATTCAATAATTCGCTTTGAACATCATAAAAATGTTTTGCTTGGGCTAATGATATAAATAAAACGTGGTAGTAACATAGTATTATCCGTAGAAACGATTTACGCCGAAAAGGCTTCGAACCCGGCGTTGTCATGGTAACCTTCAGAAGAATATACGTGATAAATGTATAAGTATTTGTAATACCCAAGTTATAGAGATTTTTTTAAAGTTAAGTATATTGATTTTGACTAGGAAAATAGAGTTGTAATAATCGACTTGTATTCAAGCTTTGCCTTATAGTTTTTAATCGAATATTTAAATTGTACCTAAATAGACTAATAATACCTATCATATGAAAAATCAGAAAATATTAACTGCCTTTCATAGTAATATAGACATGTTGTTGTTCTTTAGACAAAAATAACCTAAACCCAAAAGCTAAAATAAATTATATTCTTCTTTCCTAGAACTTACATGATCGAAGTGCACTACCGGAGCGCGCAACTGCTTTACAGCACCGTGTGGAGAACATGACCACAAATAGACTCCGTTAATAGTAGCTTTCGAGTGAACGGTCCCTCACGTGTGAACATTTAGTTAAGTGAAGTTATTTAGCCACCAAAGATATGGTGTACAAGGTAAGATAAAAGGGCATCTGTACCACGGTAATGTTATACACATTACCGTGTCTGTATTATGCTTTACAATAGACTCTAGCTCTAATTTTCACGCGTTCTTGACATTTTTCAACCGACTTCAAAAAGGAGGAGGTTCTCAATTCGACTGTTTTTTTTTTAATTTTGTTACCTCAGAACTCCATCATTTATTAACCGATTTGGACAATTTTTGTGTTGTTTGAAAGTGTATACTTCCAGATTGGTCCCATTTAAATTTCAAAAAAAAAATACCATCCCTAAGGGTGGAAAAATAGCTAATGATGAATTTAACCTACTTCTAATTGTTATATTGACTTGAAACTTTGCAAGTGTTTCTATTTTCGTTGATAGTACAGTGGTTCGGTGTTGTTGACCTGATCTGATGGCAAGGCCAGAAGGTGGATAGGTGGAACTCTTCAACGGCTAACGGTAGATACTTTGATTTTGGGCTTATTTTGTTTGATTTGACAAGCCTAATACGTTAGAATTCTTACTTTGCTACTACAGTCTACACTAAAAAGGGAAAAATAAAAACTTTTTAACAAAAAAATAAAAACCGACTTCAAACAAAAGCACTTAAAAGTAAAAAATAACTGATTGGTAGTTTTCATTTACTATACATACCTAATCAAATATTTTCGAAGTCGGTGTGCTTTGGCTAAGTAATTAAAGCCTACCTATTAAATACATACCTAATCAAATATTTTCGAAATCGGTGCCAGACCATACAAAGCAAAGCACACCGACTTCGAAAATATTTGATTAGGTATGTATAGTAAATGAAAACTACCAATCAGTTATTTTTTACTTTTTAGTGCTTTTGTTTGAAGTCGGTTTTTATTTTTTTGTTATTCAATAAAAATGAATAAAAACTATCTGTGGGATAAAAAATATTATTTAATGATTAGATTTTTATAGGAGGTAATTAAAAACCATGTATTAATATATTATTGTCAATACATTATTTTTTTTTAAAGCTTACATATTCTTAAGTAAATAAACTATATAAGCTCCAACATTTAAGTTCATTATAAAACTTTTAGTGACACTTTTCTTGTATTATTAATGATTTTGTTATTATTTTAATTTCTACACCAAGTATGGCTAAACGGTAAAAAGTTGTAATTATGTTCGATAAAATATTTCATTATGTAAGGATTTCACTTCGAGTATTTTGCGGATTGCGGTCGGCCTCAAGAATTCAAGAACGAGATCGAGCGAATATTTTATTGAAATTAAATTAATTTTAACCAAATATTAGCAAAGGTTAAATTTAAAAAAAAGTCATTGTGAGATAAATTAAAGCGCCTAATAGTTGTTATGTTTCTAAGTTATGACACCTAAATAAATAAAAAATAAATAGATAAATATGTACAAAGTATCGGTTAAACACACCGCAAAGTTTCACCAGAGCAATGTCCCGTAGCCGTCGCGTGCTCCGGCCTCCGAATAACTATTTTAGTATCTTTATTATAATATTATTAATGCGATTGTTTTTTGTTAATTTATTCTTCTTTCGGAATCAATGTGGTGTTGCATGTGATTGTAGAAAAACTATTCAAAGTTTACAATAAATTGTTACGAGAACATGAAGTATGCTTTCCGAATTCCGTGGCATATAGATACGAGTAAGTATTTTGTTGGAAGCCAAAGCGAGGACAGGACTCTAATCTAGTGTAGTCGATAATCTAATATTAAAAACCTGTATATTTTTGTTTCTTCGAATGCGCTAATCTCTCAAACTAAAATTAGATAAAACAATATTGTTCATAGTATTGAGGATGTCTAATGTCTATAGACCATCTAATATTACGTTACGATGCGGAAATTGGTGTGTAATAAACCGAATACTCGCATAATCTTATTCATAGAGAATCCTAAAATAATTTAATTTTTCTAATGTTACCCGATTTTATATTGCAACTCTCACTAACTTCTGAAACAAAGTACCTATACAATAGTTATTACTTATTTTATTTAATTGATCCATTCAACGCTAGTGCTATATTTATTAGCCTAATAGAGCTATTATAATTAAGTACACAGTGTCTTAGATAAAGTAACGTTTACGTCAAAGTGAAGCAAACACGGAGATAATATTTGCAATGGAAGATAAGCGTCCTAGTTATGGCTCCACTAACGGAAGAAAACGGATTTTCTCTGCGAGCCGGCTACATGTTATCACTCTGTGTCACGTCGGTATAATAACGCTTCACTATTTAAAAAATTAAAACCTATTTAAAAAATGTTTATAAATTGATTTCGTATTGATAACGTAGTTAAAAACAAATATTTATATTTTCCACGTGTATACAGCCAAAACGCAATTTAGTACCTTCTAATCACTTATGAACAATGAGAACTTTTAAGCAGGCTTTGGCACATAAATGACTTCAAGTGAGTTAAATAATCTGTTAAAGTATGGGCCCTTCAATGTCTTTATTATTTAAATTACAAAGTAATTACTTTTTAATGCTAAAAAGGGATACCGACTTCACAAACAAGAAGTAATAATTCTTAACCTAAGGGATTGAAATGACTTTTCTTTGCTGAAAATATGCGAACGGGGAGTAAAATATGACATTATGGAATTAACAATCAATCTTACAAATATCTAACATAACAATCAAACAAACATCGCATTAAAAATATTTACCCAAATTAAGTTCTTGATTTTTGAAGCCGAATAAAAATTGAAATTAAAATTAATTTCTCTTCTGCTATTGCACTCCTTATATATGCAATATACATACATACTCTGATTCTATATATTAAATGTACTCATATATGTTTTTCTGAGAAATTATATATAGGACTATAGACTTGGCGTTGTTACACTTACTTGTAACGCCGTGAATGACGCGAGGTCGCTCGTTGTTGACGCTCGCCTCACGAACTGAAAGCTGAACCCCATATATTTGTAATTGCAATAAACCGATTGACAGATTTATTATTTTATTTATGAAAACATTCGTTAGTTATGTCTACGATTTACTTATTCCATATTCATGTACCTACTAGGCTATTGGGCACGTTTTATTCTTGACATAGTATGTAGTTATAGTAAGTAAACTATTGAAGGTATTTGGTATTTCGAGTCTATAATCTAAAATTCTATTTAATTTATAACAAAAAACGATTTGATTTCTCTTCTGATCTATATTTCAATGTAATCTTATTAAATAATTAATGTATTACATCAAAAATACATAAAATAAAGTGTAGGACGATCAACAAGATAATGAAAATATTTTAATGTAACTGATAGCGATCCTTATTTCTGTCTATTAACATTTAACACAATATTAATTCATCGTGAAGCATTTGGATACTTGTCAAGGATATTAAAATAATAGATTAAAAATATATAATTTACGTTATTATATTTGCAAACAAAATAAACATACTATGTCTTGAATTAATATTATCTCACATAAAAAATACGAAAACTCGTTGTCAAAAGATTTATTTTCAAAAAAATCCTCAAAACTTAATTATTCGTTTTTATTGTTTTTTAATGTAATTAATATATAATTTTACATATTACATTTTACATATACAACAATATCAGGCCTTTTAAACTGTGCAATTTAAACAAATTGATCGTAAGAGCCATCATTGGTATGTGAAAGCGGGCGACGCTGAAACCGCTTGTAGCGGCGGCGCATGCGCAACGCATCAATTCCTTATATAGAAGATGTGGAAGTAACTTTTTTCTTTGGCTATTTGCAATAAGAAAGAGCATATTTTTTATCACCTTTGAACTGCCTGGTAATATTAAATGAAATATACTAAAGTACAAATATAACTTATTCTATTTTGTATGTGAACATAAATTGCCTATTAAGTATGAATGAAATCAACATTAGTAATGTAAAAAAGAAACTACATAAGAATTCTAATAATATTTTATACAAATCATTATACATTCGAACGATCTACAAAGCATTAAGCAATAATGAATCGATTCAAATAATGCATTCGCAACTCTCAAAATCAGATTTCCTAATCACATATGTAACACCGGCAATCAAAAATAAATAAACCTATTGTCCCTCACTGACCGATGACCGTGTAATTAATCGTTGTCTAAGTTCTCATTGCAGTATAACTGAGTTAAGCAAAATATTTAATTTAAACAACCGAAATGAAGATGAATATTTTAGCACACCATATGATGACAATAAGCAATAAATAACAAAATCGAGCTTTGTTGAAAACTAAAGTTTGTAATATGTATTTAATTGACCGAATATTTGATGATTTCATCCGATGGGGCACGGTCACGGGTAATCTTTTTAGTAACATCGAAAGAAAAGCCATTCGTAATAAAAAATATAATTTTCCATAATAAATAATAATTAAAATTTAAAATAATTACAATTAAGAGCTAAAGTTTTACCAAAATACCGTATCCTCGCAAAGCGGTCAGCGTGTTCTGGTCGGAGGCGCGCCGCACGTAGCGGTCTGGAACTCGGGCATTGTGTGAATTAACTAACACTTTTGCTTTCAGCCTTTGTATTCGGTTCATATTTGGGTCTTAATTATAAAATGATATAATCGTAACAAATCATAATGAAGGCATTTTGTAATAAACTTACAGAAAAAATACGTGCTTTGTATACTCGTAATACCTGTCATTACGCTCTACTTTTATGACTTTTGACGTTTATAAACATTTATATTAGACATTTGTTTAAACAAACAATTAGTGTCGTTAAAAATACTTACTTTGTACTTTTAATCTTTTTCGTAGAAAACTTCTAGTAGGTTTGGATGGGAAGTAAATTCATGTAAGTCGTCATCGACATGGTCACGTGACGTGTTAACGCTAACACTCAGAGTGCCGATAGATGTCAAAACCAGATAAATAGTAAACAGTTTTAATTTACAAATTTTAATTTAAGATCAAACAATTAATTTGAATAACCAAAAATAACAACTGTTTGTTTATAGTTTTAAATTTTCACTTCTGTCGGCAGCCCTCGTGACTGCTTTTTATTAAAGTATTTTGAGCTGTTGACTCGTTATAATATTTAATATAGCATGACTCGATCCAACTGCAATTAATTGGATTGGCAAATAGATTATTGTTAGAAAAAATATCGTATGAGCACGTCAGATCTGTAACTGTGGCTATTCAAGAAGTCGTGGAATGTCACTTGGTAAAGTCACGGTTGCGTTGCGAAGGAAAGTATTGACCTTGCGTTCAAACGATAAAGATCGTGATAATGGCCGGATTTATTAATTGTAACGTGCAGTTTGCATTTAGCTGACTCTTTATGTCGCAGTCGTGACTAATGATTTAGTTAGTACTATTATATTGCACATTTAATTATTATTTAATAATAATACTAATTGTTTTCTTCGACTTGGCTTACGATATTTTCGTTTTTAATTGTCGATCGGTCGATTGAGTTTGATCATATAAACTTCGTATTAAGAAAATCTCATCTACCAATTTTAACGTTTAAGATTTTAAATGCGCAAAAGCCTTTACATTTTCTGCAATTCAAAGTCGAACTTTATCCAGTTGCGCGCTGAAGCTTTCAAATAATCGCTTAATTTGCTAAAATTTATACGTTAGAAAACATACTAGGAAAAATAACGCTTATATTTAAGCAGTCCTTTAATAGTGCCGTCCGATATTAAATACGTGAACATAATTAATAATAATAATTACAAATAATAATTTTAGCAAATTATAACAATAAAATGGCAAACTTTAATAAAGAATGTTATATGAAATAGCTTAATAATTCTTTTTGTAATGGGTAAAATATGAGGAAATAAGGGAAATAATAGATTCGTTAAAGGTGCAACAGTTTAATGTGGTTGTTGGTATCTATCAAGTCCAGTGGTTCTGGTCCAAATATTACTCAACTTATACAAAAAATTAAGGACATGTCGTCTATTAAAGTTTGTTTTATAAACTCCATTAAGAATAAGCAAATGAACGGAAATTACGAGTAATTTTAGAATGGTTAGCGTTTAATCGCCATCGTTGTCTTCATACACGAATGCCAATATTTAGCTGTGTGCACTTCGTGTAACTCTGAACAATTGCTATATTTGCGCAAACATCCTCCGCCTGTTCTGTCACCATTCTGAGTACGTTGTCTAACTCTACATAATTCTACCAACTTATATAACAATTTATTTATAAATTTATCATCTTTTTTATTAGTGAGAAAAAGTATTGAAACTTTCCAACCTAATTTTGTTAGAGTTGACTTCAGCATTGCAGTAGTAGAACAATAGCTCTTATGAATATTTACAAATCTTAAAGATAGAATGTAAAGCATGTCTCGTCTAGGATTTATTTTATATTATAGCTTATACTTGTACTAGGTGTTAATAAAACAAAGTCCTGATAATTAAATTGTGAGTTAATTTACATTAATATTAATTTAAAATGTAATTATCGATATGAAACGAGGCCTCTCACTGGATTACTAATAAACATAGCGACATTTGCAGTTTTATAGCAGCTTTAGCTTTTAAGTGTCTTTTAACGAAGCATTTGTTAACACTCTTGCATTGTTAATTTAGTAATTTAGATTTAATTTGAAAACGGATTTTATTTATTATAACTAACACAATAATGCAGTTATAGCTGAGTGGAAATGCGCTCTCTTGGAAAAAGCGAGTTCAAACCTCAGATCTCACACCTCTAATATTTCCATACAAAAATTACGATGGCCCCACACAGCAGTGAGACATAAAAAGGCTTATTTATTAACAAATTTGTATTAAATAGCCGACATAGGTACAGATTTTTAAATGTATCTGCTGGCTGAAATTATGATTGATGAATGTGGCTTCCAGAGCCAAGTTACGCGGAGAGTTGATGGACTTGCCATCATCTGCGGGCGGTCCCACTGAAGTCACGTTCACAGTTAGCAAGTCAAATTCCGTATTATCGCGGTTATCCAAAAACAACTTATCGCCTGAAATATTAAGTATATTATGTAATTGAATTGAAGTAACAGATTATTTATTAGTAAACGGATTTTATTTATAATTTCAGTTCTTAATTATAACCCTTAACTTCTATACAATTACTAATTTTTTGAGTTAGTATTGTACTTAACGTCTTAAAAGCTATATATATTTTAGTGAAAATTAAAATGCACATCATCAAATAAACCAAAGTACTCGTATTTACCAATTCCCTCAACCGATTCTTTTTAAATATATGTACATGGTATAGTTCACATACATAATACAAATACATATAATACAAAAACAGAAATTTATTAGAAGACAGTAAATGAAAATAATTTACTCACTTTCTCTTTACAAGGAATGTAAAAAATATTTTTTGTAGAATTTGTCGATTTCAACGATTACATAAATGCGCGTAAACCATGAAATTAAATTTCAGATTATAATTTCTATTTCAATCTTTAATATAAGTTTCTGTCAAATATTTAGGAAGTATTGGTTTTGAAATCATTTTACGCTTGTGATTTTTATTGCTTTTCTGTGGGCACTTCAGTTATTATACTGTACTAATGGTGCGCGCAGGGCATGTTCACTTTTATCATTCAGAAAGTGTTTTTTAAGACTTCCATAGTCAAGAGCGATAAGCTAAAATAATATTTTAGTTTAAGACAAATCTAGTCTGCGTTAGGTTCTTCCCAAATATCCGGATATACCCTAGTCATTAAAAAAGGTTTTGCAATATTAAATATTGCTTAATTACCAATAATATTTTAACAATATTTATACGTTGAAATGCACATCACTGCTGTCGCCAAATCGCGACAGGATAAGTTAAAATATCTATAAACATAATAAGACCGATTATAGATGTCTCGCATTAGCTACAATTACATTATACTCGCAATTACTATAATTACATTATAGTGTACAATATAATTTTGAGATATAATTCCTTTAAAATTTTATATGAAACAATAGAGCGAGTGTTAGATCCCTGACAATACTAGTGAGAGCTTTACAAGCACTAGGTTCGTTTGTAAGAGCTCTTTACACTTATTACACCACTTTCTTTGACGAGCGCCGCACCCTTCTGGTATTAGGGGTTGAAAGATACCAACCACCAAATTCATGTTTGCGTTTCAATTCACTATTAAAGGCATACATTTTTTTGCACATATTAGCTACAAATGTCGTTTTATAATCTCTATAATATGTAGATGTAGATATTTGTTTATATTAACTTTATTTTTTTCTATTCTTAATAAGATTGTCTAATAAAGTAATAAATACTGTTAAAGCATTGTAAATGTAATCGGATAAATTGCAGAACGTTTTGATAAGCTCCACCCTGCTTTATTCTTATGACAAGCGCGGCGCAGGTGCTATGAATGCGTTTCTGAAATGTCTTGTTATGTTTATAAATATTTTTTTCAATATTTAGGTAGAGACAGAGTATTTCCAACTTATATATATTATATCTTTTCCCTAAGTGCCGTCCTATCATAAAAAACAACTGCAAATATAATAAAATAAATTCATTGCTCTTCCACTCATAAATATGCAGTAAATATTAATTATTTATTTAAGCGTTGTTGTTTGTTGAGCAACTAAGTTTATTTATATATAATTGAATTAATATGTTTTTTAAGTGTGTAGCTATATTTATTGAAAACATAATATGTGATGGCTACACGTGGGTAAGAAGAAATAAACTTATTGATAAAACTTGTTAAAATATTCTTGGCTTCTCCATTCTACGCGACATTGGCGAAGCAAATTGTGCCCAAATGGCACTTCGGGAAGCCACGGAAAGAATTAAATTGAATAAAAAATTTTTTACAATTATATCTCCAAGCTAAAGTTCATAAAATATAGAGTAAGTTGTTTGAGGTAAATATTTGCGACACGCAGCAATTTGTTGAGCAGCATCGATGGCTAATGATCGGAACTGTTTGCAATAGCACGTCGCCGCGCTGCTAAATACTGGTTACAACTTACAATGTAATCGATGTATGGAATGCAATTTTCATTTACAGTAAATAAAACGTTATATAACATTGTCCCTTTTCGTGTTATTATGAAATTGTTTAAATCACTACAAATGCCAACGTAACTGAGTCGCTAACTAGCATCGCATTTAATTTCTTTAATACATCTTTATGCCTTGTAAAATATTTATTTCAACATGTTTGAAAATCACCAAGTACTTACAATCGTTAGCATGTACTTGCCGATGTAACAAGGGTTTATCAAATACTCAAATTAAATAAATTATCTGTAATGGAAATGAGAAAACTTTGTAATTCAAGTGTCGATACTAGCAGCGAACCTTTCAAAAAGAAAAGGTTTTACCTTGAAATTTTGAACGTTACTTCCGGTTAAAAATTACGAAGAATCTATTTTAGTGTCTCAATATTTATTTCCAAGTATCTTGACCCGATCTGACCACAGTTAATGTCTCTGGTTGATTATATGATTCGAACAGCTTTCTCCTTGCTTTTCCTGCATCATCGCCGCATATAGGCTTTTGCGGGCGGATCGTTTTTATTTCCATTAGATAAGTCTTCGAGCCGTTACAAGTTTAGTAGAGCTATAAATAAGTTAATATGGTAGGGAATTAGAATAACAAGTTTGTTGAAAATAATTGTTTTTCATTATCGAATATATATCAATTTTAACATATCGTAGTTACGAAACTAAATATCAGATAATTACGACATTTGTAAAAAAATGTAGTCCGCGCAATGAATTATCGGCGGCAGTCAAGCATAAATGAAAGTTAAATGTTTTCATTCAATATCCAAAACATTACATATCCAACCGATCGTTTACAGATAAGTAACGTTCATAGAAATAATTAAATGTCACTGTGACAGTGGGAATGTTACTATTGAAAAAAAAAGAACAAATATCTATTAACTTAGAAATTTATTTGTATATTAAAAGCTCGTATGCAAATTTAAGCTCCTCAAAGCTTATTTAAATAACCATTGTATAAATAATGGCATTCACGAATAACTGCGTAATGTTCTATTGAATAATTCACTTAGCTAGGCCATAGGTTGATGGGATAGAGGGGTCACTTCCAATGTCATATGGTAAGCGGTTTTCACTCTCGTCGTGTTTATGATGGGTTATTTAAAGATGATAATAATACTATTTATAGTAAATATGCTTTCGACTAAGACGTATGTGGTCTGGTCTATGCCTAATGAAAATCATTTTACTTAACAGAAAAAAATGAAAACAGACTTCGGAAAATGATGAGAAAATTGGAAAAAATATTTTTATCTAATATCAGATATTCGTGTTAATCTATCATTTTTGTTTAAATCTTTTAAATGAGGTGGAATATATACTTTTAAAGCAATTTTGAAATTGGTATATTTAAAAAAAAAATTATAATAAATAAATGCTTATTTTATTCATTTTTGTTGCAGTTTTATGTTGTTTGGAGAATGCTTCATATACTTTGACTTTTGGTAAGTATTTGTTTCGATATAAAAATAAAAAAAATATTACCAATTTTTATAATATTAAATGAGCAAATCTTGCATGTAAATTTATTTCGTGTATCTCGGAAACGGCTCTAACGATTTGGGTCAAGTTTAGTATTTAGATAAGGTTTTGATTTTATATATCAGTTTATCTATACATATTTAGGAATCTTTTGTTTTAAAAACCGAAGTTTTTATATCTTTTAGAAAAAAAAACGATATTTCAAAAAAATGCAGAGCGACGATCAGTCACTCAGGTAACTTAACTTAAGGTAGGTAACACTATTTATATAAGGAAAGTGTGTTTTCTTTTTTCACACAGAAGCGGAAGATCGTATCACTATGATTTATTACATACAGGGGTTTTATCTATAAGACCCCTAAAATATGTCCCACTGTGTGTTCTTATATAAATATTTACAATTCAATTATAGTATAATATTCTATTAAAAGACGTATTTAATAAAAAAAACAGAAATCTATATACATATATGTAATAAAATTCTAACTAAGTAAAATCTGTACATTAAATATTTTTTGGGAAATCTAATTGAAATAGACATTATTATCGATACAGTCCGAATCTATAGTTTTTGGAATTTTTGTCTGTCTGTCTGTCTGTCCGTCTGTCCGTTTTTCTGTTTGTCTGTCTGTCTGTTACCGCATCACAAGAAAACCACTGGACAGATTTTGATAAAATTTGGTATGATGATAGCTGGTTATCCGGGTCAACATATAGGCTACTTTTTACCGCGGGGAAATATCTCATTTCTGAGAAAAAATACAAAAACACAAAAACTGCATTGTAAGAGTATACTAATATGTAAAACCTAAGAATTAGGTTTTTGGTCATCTGAACGCAGGCGGAGTCGCGGGCAATGCTAGTCTAATATAAATAATGAATTGCTTAGAATTAGAAATATTAGTTATTATTCAAAGTGGCTATGTTATGATCTCACCACCAAGAGGCCTACTGGCATCGTTTCAGGCACACGTGATGTGCCCACAAATACTTACAACACCATAAGCATGCCGTAGATACTTAACTACGCTAAAATAGTATTTATTATTGGGTAATTACTTTCTGAGGTTGGACGAGTGAGGTCAACAAGATTTAACTGTCATTTTTCGCATTTTTATAAAACTCTTTTGACTAACTCCAAAAAAAACTTCGTATTTTTAAGCTATAAAAAAACTTAAAAAACGAATGTAAATAAAATTAGAATAAACTTTGGGAAAATTTAATAAATCATTTAAAAGTAGGTATTGAAACTTTAATAAGTATAGGTATATGTAAATCTTGTTAAGCTATGTGAACACATCAATATAAGATATCGGTATGAAATACACTTATTATTTTAATTTAAAGACGTCTCTTCCCTATAATTGGACCTGACAATATATTTTTCTGAGCATTTAAGCATTTGTTTTTATAGTATCTTATTCTCGTTTATAAATATATTTTTGTACATTTTATTACATTTTATAAAAAAATACATATTTGTATTAAACGATGAACAAATAAACAAAACAAAAATATTGGAAAAAAGTAATTACACATATATTGTCAAGTACAAAACTTAGCAGCTAATAATAAATAAAATTTGCGAGACAACTTTACAATTGTTACTCTTTTGGCAAAATAAATGTAAATTGATTCATTAATTGAGCTAACAAGTTGATTTATGTTGAATGCTCGGAGACAGATCTAGGTGACGGCTAATTTGATGCTAAAACCTAATTAAGTGACCCAACGAGAATCGACGTATCTGTGATATGTCCAGCACTTGGCTTAGTTGAAAGCGGGCTGGTTATGTACTCAGAGGTCTAGGTCGTACATGAAGATCTTTAAAGTAATATTAAGCTGCTAATTAGCAATCATGGGTGGAATATTTTCCAAATATTGTACAATTATTGTTATTTCTGGTAAGCGGATTTTGTTCAAAATTTTATGTTTTTTTTTAAGTTAATCCCTATAACATCAGCTATCTGCCAGTGAAATACCCATCTAATCGGTCTAGCCGTTTCGGAGATTAGCCGTAACAAACAGACAGACAAACATTTTGAATTTTTTTATTTTCTTGTTAGTATAATATACCTATTTTTATGTGTATTTAGTAAAAAACTGTTATTTTGACTTTACAAACAGACACTTCAATTTTATTTATCTGTGTAGTGTATATAGATATAAACAAATAGTACAATAGACACATTATTTAATTTACAAATGAGTAAAAATTACATTTTTAACGTTATTTGTTTATTTGACGGTTACTACTTTTATGGGCTTTATATGGGGAAAACGGATATTAAAAAAATATTTATGACATACAATTCAAAATCAAATCAAAATATACTTTATTCAAATAGACTTTTACAAGCACTCTTGAATCGTCAATTTTACATTTAAATTAAATGTCAATTGATACTAATTTTAATGCATAAATAAATAAACGTAAATAAATTTATGTAAATGACTATGTAGTCATAGTCATTTACATAAATTTATTTACGTTTAGTATATGTATACATACGTATGTATGTGTCAGTGGTATACTGTTCTAAGCCGCAGTATTTTTGCACAATCGCTTTCTAGACGTGCACTGAATAATGAGGTATCGGATAATCTGGTCGCTGGAATTGTCTCGATACCATTTTTGGACCGCGAGCTACTAGTTATATAGGGTTGTGTCAACATCTTTCAGATGTAGATACAAATTATATGTGATTCATGCCTCGGGGGTTCACGACCAAGAAGATGCCTTCGGGGGGATGGCAAAAATAACGTACTCTTTCCCTTTCATTATTCCGTTTCTATTCTCCATGTCGTCTGTTGCCAGTTTTCAACATGACGTTTTTGTCTTAAGCAGGATAAATATTATATTTACCATCGAGCGAGAGATCGAGCTGTACCATTGTGAGTTATTTTTTGACTGTCTAGACTGACTGTCAACCCTAGTGAATACAGGTCTTGAAGATCGTTGTACTTTATATGAGCTCATTAAAATTATACTCATTTGACTGTCGATAAGCGCCTACCTCACGTAGGTTTCATATACATTACTATAATATACATCACGTTCCAGTGTGTCGTACCGTTATTTTATTGAACCTATTATTATATCAGATTCAAATGCGATGGGTTATAATGTTTATAGCTGTTAGTGTTCGTTTTATTGGCGAATAACTTCATGTGCTGAAGCAAGGTGTTACCGCTTAATCTTTTGAATTTCTCTTAACTATTTTACAACGATATAATATTCTGTAATAAATGTAAGTTAAACGCAGTAACAATTAATTGCTTCATTAACACAACATGACTCATCCCATTGTCTTTATTAATACATAATTTGTTATTATTCGACTTAAACAATAAAATCGCAGACACTATCAGACGACGTCCCACAATGGCAACACGACCACGGCTCAGTGACTTATTTGTTCTTTGTTAAAAACTTATTGTACCTATTTATATTTAATTTCATTATGTTTAGGGATTTTAAACAGATTTAAGCAAATGTTTCATATTTTACATAAAATATGAAACATTTGCGTAAATCTGTTCTGTTGTATGTATGTACTACTATATTACTATTATATTTACTATATATTTTGGTTCCCTAGGTTTGGAATGCTTTACAGCAAACATAGTTACGGGAGAGATTAAGGTTTTAAGTGTCTCCAAAGTTATTTTATGGGTAGATACTGTGAACAACTATGCCAAAAAATAGTTTGTTTAAGATTTTTAACCATCTGCATGGTATTTAACTTAACTGTAATACTTATTACAATAAAATTATTCAAATTAAAACTAAATTATAAACAAAAAATATTTAGATCAAGACTGCTTTAACCACGTTAAAAGTGAGTTAAAACACAAATAAAAAATAAATTTACATAAGAAACAAAAAAACCCTGATTTTAGAACTTATTTACTTTATATAATTACTACAAAATATTTTTTCTATTTCAATGAAATATTCATCTACTTTTATATAAATAAATAAATAAATATGTTGGGACATTAACACACATATTTACAACATTGTTTTATAAAATAAAGAGTAGATTGATTGTGCTAGGTTACCTGGTCAAAATGTATAGGTACCGCACACATACTGCACTGTCCAGTGCATTGTATATTTTTGGTAAACTCATGCTACGGCAGAGGTCTAGAATTTTTTTACAAAGAAATAGTAGACTTTATTCCATCTGAATTCATAAATAAGATGTAACTTCAATAAATATTCAAAATTTTTTTATATGATGAAGCAAATAGGTACCTATAAGAAAGTCATTATTCGTAATCTCAGTCATTATTATTATAGGTACAACTTTGGTGTATAATAATCATTATCATTATAGCCGCGCTCGATAGACACCTGTCAAAGGCCATATTGTTATGCACTAGCGTCGAGACGAATTCCAAGTGACCCATAATGTCTAATGGTCGGCAGATGGCGGGTGACGCAACGTTCCGCTTTCCGCTACCTAATTTAATTGCGGCTCACTTTCACGCTGCGCACGCGCACACGATGGGTGATCACTGCTTTATACCTTGTTTATATGCAAATTAGATTTAACTGCACTCTTCTTACTTCCGAATAGGAGGATTGAGGATTGATGTTATTTATCAAACTTACTTTTATAAAAAACGATTTTATATTTCTTTCAATGTAAAGATTTGTATTTATTTACTACTGTTACTTAATTATCTTTCGCTAAGTAACCTAGAACGTGTGCTAAAAATGTATCACTCTCCAGCTTATAATCTAACTTTATGCAAACAATCCCGTTACTCCGGTGATCTCCGAATTACAGGTAAAACAATCAAACAAACACTTAAGATAACAAAATATTTATAATGAAGTATTCCAAAATATATAATGTAATAAGTATTCATAATTATATAGAATAGTTCAAAATGTGTTACAACTTTACTATCAATAAAAACAATTATTTCTCAACAAGTCTTCACCGATGATAAAAAGAGCTTAATAAATTCAAATCGATGTACTCGTAATTGGCTCGTCAAGATAATCGATATATAATAGACATAATACGTTATCGATGATTTACTTGACACCTGTGATAGTGATAGCCGTGTAATTGACACGATGCATTCCGCTTTATGATATAACAAGTTAACAGCATTATTAAAGCTCGCAACATTCTCGTCATATAATGCTATAAACATTGACCAGCGGGATAATGTATGGAAATGTACGAGCTATTCTAAATGAGATAGCTATTCTAAATGATAACAATTTATTGTTTAATAGATAATTTGTTTATTATTGCTATTATGAAACATCCTCTGCGTTGATTTTAGGTGATTAAAACGAGTGAATTTTCAAGAAATCTATGCAAAGTATTATAATAATTATTATAAACTAGCGATTAACCCTCACTTCGTACGGGTTCTTCCCTAGGTGATTCTTTAAATTGACATAATTTTTATTTATTTATAGACCGATTGAAATAAAGCAAACACTGAGTGTTAAGTAAAGCTTACCACAATACATTACTGAAAACCTCACTCAAATTGGTTTAGCCGTTTCCGAGATTAACGCGCACAAACGTGCAGAAAACAAAAAATCTAAAAATAATTGTTTTTGAGTTTTGTGTTCCATTGCGTTAATAAAGACTCCTAATAGTAGTTTTTCTCAAATATCTTCCATGTACAGACAGCGATCAGTAACATTTTTATTATAATATGTATAGATTTATTTTATGTAGATATAGGTACAATATTTTAGATAAAAATTGCGCTCAGCAGGCTATCTTTCTTTCGGGAAAGGGTAAGGGTATCCAGAGGCAACATATCTTTCTCAATGGGTCCCTTTATATTATAAAAAAGGATTTAGATACAAAAAGGATACGACTTTACATGTACATGCTATAACTACGTAGCTACTTCATACATTTTAAAATAATGTAGTGTCCTCATTTTATTTATTCTACAACTGAACGTGGATTTCTCTGGTTCTATATAGAAATATTTGCTTAAACTCACAATGTCTGCAATTAATCCAAAATTCCCTCCCGAACAATAACACTTCGTAACGGCGCGTAGTCGCCGCGGTTAGTTGCTCATTCGCGCCATATAAGGAAAGTGTAATTAAATTAGAAAATATAGCGTGTTGTAAGCCGCGAAACAAAATGCAAGAGCAATGCAAGCAAACTGGAACCGAAAGCGACAGCGAAGCGACGGATTACCTCGAATCTAACCAGCATTTGTGTACGCAGATTATTATAATTAAACAAGTTTATTAAACAAAAACTAAGTCACATTGTGTAAACATATACAACAATTTATTTAAAAAAAAATGGCTACCGTTACTTCAATTTAAACTTTTAAAATTGTACCGTAGTTTGTCTGCCAGTGGTCACGAGTTCGATTTTGCCTCAAGTTAATTGGATTATTTTCCTTGGGTACTTATACTTAATTATGTCCTTTATTAGTTTCAAATAAGCTTGCCATTTAAAACCATAAGGAGGAGTTAGCAACTACTGAATAATATATATTTAATCTGTAGTCAGGAAGTAAGGTACGAAGCAAACAAATTTTCCGCCACTAATGAGTAACTTTAGTATTTTATATAACACAGAGAAAACATTTAATTAATTACATAATGATATCGCTATTATAATCATTACGATGACCTTGCAGATACCACTTAGTTGTTATCCGCCGAGCGCTCCGGCAACACTACAAAACCATATGTTATATTCGTTAATTAATGTTACAAAAGCAATTAAAGCGATTAAGCATTTTAACTTAAAGATACATACGAGGATTACGCTAGATTTAAAGTTGTCGAAAGTGACTACAATACAGTTACTGTACGATTAGCACATATTATATTTTGTTTTTATTTTTATTTTAAATTTAAAGCATCTGCATAAAAGATTATTTATTTGTAAGTTTTAATTTTCGATTATGTGCCAGACCCGATTTGGATAACGTATGTTGTGAAGGTTTTCTCGGTAGGTCTTTTTTTATTTCAAACTGAAAAATCTCAATTTAATGGCTTTAATATGTTATTTAAGATTTGTTGTCAGTTTTAACTCGAAAATTATAGGTGTTGGACAGTCTCAACAAACTGGCAAGTGTCAAATGTATTTTTTTTGACGATACGCTCCAATTTTTGAAAGAATGAGAACAAGATAAATATATATATTTTGTCTCTTTCGAAACCCCTAAATTAAAGATGGCGGTCCTAGATTTCTAAATACCCATCTTTTTCTCTTATCCTTATTGTTAAGTAAAAATATAAAAAATATTTTTTTTAATTATCAGTAGCCGGACTAATAAAAATAATATCAGTCATACATTAATAGTAAGATATATTTTACTGTATCCATAGGATCAGCCAAAATTGTATATTCAATATATTTATGTTATTGTTATATTATATTATGTTTGGGACATTAATAAATTATATACCTACATATAACCTTCTGCTTCTTCATCAACGTCTAGGTTACACAGCTAATCTAAGGGATTCAAGATTTTGAAAGCATATCCTTATTGCAATACCACAAAGAAAAGAATGCCTTCACACTCTCGTCCGATTATTAGGATATACCTAGTTGACGTTGAAGCAGTGTGGTCGACCTTTAAGCTAATCAATGTTTATTAATAAATTGTTACATGGCCGGCCTGCTGTCTGTCCGGCGCGGCGCGCTCGCCATACATTAGCATGTAGAGTAGCTCCGGGAGCAGACGCAAAACAATGAACTCTTTATTGCGTATTGTTGTTTGAGCACTGCAGTCACGTTAGAGCCTTGTTACGTTGACCTAATACTCGTACTACTTCAAAATCATTTACTCACGTTGTTTATTTTGATGGATCGTTGTAGCGCTGCGAGAGTCGAGACGTATGTCTGAATAGCATCATCTAGTATCTGCTACAAAAGATATCACGGGTTCGACTCCGCGACGTGATACATTAATTTCTAAGGTTATTTAAAAAAATCCTCTTAATTCGTTTTAAGAGCAGTTATAAATAAAGACATATTTTTATAGCTGAGATGATAAAGAAATGTCTGGTTCTCAGATATCTCGAATAATTTCCCTCACCGAGCGAATGTGAGCAAATTAACGGCGGCTGGCGGCCGGCGCTATCTGTGCATCGCAGCTCTACATTTATCAATGCAGGTTTCTATTTGGAACGAGAACTACTTATGTGCAGACATCGAGCGAAAAAATAAAACTGCCTTTTCAAACTTTTCATATATATTCATTTTATATCTTTATAATTTCTAATTTCTATGCATAATAAAAAATGAATGTAATTATACGTTATTACGTACACGTTTGTATAAAAAATTATGCATACAATAAATACAATATAATAATACAATATAATAATACAAGAATTATTTATTTTAGATGTAAATGGGTACGAGTATAGAAATGGTTTTCCTCCCACAGGAACTCTTTTTCCTCGTTCCTGTAGGTATAAAAGTTGGACTTTTTTATAAAGTAACACAGAGCGCCATCTAGTTCCATGGTAAGCTACGAGGCTTGTGCTATGGATACCAGATAGTTGAGATTAGAGACACTACATATATAACTTTAAATTACATTAAACTAAAAAAAAAACTTTAAATACATATATAATACATATTATAAATATGTATAAATATAAACACCCATGACTGGAGTACAAACATTCGTGCTCATCACACAAATGAATGCCCCCAGCAGGACTCGAAACCGCGACTGCTGGCACAACAAGTAGGGTCACTACAAACTGAGCCAAACGTATGATCAATTACGAAGACTTTGTATCTGTGGCAAAGAAACTAGTTTGAATGTGAAATAGAATAAAAAGATAACCATATAAATTATATAAAAAGTTTGGTTGTTGTGTGTTTTAAATATGTATAAAATATAAATAAAAATAGAAAATTTACTTCAGAAACATCCGAATTTCTATATAGTTCATATCTTATGTCACATCCGTCTTACATTGTAATAACACCTTATTACAATCCTAAAATCGATAAAGACTCGAATAGAAAGACAAAAAGAACTCCTAGTAAAACTTACTAGATATTCATTTTAAGGTATAAAGATCAAAATTAGATCAAAATACATAAACATCAAAGCCGGTGACAGAGGCCTTAACTTAATTATAAATGAATATGAAGTGAACATAACGATAAAAAAACCGCCATCTGTTTAGGAACCAAGGGCCATCCTCGCGTATAAAAAGTCCTGCCAATAAATAACGACGTGGCGCGTTAACATGTGTAGAAAAACTAACCCACATGCTATCATCTGATGATGTAACATTTTATAATACATCTACTATACGTTACGCGACTTTGTCTGAAAGTACGAACCAGCGGTGTGATGTATCCAGTATCCATTGAACGCACCAAACAAAGCCATAATAATTACATGTCAATACAAAACTCTAATTACAAACTCAATTCCTTGATCTTCATTGTTTCAAATAAAAAAAAAATGTTAATTTTATACAGTAATTGCAAGATTGACAAAAACATCACAGTGTATGAAGTCCATATAACATTCGTTATGCATGCTTTGTTCCGTAGCACAATAGGCAAAACCAGCGAAATCCGGTACTAATTCGTCTAAATGATGATATTCTGTGCTTAATTTTTCAATTTATCTCATAAAAGAAGTTGGCGGCTTTGCCAGAAGTATGATAACAAAAGTGTACCGCCACCGCCGCGCCGCCCGCCGCCCGGCGCCCACAGCCGACATCAAAGGCCCCATAACAAGTAGGCATACTTTAGTATGCAAAGCCATAGATCCCTCGTTCTGTTTTCCATGTGACCAAATAAACTAAATAAATACAGCTCGTGCTCAGCATTTATGGCCATTTTGACATAATTCTATAGAAAAAGTTTACCAAAGTTGTACAGTGTATGAGGAAAATAATATACCTACGTATGTATATCGTAAAAGATTAGCGTTTTATTCATATTTATGAAAAACAAACTGATTATTACAAATCTTTCAGCGAAATCTTTAAACATATTCCCCAGTTTACTCCATGACACAGTCAAATGTGATATTGTAAAATAAAATTAGTAATAAAATCTTGGTTTAAATTCATTTTTTTCGTAAAAGTCAATAGACATGTACTTACTCATAGAGACAAGCAACAAGTTAATATTTAAAATAAAACCAGGTTTTGAAACATAAAGAGTGTATGTTGTATTGTATTCAGCCCTTTTTAACGTCCCACTGCTGGGCACGGGCCTCCCTTCGATACGAGGGGGATCAGGCCATAGTCCACCACGCTGTAAGACACGTGGTAATCATGTTGGAAATGATTCGTACATGAAAATATCAGAAGTGAGAGACCCGGGATTTGAACTCGCTTCACTTGGTTTCCCAAGCGAGCACGTTACCATTATCTTAAAATAAAGAGTACCTACACGAAAACAAAGCTTCAATAGAGCCATTATTGAATTCGATTAGAGACTATCATCTTTTCAAATTGAGTTAACTGCTCCGTCAACGTGAGGCATTCGTCTAAGAGCTGATTCAATTGAAGAGGGCAGTAACTGTTTGATGGACCGTTTCCCGAACAGCCGGCACAAAGCCGCGCTAATAAACCTGCCAAGTTGTGTGGTCTCCGCATATTGCATAATTTTAATCGGTCAATCTTTACGAAGAGTTACGCCCAAAAATATATGTACATGGGAAATGGATGTCAAGATTTCATTATTTTCTTAATTATGCATAACGTAACATTTATGTTAGTTAGTATGTAAATTAGTGCGTTATGCAAATACAAAAGAGCTGGAGAGACAATAATGTCGTACGTAGATAATTAAATGCTATTAATATTAATAATAAAAATTGAAAGAAATCTATAATAATATAATTAATACATATAATTGTTTTTTTTAAACGTGCTGTCTAATAGATCAGTCGGATTTAAAAATTATTTTTGGTTTTAAAGGCCAATTCTTGAGGAAGGTTACAAGGCTATCTAACATCGCGCTACGACTCTAAACATCGAAATAATTATACATTAATAGACTACGCAAGCGAAGCCGCCGGAAAAGCTAGTTTTTAATAAAGAGGAAAATGTTTATTGTGCCTTAGGTTTTAAGTTTTCGTCTAGAATATATGAGTCGAAGGAGCGCTTAAGACCCGACTTCGCAAAGCGTATTAAACTCAGATTACATTAAGTACCCACATACATATGTATATACTTCGTATTCGTAAGGGATTGGGAAATAATGTATTTTGTAAATAACTTTGCTATGATTTATTTCTCAACATTTAAGCACATATTTTATTTAAATATTTTTAATAACACACTAAACTTAATGACTAGATATTTCTATAACCTTCATTCGCATTAAACGAAGCGAGTTTTCCGTCTTCTCGCCACTTATTCAACTTAGATAATTGCGATTTCTTTCCGGCGGCGAGCGTCGCGGAAACACCGAAATTTCTTACACTCACTAATTGCATTTACGCACTAATTATTCACGTTTCACGAGACACGGTACTTCGTCGTTGAGTTTTCTTTGCTGAACCAATTCTTTATAATTTAAATGAAACCGTAACTATAGTGACTAGAAAAATCACGAAAATAATTTGGCGAGGAGCTCCGCAAAATTTGTTAATTAATTAACATAAAATTTACACTTTCTACTCTATAGTGTTTTTTTATTCATGTATTTTTTTAACCAAATAATAAATAATATTATATCTTCGAACTTAAGAATTAGATAATAATGATATAATTTTATAGAAGCTACAAAATTACTTCTATCACTGAAAATATATAAATTGTCAGGTTAATCATGAAACCATAATGTTTTATTGCCTTCATATTCTCGAACCTTATTTGAATAAGACATCTCACTTTCACAAAAAAATTAGAAAGCACACTTTATGATTCCCCACGTCCGTAAGCTATAACCACGCGTATCACACGTCGTAGCATCTTACTGTGGACCCTAATAATTTATCTGTAATTTTCCTTACTTGACATTAGCTCTATATAAATCATATATGTATACGTATATACAGATACATTGGTTATTATTGGCAATCAGTATCAAGTATTAAACGCCTCACCCTCGATTCGCTCGGGTAGGAACTACTCTAGTTACGTTTTAACGTTTATTATAGATTTCTCAGAGATGAGATATTTACCCGCAGTAAAAAATATCCTATATTTTGACCGAATAACCAGCTATCATCATACTAAATTTCATCAAAGTCTATCCAGTGGTTTTCTCGTGATGCGGTCATAGACAGAGAGAGAGACAGACGAAAATTCTAAAAATTATAGTTTCGTCCTCTGTATTGATAATAATGACTATTTCAATAAGATTTTTCAAAAAATATTTAATTTATCGATTTGACTCAATTAGAATTTTATTACATAGGTATATGTATAGATAGACAATTATTCCTGTCTGGTTAACATATAGGTATAGCAGAACATATTCAGCATTCTCAACCATCTAGATAGTATACCTAAGTACCTACCTATAGACAATACAGTATTTTACGGGTTGCGATATCAATTGTTAATAAAAGAATTTTATACCAAACTATTTCGAATCCGATTTTAATTAACAAACTTGTATTGTACAGCCGAATGTGAACCGAACCCGTAGTAGTATTTCTGTCGTGTCAGTCCGCACATCGCGCGGCTGTGTTGCGCCATTGATGCGTCCGTCAATGAAGCGCTCACTTCCGCTGCACCGCTCGGCTCAATACATGAGCTTAGAGCGTAATTCCAAAATAAGTATTTTTTTTGCATATAAAATCTATGTACCTAATTCTAGCAAGATAAAAAGATATTGTTCTTATATATTGTAACATGAGTAGTAATTAAAAATTTAATATACATTCATTCATTTATTATTCATTCATTTTATATTCATTTATTAATTAATAACTTTCACGTTATTAATGATAGATAATATATGGTACTACTATCTTTTCAATCTGAACCCATAAATGAAGATCTTGATTGAGTGTACTTTCAGTTAGCGAAGTTTATCGTCTTATTTTCGGTATATATATTTCTCGTCCTGGGGCGGGGGCGCAGTGAAACTCGTAAATAGGAAAACTTAAATACATTCACTTTTATTTTGTAAGCTCGCCGTCCCATTGTGCACTCCCGCCGGGCAAACTTGCGCAAGCGACCGAAACAAACATAATAAAACTTAGTTCTCCGCCACCGCCGAGGCCGCCCGCCCTCCGCCCGCCCTCCGCCCGCCCCGCCGCACTGTTTATACTCCATTTTTACGAGAAACCAGAGATGTTGTGTTTACTTCAACTATTTAAAGATCACGAGTACCTTTACAAAATTGAGCTCGACTCCATTTAGATTTTGCGCCCTTTGTTTTGACTTCGTAATTTCCAGTAGGTAAACAAAAAAAGTCCTGCTTTTGTTTACTCTACCGAGCTTAATGTTCATAGATCTTCTATATCTGCATAGCTCATAAACTGGCTATAGTTGGAAGATTTCTACTTTCGATGTGGTACAAATATATTATTCATGGTCTTAGCACCATAACTAAGTACAGCACAGTAACCCAATCGCAATGAAAGCGTGCGGCTTCGGACTGAGGAGCGGTACTCGACCGCAACACTGATACGGCTACGCGATACTGTTTTCTACTACATATTTGCAACATTTAACATTTTTAAATAAAAATGGTAAAGAACATTTGTTTTATTTTTATATTACCTACATGTAAGTCACTTTATATAAACACGTAGCTTATATATATTGTTCACGTAGGTGCTTAAGTCGTAGACAAATTATTTTCACTAGATTCTAGGAGGACATACAAATTATAATTAGTTTTTTATTTAGTATTTATTATTATACTGTATGTAGGTAATATAATATTGCAAAATTAAGCAATATAATATTAAGCCCATTTTAACATATGATATGCGGTGTACAAGTACCTATTTGCGGAGGGTCTAGGGATAAGAGGATACTCTGTATGTACTAGCTTTCCGAGTTCGCTGACCGGGATTATTGAACGATATAAGAAAAGGACATACGGGTGACAGGCAGCAGGAGTAACCTCCTACGTGCAAACAATAGATTGCATTTTTCTTATATTTATTATTGTAAATTTTGAATTTCACCTTAATTTGATTACGAATCGTTTAGGTATATCGTTTTTTATCTCCTATGACAGATATTTATAAAGATGAAGAATCAAAATATAAAACACATTTTGTAATAGCAGGAACTTTTTACAATGAATGCATTATTGCTGCCTATCATACAAGTAATACAAGTTAAAAAGACATCTATTTTGAGGTAGCTTGACAATTCAAATTTCTCCAGGAGGAGTAGTTCAAGCAATTTAATCGAATCATCGTCATGACAACCGCCGAAGTACCCCATCGCGTGGTCCTTGACAATTTACCGTCGTAGATTTGTCGTCGATAAAGAATTCATATTAACTTACAAACATAATTTGCTAAATTATGATGATATTTTGTCATTTTTGGATGCCATAAAAAGTAAAAGATGTGACCATTATTATGATCACTTATATATCTATATCTATTAAAATAACAGCACAATCTATAAAATACCTACTGACCCTATACTGTAGGTATAAGGTGTACCTAATTTGCTTCTACTTCCCATAAACTGTCAGACTCTTATTTAAATAAACATTCATGTAACACAAAGTTTCTAGCTACTGTATAATAATTGCAAGACTTCCTCATTCCCGTATAAGATAAGCTTTGTCACAGCACAATGCGAGTGCGTTGCCCCGAGGCTCCGGCCGGCCCGCGCGGGGATGCGGCGAGCTGGCGAGCTGGCGACTAGCCTTAATTGGATAATCGCATTCACTCCCGCACTCCTGTACTTTTGCCGACCGTCCCTTTACCTACATGCGGACCCATTGTTGTTATATTCATGAAACTTGTGACTCATCCCTCCGCTGCTCTGTTACTTCTTCTGTCAGTTGCCTCGCGGACAAACATGCTAATAAAAAAGAAACTAAATAATACAAACACCATACAATAAATGAACGTATGTCATCATTTATTATAACTGATATACGTCATTATGATCAGTGTGGGAAACAAAATAAAACTAATGAAGCACAAAATTTATGTCCCAGACTCCAGACACATGTCTGTGCGACACTGTAATATGTCTATCGATTCTACCTATAGAATATTTACCGCATTTTAAATATTGACAACAACAGTTTATAACTGTAGATTGTATTAAATTTTCTTTCTTTTCGAATGAGGATTAAAGTTAAATTCCAATATTTTACGGCGAATTTACTGGTGTCATTTCAGTGAAGGTTGCTATGGTTTCTTGCTTGTTTATGAGAGATTCGCTAAAGCTCACTTTTCTTAAATTAATTAAAACCATAACAAAACAAATATTAATTACTCATTTAATAACGATATCCATTTTAAACGATAATCCGTCGAATTTATTAATTTATAGTTTTTAATCATTATTTACTTATTATACTCCTTAACTATTATTGAGTCATCTGTTATCGTAAGTTATATAAATATTTAATTCAATATAGTTTGGGTAAAATCACAAATGATCCTAAATATTTTCTCTTGCGTTTAAGTAAAAGTTTGTATTAAGGATGGGCTTACACGAGGAAAGAACGACCCTCGATCATAATCCCGCTATTTATCTATAATATTATGAGTTCGAGGGGTTCCTTTATGAGTCTTCACGTTATGGATTATAAGCGATATGAAATGTAAGAAAAATAGGCTGTTTTTATTGAACTTTCGACAAACATTTATTATTCATGTCTAGCTTTTATTGGTATAACAAGCAATTCACCCTCGCTTTGCTCGGGTGCGTCCCTAGTAAAAAACAAAAACCAATCTATCCCACGGGAACCGTACATGTTTCCAGGATAAAAGTAATCTATGTGCTATTCAAAACTATAACCTATGTCGGTTCCAAATTTCATCCATATCCGTTCAGCTGTTCTGGCGTGATTGAGTAACAAACAAAGTTCCATCCATCCAACTTTCTTATTTATTATATTAAATAACTCAAAGATACATTTAAAGTTTAATATTCATTCAATTAGTGAAATTAGTCATTTTAGGTTTGACTTTGAAGCACTCTTTACGAAACAAACTTAGTTAATATTATCTTATATTGGTCGAAAAGATTACATATTTAAAACAACCGAAAATGTGACCGCTTAAGCAGCACAAGTATGAAGTAGTTTCGTAATAGCCCTTAAAACAGTAGCGTGAGGACAGAGTGTAATTTGCGTAAATGGAGATTCTGAGACGTATGGCGCTCAACTTGACCTATTCGTGATCGCGTGGGCGACCGGTATAGATGCCCAAAACCACTATATTAACCAAAATTGCTCTTTATCATTATCGACTAAAGGGATAAAATACCTTGAGCATTGACAAAGGACTTTACTATGTACCTTCTAATGTCGGTGTAGTTTTGATTGACGTTGAAGAGCTGCTTACAACGCTCCGATCGAGCCCTTCGCATAGTTACGAATATAGTCACCTGCGTGGGCGCAAGTGTTGACATTACATTAGTGTAACTTATTTCTAAGTACCCAAGTGAATTGTTATTCTTAAACTTCCAGATTATACAAAATCATTTTATGAGTATATATTATATACTATAATATTTATAACATGAAAATTAGATATACATATGTACAAGATTAGATATACACTGCTTAGTCAGTCCATTATTTGACAAAATCTTTGGATTAATTCTATAATACTAACACACGCATTAATACAAAACATTGTATTAACAATAACTAAATACGTATTAAACAAGAGTGAGCGATCAGAATTCCAACAATTAGAAAAAAACTAACCAAATTCGCCGTTCACTGTTCAGGATCGATTTTTACAAAATGAATTTCGTGTTTCCCTGATCTTTTGTACCATTCTATTCAATTTAACCGTAATTTACTTCGTTTTCAGTAGCATCTTTGGAATTAGTTTCCTGACGAACTTTCATAATATTAAATATGTAACATTTTTATCTTTATAATCTTTTCAAAGTAGATTCTTATTTTTGAACGTTTGAAATATATTTATTTATTTTATTTATTTATTTATTTATCATTGGGAAACATACAGCGTATAGTTAATAAAATTTAGTTAAATACTTCTAAACAAAAATCTTAAGCCAATAAAGTTTCCACTAAAAACATAAACTAAGTGAACTTAAAATTTATCAGGAATAAATCGAACAAAAGCAAGAATACTAAACATTAACAAAATTTATGTTTTTTTTTTAATAGGTGAGCGAATTTTTTGAACCCATTATTGAATAAGTCGATGTCATGATATTGCTTATTATACATATTGCAGGATCTTACAATAAATGAATTGTCACAATACTTTGTTCTGGAGACAGCGGTGGAGAAAGTAGCCTGAGAACGAGTGCCATGTCTAGGGCAATTAAATGATATTTTATTTAATAGGTACGGAGAGTCAACTAAATTATTAATTATTTTGTAAAGAAAGAGCTGATCTCTTTGTTCTCTACGCTTTTCTAGGGAAGTAGTATTACTAAAAGAAGCAGAACCAAATCTATTTTTTAATCTTTTTAAAAATTTATTTTGTATTTTTTCAATTAAGTCAATATATTTATTATATTGTGGATTCCAAGCTGTAGACGCGTATTCCAGATTAGCCCTAACATAAGCATTATATAGCAGTATTAATGTATGAGCATTTTTAAAATCTGCCCCTTGCCTAAATATAAAGCCTAGCATCTGATATGACTTAGTTGCTACATGATTTATATGATGATCGAATATGATTTTACTATCCAGGTGGACTCCAAGGTCCCTTACCTCTGTTACTCTTTTTAAATTAGCGTTCGAGATTGAATAGTTATACGAAATTTGATTTTTTTTTCTTGAAAAAGTAATTGTATAGCATTTTTCTAAATTCAAATATAGACTGTTGGATCTACAATACTGTTCGAGTCTATTTAGATCGTCTTGCAGGTCAGCACAATCTTGTTTATTCTTTATAACTTTGAATATTTTTGTATCATCTGCATACAATAATATATTTGAATTTAAAAAGCATCTATTGATATCATTAATGAATATATTAAAGAGTAAAGGTCCCAAGTGCGAACCCTGAGGCACTCCTGAAGTAATTGGAACAAAGGAAGAGGTAAAACCTTTAATTGCCACAGCCTGGGATCGATCGCGTAGATAAGATGCTAGCCACCGAAGCAGATTGCCATGTATGCCGATGTATTCAAGTTTTTTTATTAGAAGGTTATGTGAAATTTTATCAAAAGCTTTTGAATAATCGGTATATATAACATCTACTTGGTATCCAGAATCCATTGCATTGCATATACATGAGGTTTCTCTCAAACGTAGGTATATACGAGTATGCTACCTTATCGAGTCAGACATTATGTAAAATCTATCTCTAAGAGTAAGACAGCGCGTCTCATGGCCATTTCACGCGTTTCATCTGCCGACAGCACGAAATATGGACACTACGATACGAGCGGTGCCTGATTTGTATACCTTACCTACTATCCTATAGGTATTGTATGCATTTTTATTGCAGTACGAGCACACGATGCGGTACCGACGAGCCGGTCACGCGCTGCGGCGTACTCAAACAATAGGGCTCACGAAACTATGTAAATCTCCATAAATATTTGAATATAAAAGAAGGTATGTTGACGTAAGGCTTATATAAGACTTTATGTTCTTTTTATTGATATTGGTAGCTATGGTTGCGTGAATTCCGTCCGGATTGTCTTGAAGGTAGGGTCCAATAAGCGACGGAATGGACAAAGTAGAGTAGTGGCATCGTTCGAGAGAATATGTATCCTTTAAATATATGGGTATACTAAATGTAAATCTGCTAATTGCATTAGAGCCACAAGTTATTACTAAGTTAAATGAACATCGTATGCACTTTATTATTTAAAGGTTGTATTGCATCAACATATTATGTCTATAAATTATTACAATTCTTTACTGAACGTCATGAGTCTACTACCAGTTCGGAAAGAAGAAGCCTCAGACCTAAGAAGAACTGGCTGTAAAAGTACTTTTCTCCTTTTATAATATCCTTCTAACATTTAAGAAATGGGACTGCCCATGGGAGTGACCACATATTAAAGAAAACGATTTGTCCTTACAATAAAAACATTCAAAAGGTTGTATACATCAATTATATAAAAGTACTTAAATTTTGAAGCGATCTCTATAAAACAGATCAAATCTAAGCTCACGTTCTCACGAGGCATATATGGGCAGCTTGTGAAGTCGCCGCCACCATGGTGGCTCCGCCGAGGCGCGGGTTCAAGGCTCGCGTAACCGGACTGGATCACAGCGATCATGCTCTAAACTGTTCCCATGACAAATGCTTGCAATATACCGATTTTACGCTTTTCAAAAGAAGGCTTGATATCTTTTATAAATTTAACAGGAAGATATAATCACAGTGAAAGAAAGCTAACAAAATTGCCAGATATTCTCTTAGTCATAGTGCATTGAAAGGTTGATGACAGGTTTTACTTTTAAGCTTAAAATGTAGGTGTACATATACTCTTTTTTTAATCTATGAATACTAATAGTATTTTAATTTAACTACATGAGCACATTTAATATTTTTCTACATATAAGAAAATTCTAAGTAAAATTTGTTACATTAAATATTTTTTGGAAAATGTTATTGAAATTGTCATTCCTCCTTTTTATGTTCGTTGTTTTATGTCAACATAAAGGAAACTTTTTATTGCGAGAAAATATCTCATCTCTGAGAGATCTAAACAAACCGTGAAAACCTTCTTAGAGACGAACCCGAGCGGAGCGAGTAGCGAGTCGCTAGTATCATTATGTTTCTGAATAATAAATATACTTCTATGTCAGGAACACTCAAACGACACTCATCGTAACGCTTAAAATTGTTTTATGTTTTAATTACGTACTTAACAAATAACCTTCAGCTCGTCGTTAGTTTGGGGCGGTCCTTGTTACGTTAATATTGGTATTTAAAATCCACCGTCATGATGCTACGGCAGTTCTTTTGTCCAAGTCAAGGCTGCAACGTCGTCTTCTAAAGTACTCGCCGACGCGCCGTAATTACGAGCAGAATTGATACTCGGTGAAACCCATAAGTCGTACTCGTCGGCGCTCGGCGCCTGTCGCTTTCTAGATATGATAAACGAAATATCCTGATATCTCAATAGGTACAATTATTACTTCGTAAAAGCACTGCAACTTAATAGTCGATAACTGAACATATTTCATAGGTACATATACATATTATTGTATATTTTTTTACTCAAAAGAGAATTAAATGAATTTATAATGGTTAACCATTAGTCTAATTAAAAATGTTCTTTGTTAACAGATTTTTGAGCCACCATGGCTTACTACCGCTGCGGGCCCACTGCGATCGGCAGCCGCGCGTCCTGGTCGGTGACCATGGAGTCTAAGCTGGAGCGCATCAACTATGACAGGATCTTTAATGCGTTCGAAAGAACCAACGCCTTCGAGTACGTGAGAAACACTTTCGAAGGGAAACAAGAGGAAAGGCACATAGGGCACGGCGACATCGTGGTCAATAGAAAGATGTCCAGTTCCTTCGAGAGGGCGGACTGCGCCCTCGCCGCGCAGACGCCGTGTGACGACGACGAGGACTTCTATAGAGAGAAGATTTTGTACTCGCAGGCGAGACAACTGTTCCCCTTGCAAGAAGATCTAGCTGACTGGATCAATAAAACTATCGGTGAGTGCTACTCCTTAAGATATGGTTTTGAATACGCCTTAAAATGAAATTATTTTATTATGTCAAAAATATTTTTCACTAATGACTAGCAAATAATGCCACTAATTGAATTTTAGCTAATTTACTTATCGGTTAAAACAGTTAATTATTCATGATTACCATACCTACGTTTAGTTCTAATTAATTTCGATACTTTAATTAGAGGTCATTTTAATCATTAAAATAAATAACAATTTATCATTGATTGTTTTTATATATGAATGCAGGTTATTCAAAACTAGAATCATTAATAAAGGAATATTATTTAACGTGTATACAACCGTCATCGTTCTGCTTCCCACTGTACCAGTTATACTGTAACCGTGTCATAATTGCATGTATAGAGTTAACTTGTTGTACATGGTTGTGTTTCTGCGTATTCTCTAGGTTAAGTTCTGAGTTAGCGCCATTATATATTACAATAATTTAGTTTGAATAACAAGCTTAGGTTCGGTTCCGCGCGCCGCAAGCACTGACGTGCATACGTTACGTACCCGGTACTACGACAACCGACATAATTATTCGTCTGTTGTAAGGTTTCAATAAATTACATAGAGTCGTACTCAAGTAATGTGTGTAACAAAGTATGCAAATTTTAAATAAAAATACCTTTACGGATTTTTGCGCGAATTTATTTTGATTTTTGTTCCCGACGTTTCGAACGCTTTACAACAATCACGGTCAGAGACTTCAGTCTCTCGTCTTGAAAAAATCCAAAAAGATAGTTTTATTTAAAATATTCGCATAAATCTAAAAAGTATGTAGAAATAATACTTTCTTAGATTTGCGCGAATACTTGACATTTTAAATAAAACTATCTTTTCGGATTTCCCGAGAGAGTCTCTCCCGTGACCATGATTGCTGTAAAGCATTCGAAACGTCGGGAACCAAAAATCAAAATAAATTCGCGAAAAAATCCGAAAAGATAGTTTTATTTAAAAAGTATGTAGAATTATTTTATTAAACATGTATAACTTGTGCTTTGCATATCTGTAAGTTTAGATTGAGGTGATAGTTTTTGGTCATAGGTCCATCTGCTCCTTAATTAAATTGTTGTTATAATACTTTCTGTAACCTTTAGTTGACTTTTTTGATCCATTCGTATTCCTTTTAGTATCTGAATATATGAAATTATTACATTTATAGAAAACTAGAAGGTAGAAACCGATTTAACAGTAGGTACCTACTATACACAAATATTCCGGAACTTCAGTAAATTATGACAAGGACCGTACCGATATTAATCGCGATGCTAAAAAGAACTGAGCGGAAACACAAAAACATCGGTACTTTTTACCAAAAATCAAGCTTTACACAAACAAAGGCACATTAACGTTTTTACGAAAGTAACAATGAGCTAATCCAATATAATTATTAATAAAGGATGAATGAGGAAGTTATTACGTATTGATATGTAACGTAAGGCATTAGCCGCTTCGTCGCGGCGTCCTTTGAGAGGTCGTCGACATCGCTAATTATATTGTTCTACGCATACTGTATACATGCGCCTCATCGCCTTATATAGCTCTAATCTTTGACTTAAGAAAGAAACCTCTAGAACACCTTCACCGTAACTTACCTTTTGACTAAATAGTATTATTTTTATGTATATTTTTATATGAGTTTGTAGATAATAGGTACGCAAATATTTAGATAAACATAATGCTGATAAATGTAAATAAAGTAATTTGAACTAGAGAAAGCCAAGGCATGTTGACACAAACGAGTAAATTCCTAAATAGCACAACTGAAGTCAATAACGTGTAAGAATTTAAAAAGTATAAACAATACGTCTACTGGACATCCGTATTTTGACGATATTAGCATTCTCAAGTAATTTGTAGATGATAAAGCTAATCGTCCACAGAACAGTGCAGTGTTTTGTCGCGTTATGTAAAATTATTCAAATGAGGGAATAATGTTAATTGTTAAGTTATCTTGTGTATTTTTTATATTTTGTGTATTTTTTATTCATTGTTTTATATTTCAAACACATATATACATATGCACTTATTTTAAAATGAAGTTAGTACTAAAATGGATTCAGGAGATTCACCACATGATATTTTCCACTTTCAAATTACCTTTTAATGTGTTATTGATTTTTAGTAATTAATATTTTTAGTAGAAAAGAAGTTGGAACGTGAAATCTAAAATGTGATCAATTTCAATTCAGAAATACAAAAAACATAAACGTCTAAGGCAGCGTCTGCAGCGGCAGCGCAATGCCACGCTATGCCACCAGTAAACAATTAGCTTGAGGCGTAATATCATGGTGATGCTGACACCTAGAGACTAGAGACAGCGTGACAATTGATTTTACGAGTTTCACTGTCCTGGATAGTACGGATATGGACTGACTTCTCTCAGTCGCGCTACTGCGACTGGATCTTGAACCCGTGTACATTGAGCAACTTTATATTTCAGCTAAACTTAAAATATAAAAGCGTTACTTTACTCATCAACTAATGTGTAAATGTTTGCTAAACAAACTAAATCAAATTAACAATTTTGGTACTCTTCAAGTTAATATAAATTACCATTAAAATTTATCTATAATTTTAAGACTTATTTCATATAATATTTATCTTCATATCTGACAAATATTATAAAAGAGAGAATAATTGTTTTTGTTAACACAGCAACAGACCAACGGATGATGTCATTTATGCATACACATACTACATACTTTTTATCACACTACATCCTAAAACCAAACAGTTCCCGTCGGTGATATGTTTATTGAGCGAAGTAAGTTCTTGTTTGTATCTTGTGCTAAATATAATGCAGATTATGATAAATAGTACATTTTTTGACATAATAATAATTAACAGAATAAAATTCAGCTATAATAATTGAGAGTGCAAAAGTCATTAAAAGTGGACAAAATTATTTCTATTTCAAATTAATAATAGCACGTGACGATTGTGTCAGCGCTGCACATGAGCGCGTGTAGTGTGTAGTGTGAACTCATCAACAAGTAGCGGGCGGTCCGTGGGTGGTCGTGAATGAACTACTGCGTGTAATAAATTGTAACCAATTAATTTTGCATATTATCATTTGTTTGAACGTTTCATTCGTATAAGTAACAAAGGGTAGATGTTATCTATTCCAAAGCTTTATAAGCTTGCTAAGGTTCCTTAACATACCTAGAAGGTCTTTAATAAAAATTTTAATCGATTTTAAAACGAGAGTTTCTTAACTTGAATTTTACAAAGTACATATTTTATAGACCTTTTTACATCAGAGAATTATCAGCGATTTATAATACTTTGAAGAGGCTAGTGTAAATAAAAATGTACAAATAAATATATCAGTTATATAGGTCGTATTATGTATTCATAATATTATGTTATGTACAATATGCGATTACGCATGTATGTACCTATATAATATATGAATGAGGCATTATTTCTGAATTGCTGGTATAGGTTTTAAAAAATAAATAAGACTAATGTAACTAAATGTAAACAAAATAATTAACTAAGTAATTGTGTTAAATAGATTGCTCTAGTAAGTGTATTATTATGATTGAATGTACTCTTCTTAGTAAGTTTTAACGTCATTGTTGCTACTAAGGAAGTGCATACCGTGGCAATCACCTATTTTGAGTATACAAACATTGTACGTACTCTCAAATATATACTCAACTACTACCGAGCTGGCGGGCCCGCCGCACCGCCCGCCCCGGGTCAGGCGTGCCCACGTCCGGCGCAATCAAACGCTCCACCGACACCGACTGACGAATGTTTCGTTATGACTTATGCTATGACATTACCTATCATTGAGATTTAAGGGAGTGTCGTTTACTGTGCAATAATGAAAACGGCGCTCCCTAAATAGATAGTAACATATGATTATGACATGAATTTTGAGATGATTTGAAATTCAGTCTAAAAACGAAACAAGATACTTACCTATTTTATTCAAATAAAAAGCTCGCATGAATATTAATGAAAGCTTTGATTCAAGACCATTTTATTCTACTGACTTGTATCAGAATAAAAAGTAGTCTAAATGAGATAAAATAAACGAATAATATCATGTTTTATCCGTCGCTCAATTACTTTGGTTTTTATTAAAATATTATGAACTATTGACTGGCCTAACAGTACTTGCATAAAGCATATACTACCGTCAATTAGATGAAACAGCTTGTATAAGATAACTTAAAAGCATAGTAAAAAATCCTAGCCAATAACAAACCAATTTGTCTACATCAAAGTCCCTGTCTTGTTTGCAATTGATAACTTCTAACCGGAGTATTTATGACTGTAAAGTATGAATTATGTCAGTACTCGGTGTGAACAACGCTATCAAGGTAGTACTCATTTCAACTGACACAGTGGACTCATATTTTAATTGTAAAATTCATAAAGCAGTTTGTTCATTGACGTCGTCACTCATAAGACGAATTGTTTTAGAGAGAACATTAACTAGTTGTAATAAACTATCTAGTTACTGGCTATTTTAGTGAGTTACGCCGTACGTGATATCTTCACGAGTAATAAATTGATTTTAATGGTTTTGTCAATAAAAAGACTATATATGTACTTCAGGATGAAATAATGTTGTGTAAATATCTTATCTCAATCTAATACATTCATAGATTATACGAATATTTGATATTTTTTCGCGGTTTCATTCGTATTTTGTAACGGTTTTATATTGTTTTTTTTTTATTGCCGACATTTCGAATGCTTTACAGCAAACGCGGTCATGTGAGAGACGCATCAGATAGCGTCTCTCCCAAATTATCTGAAAATTTGGCTTTTCGATCAAAATATTTTTGTTTCTTTTTTGTTTTGTCATGTATGTCTTAAAGATATATTTTAATAAAAAACAAATTAAAAGCCAAGTAATTGGGACACGTCTGATTCATCTCCATACTGAAAATGTCAAGAGTAAACGCTACTTTATTGTAATTGATTATCACCACACCCCACAGGCCACAGTCACACCTGCGATGGAGACACTCGAATTATAGATAATGCGCATTCCCAATAAGTGACAGTACATGACAATAATAAATTGATTAATTAGTATTGTACACACTAGTGTACAGTTCTCAGCACGCACTAAAGACACGAACGCTAAAACGACATAAGTCACGCCCACAACACACGCGATTACTATACTTCGTCGTGCGGCCACGTGCGTGCTGTCTAAGGGCAACAACAGGTGTGAGACAATCAGAAGTATTATGTTATAAATTTAAAATGGTCTTCATTTAACATAAGCTTGGGAAAAGAAATGGTCAATTCAAAGAAGGTATATATACAAAATATAATTTTCTTATTATGACATCTGAGAAATATTATAAGTAAGGCATCCAGGAGGATGACTAGAAAAATAAAAAATAAAGTCTAAAACTAATTTAAGAAAAAAATGAAAGATCATAAGTATTATTGGTATTCTGGAAAACATAATGTGTGCTGTCGATTTGAAACAGGCCTAAGAAATATAGATATCTGCTTATTTACAGAGTAACGCGTATGAAACTTCACCGCCCACTTCCTAGCTATTAAAGTAAACAACTATGACACGTATTAATCAAACATACAAGGACTCATGCAAATAAATCTATTAAAATATCATTACGTTGGATTGTGTACATTTTGTATAAAGTTATAGAAATAAACAGTTATAAGTAAAACGTTTGCCCTACCTGAACAGAACCGTTCTCCTCAAAGGATCCGCGCAAAAGGTCCAGATCCCCGCAACAGATACCTACTTCATATCGTAACTACTAGACGTATTGTACTAATAAACAACGATTTCTTTCGCTTCGCTCAAATGACGACCTGACAATTACAGATATTGTGATTGTGATGCTCCTCTGAAAACTCCTACTTATTAATAGACACTTAAATAACCTGTAGTACTCAGGGATATTATTAAAACAGATCCCTGCCATTTCCAAACATTATATATTATTAATATTAGTATCGATAGCTACAATAAATATTTTTATTGCTGACTAGCGTTTTCAACGTTTTCCTTTTTATGAATTTTCCAATTTTCCGGGTAACTTCCGATCTTGTTTTCCTTAAAACCTTATGCGGGCAGCGTAAGTAGTTCTAAAAAAACAAATGGACCAAATAGGTCCTCCCATTCTGAATTGATAGACTTATCAATATTACAGTATTTAATTTTTATTTATTTAATGATTTACATTTGTCTCATAAACTTTTTTGGAATACACATAGGTTTGTTTAGTTTGACGTTTTAGTTTGTTTAAATACCACAGACAAAATAAATCGTCCTCTTTCAGCATCCAAACAAAATATGCAATATCTAAGTGTAAACTGTTTAAAACAGTACTTTGTATTGAATCTTTTACATCGTTATTTGAAGTAAAGAAACATTAGTAGTTCTTACGCACAAATCGTTTTCTTGTCTCCAACAACCATTTAGGCAGTTAAGCCAATAGTCACGACGCGTCATTATACGCGGAGGCCCAATTATATCCTCGGCACAAACATGGAAATGCATACAAATATCAACCTTAATATAATCCAATACAGACGATAATCGTAAGTTTAAATATTAATAAGATAATAGCTTGCGTTTAGCGCATTGTTGATATTTTCACGCATCGCCACGTTCGTGACGACCGTTGATTTAGATGTCGCTATTGCTGCTTGTGTTCTGATTGAAATCTAGGTTTTTTCTTGGATTCCTAAAATGTGTCTATCACTTGCTTTCTGCATCTTCCGAAAATGGATTCGAATAAAGAGAGTTGAAGATCTGTTCAGGTTAGCCCTGAATAAAGAAGATTTTAGGAGGCTGATTGCCGACCTTCAGTAATAGCTCCGCTATCTCCATCCACTTAAAGAAAAAAATCTATTACTTAATTTTTGCATATTCACAATTACTTAATTCGAAACCCACAAAATCAAATCTAATTTAAAACTAAATTTAATTTACCCAGAATATATAATGTAACTTAAAAAAATAGACAGATAAACAAACAGTTGATTTTTAAATACAGTTCTCGTGTTTTAGTGTCGTGTCGTGTGCGTACCAACATAATATGAGTTTAATATAAAAAATATTTCGCAGTTACAACGGACAGGCACTTGAATTTTATTTACAATTAGGTACATAAATATAGTTTCGATAGTGACTAAGTAAATCTAAATCAAAATATTCAAAACATATTTAACATATAACGTTGAGTGTAAGAGCGACAACAAGGATGTCTTTATTTAATTTAGGTTAGTAGTTTGAGCACCTTTAATAGGCAAATTAGGGGCAAGAAGTATTCGTGTTGAAAATCACCGCCCACGCGCACTTGCCATGGAAAATATGTAACAATTGCTTACCAGCGACGACCGTCGCCAAATAAAGTCGTCAAGAAAATCTAATTTGTAACTTTCGTATATCATTAAAAATAACCGCCAATAGTAGGTACAATATTCTATAATCATGTAATTTTAGAAATATATAGCTTTTTGATTACTTGATCTATTGGTTCGTCTAATATACATTTTTTATAATGTATGTAACACTTATTACGAAAGTGTTATGCGGGAACACATCCTGAATGCTATTTGCGGACTACCGCTAGAAACTACGGAAGGGTCGATGAGTCATTACGTAATTCACAATTAAGTATAAAGTATTGATATGTATCTATATATGTATCGATATTGTGTGTGGCGCGACGTGAATACGCAATGATGTGAGGTTCGAGACAGGAGAGATTGTTCATAAGAACTACGTATATATATATATATATATATATATATATATATATATATATATATATATATATATATATATCGTTATTGTTCATGAAACGGCATTATATAAATTACTGCCTTATATAAATAATCTAATAATATTTTAATTCAGTTTAAAATGTTTCATGATGACTTATGTAGGTACATAAAATAAACACACCGAAAACATACGATTAACACAGTGTTAAATGAAGTTCTAATAAGAAACAATAAATCCATACAGCATTAAATCAATTTTAAGTAATAAAAAAATATTCCACTACCACGATTTATCTTTATTTAACAACTATATTTCAGCTTCAACGACAAAGTATGAGAGCGCTTCAATTAGACTCAAATTATAGAGTAAATTCGCTCCACTTTACATTTTACGGCTCATCGCGTACACATTATAATAAATTTCGATACCAAAGTTCCGTTGGTCGCCGCCTCTCCGAAGTCCGGCGACACAATTTGCAAAATTATTCACAGTCAGGAAGTCTGAAATCGATCACTAGATATTAATTTAGCTTACAGCGGCGTATAATTATTTTATAAGTAGATAGATACTTACCATTATTATTTAAACCAGACTAAAAGCATTTCCTCAAATTGAACATTTTTTTTATCATTACGATGGCTCAGTCTTCCTTCAAAGCGATATAAGTTTCATTCATTATTTTTCAACTTTTAATTTAATGATGTTACAGGATTTACCTACCCTTGCAATAGGCGTAAATATAACAGTACCTAACTGTGTATGTATGTCCGTCTCTTAGAACTTAATGTTAAAAGCTGTTACAGCTACGTCGGTAATTATATACATTTTTAAGATTAAATCAAATAATTGAGAACAACCTGTTAACGGGAGTTAATGAACAAATTTATCTTCAATCAAAGTAAGTTTGACATTTTGTAATTCTCAGAAAAAAACGGCTTCGCATCCATTCACTCGATTGCAACCTTGCGATCTCATGGATGTTTATTCATGCGGAGGCTCGATATATTTTTTATGAAAAAAAAAAACATTTCGCTACAACCGGTTATTATTTAAACTAGTATTCTGACGCTGGCAGCGCAGGCACAGACTGTGATGTAAAGCCGAGGTGGAATAATTACTTAATCCAACTTACTACTTACTTACTCATTTGCTTAATCCAACAACTATGGAATATCTATTGTAACAAAAACACTTAACTGTAATAAAGACAGGTAGTTCATGTTCACCACCAAGAATAACCTATATTTTTTAAAAGGAAAATATGTTATTACCTGTAGTTGGCAGCATATTAATAAAACTCAATGCAAAAAAAGCTGCAAAACTTTAAGTCGCAGAACTTTTAAAAATTGCAAGTCAAGGTGAGGCGCAGGCTGGTCTCGACAATAATTAATAACCGTGTTGATATCCTCACTCCTTGATATCGATATCTGTAATACACTCTGTATTTCATTAAAAAGTGATCATTTATCAATCCCGCGCATGGTTTATTCATCCGAATGGACGTCTCAAAGTCGGTCAGGCGCGATGTACGTTAAATGCATAACAACTGTTATTTATATATATATATATATATATATATATATTATTTATCTTATATTATATGATATTAATGCACGCCTACAATCTACATTACATAAATTTCTAATTTTTCCATATCACTTTTCACGTCGTGCAAGTTTTAAAGTAAAGTATGACATAAGTGCACCAAATGAGCTGAGCAATCATTTTTAAGTCAATTTTGGAACACTATCGTATCGACGTAATGTTTTGCAACAACTTGTATAGGTACTACAGGATTACAGTAGGTTTATCATGAAAAGAAGTCGGTCAAAAGTATGTCTAAGATAATAAAACATTCACAATCTGACTCTATTTATAAATAGAAATGAAAAAGGAATCAACTAGTTTTGTATTTTCATGTAATTTTTAACTAATTTTATTTTTCTTATTTAAAGTTTTTATTTATTTTGAACATTTATTTATTTGTTTAAAACAGTACATGTATAACAAAAACAACTTAACGATAATAACTACATTAGTATAAAGCTATGTCGCTGTTACAAGCGTCCGCCTCACAAGCGTCGTAAATGACAAAAACTTAATGCTACACATATTACCTACTTTGGTACTTTGGCACAGCAAATAAATCAAATATCTAATTAAACAAAGAAATAAAATTGAAAATTAAAACAAATAGAATTGTAAGCTCAAAATAAATCACTATAAAATCTAACAATAATCAGTTCAGGCGTGAAAAGGTACCGAATATGTAGACTCAGACCGTTCTCCGCTCATCGCATGTGAAATTACTACTGGACTGGATGACTGATGATGATGATGAATGTGTATTCATTCATTCATTCATCTCAGAATGCAACCCCCAACCTCCGGCATTATGTACCTACCCACTAAATGCGACTACACTTACCATAGTAGGTATGTACGTTTGTCACATTTGTCAAAACTCATAAAGTGATAAGAATAAAGTCTAAAGTTACGAGTATATCACAAAGAAAGTTGAGAAACTTTACTAATTTTGCTGAAAAAAAACCTTAAGCTTATTTTTAAAAATAATTGCTATCATACATATGTACTATGTAGGTTATGTTGTACTTACAATCTGATAATGTTAATTTTATGGTCGCTATAAATAAATAATAAACGCAGCGCGCGGGCAACTTAATTCAATGTTATTTCACTTATGTAATAAATATTCTGTATCTTGAGACTTGAGCTTTGAGCCTACAACTATTAAGGCTCGGGCACATCATCGAATTTCGCCTCAAAAATTAACAATAATCTCTTAATGATAGTACTTTATACATTATTTTTACCTTTAATAAATATTTAGATTCTGTTATTTTACAAAGGCGATGTACTTATTTTCTAATCCTCTAAAACATATTATAGGCAAATTCGTTATAAGAAAGCTTCATAAAAAAAACCAACACAATATACTACTCATTGAAGCCATTTTAAGGATCTTAAACATGATATCGTGACGTTGCAGCATCAGACCAAGGTTACCATATCGTTGTAATGTCATTGAAGTAACGGGATATCAAGTTCCGAATGGATTAGATCTGTGGAAGCTGCTCATATCCTTTCACCGACTAGAAAAAAGCTGATAGCCTGCTAATGGCTGAACTCACGATTAAGTCACCTTTCAAACAAAAGAAAACATAAATAAATAAACATTTGCATCGGGAGTAAAACGGGATAGATGAAATGGTCGAAGTGTATTATGTAATCCTTATAATAAGTAGGTATTCTACCTTAGTGTAAACATTGAGCAATATGCAACAGTATTTACTTTTTTCTGAACAATTATTATACAAATACTTTCACATAATTTTATACCTAAAATTTGTACACAAAAAATATTCATGCTATCCAACAATTTATTATTAAATCTCACTGCAGTAAACATTCGTAGTTAATCTGTACACGTCTTAATACACTTAAGAAGTGCACTTTTATGCGCAGCGATGGCCTCGGGCGCCGCCGATAGTTTTCGATTATGCCTCTACATGGAATATGCTGATACGACATTAACGAGCGTCTCACAGGTAGCTCTAGGTTTTTTTGCTTTGGTTATTTTGTGCTCGCCGCTACGAACAATTTTAAATTGTATTTCATAAATAATTTACATTTTATATATGTACCTAACTATTACGACTTAACTTTGCTGCACTCGTGCCTAGATAACTAACAATAACCTATGTTACTCCAAGTAATAATCTGTGTACTGAATTTCATCCAAATCCCTCCAGCCGTTCCAGCGTGAATAAGCAAACATAAACACACGTACCTTCCGATAGTAGTCCGTTATCTGATTTCTTATTTATGAAGTTATTATATAAAAACTACTCTTCGGCCTCCGGTATTGGGGCAAAATGACGTCAAATTGACGGCACAAGTTTAGTATATGGGACGCGGCCCCTGGCGGAGTAGGTGGTATTTTTGGATAGGGGAAGTGACAGAGAGTCAAAATATAAAAAAAATATTTTGAGAAAACGTAGGAGTAAAAAGTTATTGAGACTTAAAGTTACAACATGTCTAATACATTTCCATACATTTCTTTACCTAAATAAGTGATTACAAAAGATAAACATATCTTTAACGAATAGTAAACATCCTTTTTTATGTACAATACATTTTTCCACAACAATTAAGGCTTTATTGTATTTAATTTTTAATAATTTCATAACAGTACCGCGCGCAAACCTATATTCAATAGCTAGTTAATAAAAAGCATAAAAATTTCTAATTTTCATACAACGAAGCTCATTTGTCTACATTGCGAGCGCAGTATAAATAAAAGCCGAGCGCGGCGCGTAATGTATGCAGGCTGGATCGCAAGCGCACTGGATCGATATGATAGGTACCTATGATGTCTTTTATTTAGTTCATAATAGCTTGTGACGACTAATGGAACTTGCAGCAGTGCGGCGTCGGAGGAATTTGTGCTCAGTGCATAGATAAACGATCTTAGCACTGAGGAATGAACTTTTATTGTCTTTTTATTCTCAAACGTCTACCTGTATTGCAGTTAGACTGTAAAATTTACATAAAGTGATACTACTAAAAGCTTCCAAATAAAGCTCACACCTACTGCTATAGAATTTAATAAAAATCGAATTAAATGAAATCATCATGCTCAATCATAGCATTAATTTATTTACATTTAAACTTACCTTCCATTATGGTACTTTAACTCCCGTTGCGAGCTTATCTTCTGGATAGAATATATTTAAAAATAGCAACACCTATAGCCTAGTAATTTTAGTAATAACAATAAAAAATCTATAAATATTAACACTAAAAATAAACATGTCCTCGCATACGGAATGTGCACTGCGAGCGGCAGATAGGGATCGAGTCGAGCGAAAGGGGTGACTTACAATAATAACGCCGCACATGCAATATGCAATGCGCACAAAACGAGCCGGAGATCGTTCATCACGTGATTATTCCGCCGGTTCGTTGCTTTCGATTTTTATTTGCAAAAGTAAATTAGCTTTACACGCAGTCAGCATTGTAGGAGCTTACTTTAGCTATTTCAAAAAGAACTTGTATGTAGAAACTGTCAGCGATTTAGTAGGAGTCTTTTCTGATTAAACAAATTGATAATAAAACTTTATTTTTAATCTTCAGAGCTCACTTGACTGACGGCTAATATATGTATAATCACTCAAGTACATATTCGTCTGTGATTATTTTAACATTCGCATCCATTATACATTTTACTATTTATCATCTTAATTCTTAAGTAAAACTCATAGTTTTGCCCATGAATATTAAGTAAATAAAGTTAAAGTATAAATGACAGGCTTTTCCAGACCGGACCAGGATGACTAGATATAGATCAAAGGCGCAGCGTCCAACGTATCATTTAGCCCGAAGTCACTCGGTGCGGCGCGCACTCGCAATCTATTATTCATGAGCGAGCGCGGCCGGGGGGCAAACCTTACTTGTCAAGCATGACAGAGTTGAGCGACCGAATATTAAAATTTTCTAGGTATACATATTAGTAGGTATATCGATTTGTTTGAACGTCATGTTTAGATTTTGATAATAAATTCTGAAATTTTATTTAATTTTATTGTTTTATTATAGCCCAGTGATATGGGCTTGCTTGGGAATCCGAGTGAAGCGGGTTTAAATCTCGGGTGTAACACCTCTGCATATCTTCATAGCATATCTTCATATGGGAATCATTTCCAATATGGCTACCACGTGTCTTTACGGTGAAGGAAAACATTGTGAGGAAACCGGTATGTCTGTGAGAATCTAGCAAGTTTTCGAAAGACCTATGACGCCCGCAACCCGCACTTGACCAGAGGTGGACTATGACCTGATCACCCTCGTATTGAACGGCGTGCCCAGGAATGGGACGTTAAAGAGGGCTGAATAGTATACATTGTAAACGTTGTACCTTTTTAGATGAGGAGGGACACTTAATTAGTATTTATTTATTTAATTGTTTTGCAGCCTATAGGATCACTTTTTTAAATATACCTAATTATTATAATTAAGATAAATCTGTAACGTAACGTACAATTTACATATTTAATGTAACAAATATGTAATAATTTATAATAATATCTTATTTTTTATGAATTAATTTGCAATCATAATGTTGGATATAATTAGTATTATTATGCAAGAATGCGATCAATAAATAAGAATTTACTCTTACTTATAATAAAGAAAAAAATATTAAAGTTAATATTTTAATAAATAAAAATATATTCATAAGAATGAACAGTAAATAATTCTACGCTGAACAAGCACAATATACGGTCGGAGCAGGCGTACGTCACGGGAGCAACGACGCGTGACTCGACGTAGCGATTATAAATACTTGTGTACGGTTATCTAACGGCAGCGCGCGGTGCAGTGGGTCACAAAAACGAAATGAAATACATTACTTAAAAGATAAGCAACAGCGCCCTTAATCATTACATACAAAAATCACTCAATTTAACAAAGACTATTACATAAACAAAATAAAATAGCCATTACTAAATAGTATTTAGAAGTGTTACAGGTACAGACAGAACGGTGAGGCGTGTCTTTTATCGTACAAGATTGTTAATTACAATAAAATTCTACTCGCCTTAACCGAACTGCTAAATATAACCTCAAAAAGCAACTGTAAAACGCGACATTTCAAAATTTTTACGATGAATTATTGAAACCGTGAAAACCACGAACCAGAAATAATTCCTTATTTAAATTTTATTAGAGTATCAGCGGTAATAAAAATATAATCTTAAGTAAATCAAATTAAAATGCGCCATATAAAATAAACAATTTAGTACCGACCCAGTTCGGTTGGGATAAATTAAAACGAGACTTATCCGTATACCGGTAAGTAGGTACCTACACTGTACACTGCACAGTGTCGGAGTGCAGTAACTAACATACATTTCTGTGCGTGGAGCGATCGTAAACAAGCATCGTTATGGGGTCTATATTAGCAATACAATAGATTACAGCCTCCAACTAACTGCAAGCTGTTCTGACAAATGTTGAGTTAAACACATAAACTACACTCTCATGCATTATTTAAAGCTCAACTTGAAACTTATTCGTTTTACAAGTTCTCGCCTAGAATTGCAACATCAAAAAGTTTTGTAACTAATGTAAAATATAAATATCGTTTAACTCATACGATAGTCGCCACCTAATTTAATGTACAAAAAATATATTTTAATTAGATACAAGAAAGGCTTCGATTAGCCCGTTGAGCGCATGTTACCGTTTGCCATTAGCCAATGTCAATTAATAGCGCATATCACGCTCTAGTATTTATTCAAGCGCAATAATCATATGATAAAAATCTACATCAAATGTACTTGTTTGTAATGGCTGCCATTCTACCACTCAAATTATATTAAGCAAGTCATTTGTACACAAAGTGAAGTTGGAAAAAAAACGATAAAAAATCTTGCAACTAAATACAGGAAAATGTAAAAAAACGTTTACAATCAACGCGGAAATATGGAAAAAAGGCCACGTCTACAAAACATGACGATTAAGATGTATGAGTAATAATATGCTAATAGAGTGTCTCTTCTCAGGTATAACGTATCTGTCGGGCGAGAACTTCCTTGATGCGTTGGACAATGGCGCGGAACTGTGCCAGCTGGCTGCGGTCATCCACGAGCGTGCGAGGGAGGCGCTCGATCAGGGGTTAATTGTTGGGGTGAGTGTGAACGCTACTTCTACAGTCAGAGTGTTAGATGGTTAAGGGTTATAATAAGAAAGAATTTTAAGCTTAATAATTTATTGTACTTAAACTGTTCAAAAATTGGTTTAGCAGAAAGGAAATTTAGAAATATTTTCCCTAATAATTCAAGAAAAGTTTTTGTTATATATTGAGTAAAGACAAAGTTTTCACATATTGTTACAAAATTACAAAAACTCTTTCTTAATAATTATATACATTTTATGTAAATTTATGCGTTGTAACAAATTCAAAATATATAAAATTGGAAAGTTTTATCTCGTCTGTTTCCCTCCAGCCGGTACCAGCAATCCGCGGCCGCTGCTGGCAGCGCGCGGCGCGTCGTAGCTTCTTCTCGCGCGACAACGCGGAGAACTTCATCACATTCTGCCGCGAACTCGGCGTCCACGAGAACTTGCTATTTGAGAGCGATGATCTGGGTAACCATTACAATCTATGCTTAATATGTAAAGAACAACTCGACAAAATCTTAGTCTTTTTAAACCAAAACAACGTCTGCCTCGTGCTGTTTTAGTTTTACAGGCAAGCGTAAATTCGTAATAAGTACAATGCATAGTATATATATTTCGTCCTAATAGTTATTTGCTCAGCAAATTTTTAATTTTACCCAAAATGATTGCTCCTTGAAGTCATAGTAGGTACTTATTCGTACGTAATATAAATTTCAGTACTACACAATCAGCCGCGCCAAGTTATTCTGTGCTTACTGGAAGTCGCGCGTCTTGCCACCAAGTTCAATTTGGAACCTCCGGGACTCGTCCAGCTTGAGAAGGAGATAGCGTTAGAGGAAAGGGACTCTGGTCTTGATTCCGCTATGTCCGGGGCTGGGTGGCAGTTCCGGGACAGCTCGCCTTCACCGACCAGGGAGAAGTAAGTTAAAAAATTATCCATTAGTAATTTTTGTACAACAGTTCATCACAGGACTAGAGCTTTTACTTTCCAAGCTTTTAATTTCATTTAAGAGTCTTTTATATGTCTAAAAACATTCATTATTCTCGAACTTAAGTATTTTTGGTTTGGTTTTGGTTATAAGAGCACATTAATTAACAAATTCTTTATTTTTTCAGATCTACCACAGAACCTTTGCCATCTTCACCAGAACCTAATGATGGTAATATATCGTTTTCTATTTTAATATCAGTTGATTAATATTCTACATTAACGAAAGTATATGCAAAAATAGCTACATTAGAATAATATTTTTATTGTACAATGAGAAAGATATACGAATAATAATTGTACCATTTACAGCCCACGAGTCAGTGCCAGACAACGCGGATGCGGAGAGCACTAAGTCCGGGGCCAGCGACAGCAGCAGCGACACCGACGTGCCGCTCAGACCCACCAATGAGCTGGATAAGCGGGTATGTTATGTCAGAAAATTGTATCGGAACAATTTCAATATATGTATTTTAGGAGATAGAAGCCAAATACATGCATACATCACAGTTTATCCATCGGCGGGTAGGTATAGAAAAGAGTGTCAAACCTATTTCGATGAACCTCTTTCGGTTCTTTTCTTTCATTTTCTTTAAACATGCTTGTTGTGTATAAATCGACAAAGTTTATTCTAACATTCATTTAAGCTCACATGCCTTCTCATAAAAACTTGAGCTTGATTAGTGAATGTTAACTAAATAAAACTTATCCGCGATGATCCAAAATATATAGCTAGTTACTAGACGTTACTAGATAATAGGTAGCTAGTAGAGTTATTAATATCTATTGAATTATTATATATGTATATGTATTATTAATTTTCAAAATATCATATTCAGGTGCAGCTGGTGACCCGGCTGATGGAGCGCGGCTGCAACTGCGGCTCAGGGAAGTGTTCCAAACTCTTGAAGGTGAAGAAAGTTGGCGAAGGACGATACAACATCGCCGGCAGAAATGTCTTTATCAGGGTTTGTATTTAGTACATTATACACATTCGGGAATATTTTTATCTATACATATAATAAAATTGTAACTAAGTCGAATCTGTAGGTAAATTAAATATTTTTTGGAAAATCTAATTGAAATAGACATTATTATCGATACAGAGTCCGAATCTATAGTTTTTAGAATTTTTGTCTGTCTGTCTGTCTATCTGACTGTCTCTGTTACCGCATCACGAGAAAACCACTGGACAGATTTTAATGAAATTTGGTATGACGATAGCTGGGTATCCGGATCAACATATAGAATACTTTTTACCGCGGGAAAAAACTACATTGTAAGACTAAGAGTATACTAATATGTAAAACCTAAGAATTTGGTTTTTGGTCATCTGAACGCGGGCGGAGCCGCGGACGATGCTAGTTGTTTAATAAAATTGTATATTTATTATTTAAGGATACTGGCATTACCGACGGCTTCGCCCGCGTTCAAACTACTAAAAAAACAAATTCTTTGGTTTTATGTTATAACCAATAATAATTTGATGACACACCAACAGCAGCGCCACCTACCGGGTCCAATTGTGTTTTGAAACCCATTAAAATATACACACAAAATTTCATTCAAATCGGTCTGGACGCTTAAGAGGAGTTAGGTAACAAACACACGTACAGAAGAATTATATATAGTAGCGATAATTTTATTTCATTTACAGCTTCTAAAGGGCCGGCACATGATGGTGCGCGTGGGCGGCGGCTGGGACACGCTCGAGCACTTCCTCTCGCGCCACGAACCCTGCCAGGTGCGCCTCGTCACGCAGGGTCGCCGCGACGTGCTCCCCCTCCCCTCGCCGCCCCCCGCGCCCCCCGCGCCCCCCGCGCCCGCCTCCCCCGCGCGCTCCCCCACCGCCTCGCCCTCGCCCTCGCCCGCCAGCAGCAAGCACTCGCTCGTGAAGGAGCCCTCCCCGCCCGCCAGCGCCCCTTCCCCCGCCAGCAGTAAGACCTCCTTGACTAAGGAATCCTCTTTCGGCACCATCTCACCCGCAGACAGCAAAGCGTCTTCGATTAGCGGTAAAGCGTCTCCCGTGGACTCGAATCTTGGTACCAAAAAGAACGGCAAGACCCCCTCCCCACTCGACGTCAGGCGCACCTCCACCCCGAAACCCGTTCCCGCTAAGAACCGATCCGCCCTAACTCTTCCCCTGAAAGACGAAAAGAAATCCCCCGCACGCACTCGAAAGCAATCCGCACCCGCTAGCTTCAGCACGCCGAACACGCCCACCGGCAGGTCGAACCGAACGCCCACCGAGCTGCGCAAATCTCTCACTTCGAACGCCTTAGTCACCACGCCTAAGAAGTCTAGAAGTATGAGTCTCGCGGCGCAGAAGGATAACAAATTCTGCGGGACGGAGAGACTGAACCAGAGCAAAAAGCAGAGCAGGTCGGCCAGCCTGGCGGGCGCGGCGTCGCCGGGCGCGGCGGGCGCGGCGGGCGCGCGCGCGCGGCGCGGCAGCGCGGCGGCGGGGGAGTCCCCGCGCGCGCTGCGCAAGAGCGCGTCCGCCGCCGCCGGCCTCACGCAGGCCGCCATCGAGGAGAGTATCCGCCTGTCGCTGGAGGCGAGCATCGCCGACCACACCTCGCCCAAGAAGCCTTTCCTCCACATCAAAGCCAAATACCGGAGTCCCCCGCCGCGGGAGGTGCCGCCCAGATAAGCCGCGCTGCCTCACTTCTCATTCCATTAGTTTTAAACTTTGATACTAATAAATATCGCCAGGTGGAGCGAAGCCTCCGGAGCCTCCTCCGAGCCGGCGACCTCGTTTCAATTATTACATTTAGTTTGATATAAGCGACATTTAGATCTCTTAAGTAATCTCATAGAAGGACGCTCCGCTGCGGCTCGCGGCTCCGGGGGACTAGTCATAATGAATTTCATATAATTATTTAAAATTAATTCTAAGTATAATTGTGTAATTTAATTATCACTTTCCAATTGCAATAATTGATTAATTTATATTTTAATTATGTCGAGTAGTTTAGTTTCATTTATAAGGTAGTATAATTTATTTAAAATATGTATTCGTATGTTGGTAAGCCATTATTGTTTGTACTTTACTTTCCGAGGCACTCGCCCGCTGCTATCGACTCGTATATTATTTCGTCTTGTGACATCTCACACTGTACGCGAAGTCTCTTGTATCGCTTTCACGCTATGTATCGAGTGTAGTCACCGCTAGTATAGTTAGCGAGTAGCGGGCGGCTCCCGCGCCCGCCGCGCGCGGTACAAACTATCAATATTGAATGTCCACACATCGTCTATTTTCGTACAATGAAAGGATATAAAATATTTTTGCACAGACAGTAGCTAGACACAGATGTTATTCAGAGACTCGACATCGAGCAAGGAAGAGAAGCACTTCACTAAGTAATTTTAATAATGTCAATTCCATTTGAAACCAGCAATGTTCACCGAGCTACGGTAATTAGACTATATATAATTGATGGTATAATATTGTCTTCCCTCACCGTTAAGAGCTAAGAGTAACGTGATAACAGGTGACGTACAAACAAACATGCCGCCGATCTACTCGTATCATTGCAATATTGTGCCAACAGTTTTAACATTGTATATGGTTGAAATAAACTTTTTGATATTCATTGCATCCAGTTGTTTTAATCATACGTAATCGCTTCACCATTCACTTCACTCGATCAAAGTCATCCATAAGCCATGTCATTAGTTAAGCTAAAAGTAAAAAATACTATACTTAGCTTTAAATAGAGCTTAGAAGAAAATATCACACAAACGCAAAAGTCACAACACTACTTACTTTTACAAAGTCATAAGAACAAGTTTGACTTTTTTCTAGTCGCGGCGGTTAGTCCTATATCAATTAAGACAGCGTAACTATGTATATAGCACATATTATTAGTGACCCCAGAGTAAACGCAAACACAGATGTGCTCTATATTCCTTCACTCCCGCTAGGCGTCCGATGCGATATCGACGTCACAACTGTATTATCTGGTTAAAGAACCAATCACCAAAGAATGATCCCACAATTTTAAGAACCCAAAAAAGAATTCAAATCCAGGACCAAAGGCCACTGTCTTATGTCAAATGTAAAATATTAAATATTTAGCGACCTGAATCGAATTTAGTCATGCAATGCTTATTCAATTAATATTATCCAAGATCTTTTGAATCTTCATATTATTTTAAAAAAGTCAGTAGGTATCGTTAGTCACTAAAACGAATTTGTCTGGTTTAAATAGGCGAGAAATGGCACAGTTATAATCTTTAGATTTTTAATTGCAGTGCTTTTTATACGTGTGCTTTTTAATTTGATTACCTCTGAGAAGTGTTAAGATTGAAAATTCAATTTTAATAATACAGGATCAATCTTAATAGCCGCTATGTTACCTGGATTTTTATATCAGACTCGGTAGACAGCGACAGATAATACGCGTTGTTCGAATAACAAACAAAGTGAAAAACACAGTAATGTAACCACTATTATTCCTGTAGACTGCTTAGCACTGCCATATAAAGCATATGATGATATCATGAACAAGTTTGGGTGCTAAAATTATCTTGGTCCATTGCAACATGTACATACGAAGTTTAAAATGGGTATTTCTCCGAGATTCCAAATATTATTTGGCATGTCTTTAATCATAAGAGTATGTTGAATAGAGCCAAAAATGAAAATATTTTTTGGCCAGATTAATCAGATGAAGGACGCAATCTCGGAGAAATACCCAATTAAGTTACGTACTTACCTTCATATTATATACGCAATCTAGGAACATTAAATATTGAAAACGAAATTTTTAACAAGAATTCTATTAAATAAATAAATTTTAGATGTACTTATATGTAAGTAGGTATGATACCTAAAGTATGAGCAGGTGTTTGGTGTCTAAATCGGTGCCTATAAAAAAATCAGTTTTAAATAACATGATATATAAAACTAAGTAAATTTAAATTTTGTCCGAGGAAGTTAAACTAAAAGGGTAATATTAGCGAGTAGCGACTTGAGCGCCAAATAAGCCTATTACCCTATGTCTATCTATAATATTTGTTTATTTGCATTTATAATAGTGGCCCGATTCTTTGTTTAAAGAGTAAACAAAAAATAACATAGGTACTATACCTTGCCGTAACGGCAAATAACCAACGCTGGTTTCTGCGCTTATTTCTATAGGATTTCAGATAAAAGTGTCATCTGCCCTAGCAGGAGGCGTTACGTGTATCATTTACTTGTCGATATCCCCCAGTGCCGCAGGACGAGTGTTCGAGCGCCTGCGTCGGTGCCAGTGCCGGTCCGCGCATCGGTGACCCCCCACAAACGCCGCTACACGTACTACAACAAGATGTTCAAGCCCATCACATACACGCTGCCACAGCCGCTCAGGGTCTCTTTGGTTTAGGGGAAAATTGACATGGTTTTGCCAACATGTTCACTTAACGTCCGTTATATACAACAATAAATTATTATTTTTTGATTGTGTTTAATTTCTTATCTCATCTTAACGATCGAGGTCTCATATAAATCAGCTGAGACGGTGACGTTAAGAAATAAGAATAGACACTGTTTAGTACAAATGTTTAATATCCATACAAAAAGATAAAGAAATTCATGGAAACATTCAAATTTAAATAAAACTCTTTACTGTTTAGTAGTTAGGTTCTCTATCTTCTATGTTGGTTAAAAATGACGAATTCTTATTATTAGGCGATGAATTATAATTCTTCTGTACGTTTGTTGGTCAGTTAACTCCTCCTATTATTAGTATTTCAATGGGTTCCTGGACGGTTTGAAAATACAAGTGGATCCGGTAGGTGGCGCTGCCACTGATCATGTCCTAAGCGGCAGGGACGATTTTGATGATATTTCTTGTGTATGTTCGAGTGGGTCCCTGCAATGTTTGAATTCACAAATGTATCCGGTAGGTGGCGCTGCAGTCGATGACTAAATTTTCATGTAAGACTCCATTTTCCAAGCAATAAATAAATTTAAACTGTTGATTAAATAAAATAAAAATTGATGTGTGTATGTATGTTTCCTATGGACTCCAAAACAGCTGGAGCGATTTTGATGAAATTTTCAGGTAATCTTCAGATTAGCCCAGCGGGTGATTCTGCGAATTTTGTTAGCCTTAAATTTTGAAGCCGCGGGTACTGCTAGTTAAATATGTTATCTAACACAAGATATAATAATATTAATACACTAGGCGCAAGTAAACAATAGGAGGTGAAAAACGTCTTATTTTGTGTGTCTTCTACTTATAGTTTAGTAGTAAACGCAAGCCTGTCTATTGCTCCATATCGGTGTAGATTACTCGTATACGAAAAATGATTGTAATTACATTTGGTCATTTTTTAGGTATGGGTACTTGCTACCTACCTATTCAGGTTCCTAATCCAAAAACAAAATACTTGCGTCCCTGGACATCGCGTACAAAAAAAAAATTTAAACATGTAATAAGTATATATTGTATCGTAGACTGTTTTGTTAACTACTGAAGGTCTCATATGCACCATGTTTTCACTTTCAGCAACTGTTTAGACGCGCGGCAGTAGGACGAATATTATATTTTATATAAAAAAATTTACTTGAATTTTAGTACATATCTTTACATATAATAAAATTGTGTCAACCATGTACGTACATTAAATATCTTTGGAAAACCTTATTGATAGTCATTATTATCAATAAGAGGCCGAATATAGTTTTTGGAATTTTTGTCCGTCTATCGGTGACCGCATCACGGCAAAACCACTGATAGATTTATATGAAATTTGGTATGATGATAGCTAGTTATCCGGGTCATCATATAGCCATATGGTCATCATATTTACTGCGAGAAAATATCTCATCTCTGAGAAGTCTATACTAAACGTTAAAACGTAACGAGGGACGAACGGTTCGTCAAGAACCAAGTGGATGCGTGGGTAAGCCGCTAATACATTATAAATTAGAAGTTGTAAACCTTTATGTTTTATTCTGCAACCGTAATTATTAGTTCATAGGTCTTTTAAAACATTACAAGCAAATATGAAATAACGATGTATGAATAAAACACTATTTATAATTTTATATGTATTTAAATATCTAAAAAACAATACAAATTATTCGTAATACTAAAGTACAAAATATAAACTCATAAGGAATGAATGAATAAATGCAAATAATATATTTCCACGCGCACTTGGACAAACACTTTCATACTAATTACATCACTGTACAGAGATGTACACAATGTACAGAGGTTTTTTGATCGCATCAACTTCATCACAAAGTAATTAAGCGTTTAGAAAAAACATATTAAAAACTTTTATTAAAATTTCAATAAAATACAATCGATCTCACAAATAACTCTAAAATTACGCATTTCTCAGTGATTATAAAAAGCTTTACAATACAATTGTTCTGCAAATTCCAATTGTAAATATCATTACATTTCAAACCATGAAAACCATTTAAAATACAAATTACGGCATGTAATCTTTTCTAATTTCATTTTGGCATTACAGAGTAAAACAAATACTCGCAGGTGTCGGCGCCAAAAACATTATATACATAAACTATTCAAACACAACTATATTTATATTTGAACACACAAATTATAACTAGCAATTGTCCGCAGGTTTATTCGAAAAATACAGGATTCGTTTAAGTAAGACATTTAATTTTACTCGAATTTTACATATTAATAAACGGTAATATATATGCACAATCGACCCCCCATAATGATATAAATACTTATCTATTTATTGCATACTTGAAGAATATCGATGATTTACAAGCATCTTATTAGTAATTGGAAACTTGACTATTACTATAGTGAGAGTATTATTACAAATTAAATACACTTAAAAATAAAAAAATTGTTAACCTAATCTACGGGTTATATAAATAAATTTTGGTATAAAATGTTAATAGCATATGTATGGCTAAGTGCGAAACTAAAATAACTGTCTGTTTAAGACGAGAACCATTATTTCTTAGAAGGTGGTTTAATTTCAATTTTAATATCATATTTGACTAAACAAAAATAGCAGTTTCTTTGACATTTGAGGAAACTAGCGCCATCTTTGTTTAGAGTAACTTTTCAATCAACGGTAGTTGGTCAGCCCACGCGACTGAGCAATATCGACAAGTCGATAAACTCATTTCAAAAATAATATTTAGCTGTTATCTACATTTAAACAAATACATTGGTGTTATATTTATTTGTATATTAAAAGCGAGTGTTCCCTAAGTTCATTGCATTCGTACCTAAAATTGCAAATCAGTTTATCTCCGGCAGACGGAGACGGCGGACGACGCGTGTCTCAACTATAAACAGAGTTCAGACTTATAGGAATTGTTTAATGGCTTTATTTCTATTTATTTCGTATTTAGATCATGAGTTGGAGACGTTTTGTTATATATCATTCAATTATTTTTGCTACTATTTGGCACACATATAACATACTGTAAAATAATATTTTTACTAAAAATACATTACAGTAAACTATTTACCAATATCGAAACCACATAAAAAGTTACATAAACAAGACAGGAGAGCTGGCTCATTTTTTGCCCAAAGAATCGGCATTGCCATTCGTCTCATGCCGGCTAGCATTACTGCCTCATTCCTCGCGGACATTACTTCTGCAGTAATAATTAAAAAACATAATTATACATACAAAACAATACACTACATTTGTTTTGTATGTATGTATAAGTATATGTACATATATGTAATTTTCTATTGTAAATAAAACAAATGTATAAAAGCTCCACAATAAACAAAACGTCCCCTAGACATGACGTCCCCCGCATCTCCTCTCTCTCAGCCCTCTACTTCTTCTTGCTCTTGCCGAGCGTGAGCGTGTGGTGGCTCTGCTGGCTCTGCTGCTTGCGGCGGTTGAACTCGATGGTGTCGTCCTCTATCTTCTTGCGCAACTCCTCGAGACGCTTCTTCTCTTCTGTGTGGTCCTTCTTCAGTTTGTCGAATTTCGCGTGAAGCTGCAATTTGAATAATATATGATATTAGAAATAATGAAAAATATAACATTCAAATTATGATATTTAAAAAAATACAATATTTGTAGTAAGTCATAATAATTTAGAGCACCAGTTTTAATATCGTTTTTTTACATAATAACGATATTTAATTTCTATATAATACATACAAAATAAATTTTTAATTAATTGTAACACAAAACGAGCAAAAAGAAGCATACTTTGTAGAGTAATAATAAAAGACATAATTGGAACAAACACCGTAACCTATACTAATCTGTACCTTACCGTATGTACCGTTGAACGGATTCGGATGAAATTTGGCACGAAGATAAATTATAGTTTGGAATAGCACATTTATCATATTTTTTATCCCGGAAAAATGTACGGTTCCCGTGGGATAATTTATTTTGTTTTTTTTTGAAGCGAATCCGGGCGAAGCGAAGATGAGCAGCTATTCCTTAGTACAGATCATTATATAAACTATCATATATAATAATATAGCCTATTGTTAAGAATATACATACGATAGGTGACGTTATAGGATTCCGTCATATTCCATCATAGAGAATATAAGGATTAAGCATTCTTGGCTAATATTTTTAATTCAATTTTCTTGTTTATTAATGGCTTCAAAGCATGTGTGGCTAATATTTTTTTTAAAGTAAAAGGTAGCCTATGTAACTCTCCAGCCACTCTGTTTCGACGTGAAATAAGGACAAACAAACATACACACTTTCATATTTATAATGTTAATAAAGTATGGACTGCGTACCTCCTTCTCAGCCTCCTTGAGCTCGGCCTCCTTCTCCTTGACGCGCTGCACGAACATCTGACGCATCTCGTCGTCCTTCTGCTGCAGCTCCAGCAGGTGCGCCGTGCGCTTCTGCTCGAACGTCTGCTGGAACGACACCTGGAACACGATCGAACTTCATTAGCATAGTTATATAAGTTTTAATGAGTAATATAGTTTATATTTTCAACTGTTCTTTTTCACTATTACCAAGCATTCAGCTTTTAAACCTTACAAACATGGGGTAATATTCCTCTAACCTTTATATTATGAGCATTATGTACTAAATCATTGTTATATGTAGTAAGTAAATTTTTTTTTAATATATTTATAATTATTAATTACTAATTATGTCAACAAAATATTAAAATGTACACAACTATTAAAAGTATAACATGTATATGATATGTATTGTTTTGTAGATTTTGCATAATACAAAATTTAATTACTCTTCATTCAAAAAAAATATTACATGTGGTTAATTTACTTTTTCAATTATTACATTTCTTTTTACACAATATCTTGAAATTAAAATTACATTTTCTAATGAAAATATACCACCTACATTCTAAATACTTTTTCAAGATTTTTAAATGGTATTTATAAATTTCCTATTTCACAATTCTGTACAACTTGTTCATTGTTTATATATATAAAGTACGCGTGTGCGTCAGTGCGTGTGTATGGGTGTACTGACGGGCTTGTTGTCGGCGTCGACGTCGGAGAAGCCCATCTGCGCGAGGCGGCGGCGGCGGTACAGCTCGTAGTGGCGCGCGTGCGTCTTCTCGCGCATGTCCTCCATGTTGGTGCGGATCAGCATCTCGCGCAGCTTCACGAAGTCGCAGTGAGACTCGTTCTCCACTGCACATACACATGGCGTTATAGTATAACCTTCATCGAGGCATTCGCTGTTTATTCATTTTCAAATAAAGTGTTCCGAATTCCAGCTAGGAATTTTTAAATTCTATCTATATATTATTCTAAAAACTAGTACTCGATATCGATTAGTACTTGTCTCTAATCAGAAAAATATCGTATGGCATCGTACCCTGCACGGTGCCCCAGGGGTACTGGCGCGCGCGCACGGTCTTGTTGCCGATCTTGACGAAGTCGGTGCTGCCGACCACCGCGAAGGGGATGTGCGCGTTCATGCCGGCGTTCACCTCCGACACCGACTCGTCGTCCACCGGGAACTGGTAGATCTCCACGCCGTTCGACTGCAGCTCGAGCATTATTTTCGACTGGAAATGTTTTTTGGAATGAATGTTAAATCTATACAGATGAATAAAATTGGAGTGTCTGTTTGTAATGTCAAAATAACACCTTTTCACTAAATGTATATGGAATTATATACGGTATTTATAAGAAACACACAACTTTTAAATTATTTGTCTGTCTGTTTGTTCTGGCTAATCTCCGAAACGGCTGGGCCGATTTGGACGAGACTTTCACTGGCAGGTAGGTGATGTTATAAGAAGTAACTTAAGCTACTTTTATTTCATTAAATGAATTAGAGTTACGCTCAAAAAAATCAAAATGTACCCAAGGACGAACACAAGCGAGGGTGAGTTATGAATATGAATACAAATAATGCTATATGTATTGCTAACAACATACTATGTATATATTCTTTATTGCACAAAATACTATGTACTGCTAGAGATGCCTATATACAGATGAGGGCTTGGGTTCGAATTCCGAGTTAGGTCAAGTATTTCTTTTTATAGCTTAAACCACTGAAAGTGAACCTATCTGGTGAATTAAGTCATAAATAGGTAAATTTTACTTTTTAAGAGTACATCTTTATAAGATATAAAACTAATTAAAATATTTAATATAAACCTTAATATGAAATTTCATATAACAAATACTATTAAAAACTAAATAATATAACTTCGGTGTAATTCAAAAACTTTTACCTTGAACTTTTGCAACTCGGTCTTGGAAATGGTATCAGCCTTGGCGATGATGGGGATGATGTTCACCTTGGTGTCCAATTTCTTCATACATACTAGATCGATAGATTTTAGACCATGTCCTGAAAATATATTTGACTTATTGCGGTGTGATAAGTCTAGTGTATACTGTTTATCCAAATAGTAATTTATTATTATCGTTGTTTTTAAATAACATTTTCGTTCGGATTTTTTCGCGGATTTATTTTGATTTTTGGTTTCCGACGCAGTTTCGAATGCTTATTTAAAATGACTAATATTCACGTACATCTAAGAAAGTATTACTTATGACCCTATTAATATTATAAGCGCGAAAGTTTGTAAGAATGTATGGATGTATGTTTGTTACTCTTTCACGCCACAACGGCTGAACGGATCTGGATGAAATTTGGCACAAAGATAGATTATAGTCTGGAATTCAAATTCAAAATATTTTATTCAGCATTAAATTATTACAATTTTTTACTGAACGTCATGCGTCTACTACCAGTCCGGAAAGAAGCTTCAGACCTGAGAAGAACTGGCGAAAGAAACACAGCGCGACTAATATTAACTCGTTATCTTTTTTTAAAGTAATATAATATAACACATAGGCTACTCTTTATCCCGGAAAAATATACGGTTCCCGAAGGATAGATTTGTTTTTGTTTTTCTAGAGGCGAACCCGAGCGAAGCGAGGGTGAGCCACTAGTTGTTGTTATAAAACTCATTGCAATGTATAATTTATTTACAAACATCGCATTCATATAGGTTACAACACACTACAGAATGTGTAAATATTTACTAAGTTATATTTAACTAGCATTGACCGCGGCTCCGCCCGCGTTCAGATGACCAATTACCAAATTCTTAGGTTTTACATATTAGTATACTCTTACAATGCATTTTTTGTATTTTTTTCTCAGAAATGAGATAGTTTTCCACGGTAAAAAGTCCTATATGTTGACCCGGATAACCAGCTATCACCATACCAAATTTCATCAAAATCCCTCCAGTGGTTTTTCTGTGATGCGGTAACAGACAGACAGACAAAAATTCTAAAAACTATAGATTCGGCCTCAGTATCGATAATAATGTCTATTTCAATAAGATTTTCCAAAAAATATTTAATGTACAGATTCGGCTTAGTTACAATTTTATTATATGTATAGATATAGATAAGTGCTATTGACAACGTAAAAATAATATAAAAAACATTTAAAATATTTGAATATCGCATATATTACACACATCAATCATACTAATCACAAATACGAAAATATGTGGGCGAGCGTGTATGCTTGCTCTTCTTGTTGTAACGATTTCAAGGGCTTTTAGTAAAATTTTGGTAATTAGGTAATTTTTTTTACTAAATGAGCAGAACCACGAGTGAAAATAAGACGTGAAATAAAATGAAAAATATAAATAGTAATAAAGGTATTTCTTTCAAGTTTACTAAATTTTTTTATAGTAGGTATACTAGTGGCTCAACTACGGATAGCTCGGGTTCACCTCTAGAAAAACAAAATCAACTGTATCCCACGGGAACTGTACATTTTTCCAGGATAAAAAGTAGCCAAATTTCGTCCAGATCCGTTCAGCCGTTCTGGCGTGAATGTGTTTGAGTAACAAACATCCATCTGAACTTTCACCTTTAGTAAGATTAGTTATTTCTGTAACATGTACTTTTTGTACATTACAGATACCTACAATTTAGTAAGCTGTGTGAAATTTGCTATATAAATGTAAAGCACACTCTAACTATGTATTTACATTAAAACTACCTACAGTGATTAAGCAATACCTCAAGATAATTTAATTTTAAAAAGTAGCCAATATCATTGGTCCGTTAAAATATTTCTATTAGATATATTTTCGTCTGCCACTGCGTGCTGCGAACTGGGTTGACTTCGCTTAATGAACCATTGGCATAAGCCTTGAACCATATTAAAAGAAAACATGCAACTATGACGCACGAGCTTATACTTTAACATTATTACATTAAATGAATTCCGTTGGAAAAATATGCACGTTTTAAAAACCCCTACAAGTGATTCTGTGTATACAATAGATACATATACCAATGTCGAAGACGCAAACGTGTCGGCTCGTGAGACGTGTTCAATCACGCGGAAAACAAGGCATCTTTGAATACATTAAAAGAAGTTTTTGCAACATGTATCCGTGTTTCATAAATATCGAGTGAAGTTTAAATTGAATAATCAATGTAGGTTAAACTAAGTCAGTGGAAGCGAAGCGAAACCTCGGGCTGAGTGAGGGCGCGGCTGGTAGCGGATATTTAATATCCCGCGGGATTTTATATCATAAAATTTATTCATTGTTTCATTTTGCATATAGATGATACATTTTAATTCTATTTATATTTTAACGAACATTATACTGATTTAGCAATAGCAACATGAATATTCAAATTAATTTATATTATTTTTGACGTAAGTAAATTATCTAAAGGGACGATTAATTACATTCTCGGCGCCATTGCATTATACATACGTTATCTTTCCTTAGAGTAGCGAGCACTGGCGAAGGAGCGCTCTACATTTCTAAAGTAAAAGTATGATGCACCGTTACTGAACAATCGTAAAGGTTTACACACGTATTGAGTTCAATAAATAATATTATAGGGAACGATATTTCGAAGCAATTAATTTTTGACTAAAATGGACTTGTAATAGTTTTAAGGGGCTTGAATAATCATGAAAGTTTATATTGTTTTTTTTTCTCTTTATGCCTACAACGTACAACGATATGTACATGGAAGGAGTTGGTTAAACAAAGATTTAATTTTTTGCATGTTACATATCAACAAAAAAATGAAAATTCTTTACAAGAATACTAACTTGACTGAATAATTGAAAACGAGCACAGTAAATGCTAACCACGTGTATAGACCGCGTATGCCTCGTGTACCATTAGTATGTCGCGCGCGCTCTGAATACGCGAATGCGTTAGATGCATGTATCATTATGATCGAATGTCAAGGACAGTCATAAAATATACCATTAGTTCGCGGCGGCCCAATGGACTAGAAAGTCAGTATCGCTTCCTATTTGGAAACTGGTCATTAGGTCAACAAATGCGAACACTTACACACATACAATATAATAAACAACTTTGTGTTGAAAGGAAAAATAAAACATAAGTTGATGACATGTAACATGTCGAACACAGACACCATGTAACAGTATGATCAATAACAACAAAAGTTATGATGTGCTGCTTTTCCATTTTTATAAGGATAAATTTTGTATATTTTTATATGAAACTCTATGCCTGTGCCTGATAGACAACAATATGTGTATTTAGCCTGAAGTTCACAAAAGCACTTGACTTAGTCTCAGTGAGATTAGCCGAAATCGGTCGGGAGGACATTGTTAAGCTGTCATTGAATGTAGTTCACCAATTTTGTTATGAAAACCTAATAATGAGTGGTCTAAAATAAATGAATGTACCTTATTTCATTTTGATATAGACAATATTTTAATATTTTAAATAAAATATTATGTTTATTTTATAATAATTGAACTTACCAGTAGGACAAATGAAGTACAAGCAGACGTGCAGGCGGCTGTCATGATATGTAGGCAAGGCTCTCTTGATCTTAAGTTCCTCTTGTAAAAACGCTTCAAACTGTGCATCAATGTAATCCACTACAGCTTTAAAACTGTCCTCCTTGTTCACTTGATCACCATAACCCACCGTGTCACAAATTGTCAGCTACAAATAACCAGTCAAAGGCAGAGTGTATGGATGTACATACAATAATTTACAAATCTTTCATTGTAATTGGAACAATAGTTTACTGATACATGTCCATTTGTGTTAATATCTATCACCTATACAAATAAATAAAATTGAAGCGTCTGTTTGTAATACCATAATAACAGCTTTTTACTAAATGCCTATTAAATTATATACAGTACTTATAAGAAAACACATTTTATTTATTTTTTCCGTCTGTTTGTTTCGGCTAATCTTCGAAATGCGAAAAAATCTCCGAAAAACGATTCATTTTCACGGGACTGTTACTGAAAGTTAGCTGTTGTTATAAGGAGTAGCTACTTTTATTTTAGAAAAAGAATTAGGGTTCCTCTCAAATAAAATTAAAACACACTTAGGGATACACCCAAGTGAAGTGAGGATAAGTCATTAGTGATGTTATATAATCTGATAAATTAAGATTTTAGTTTTAACCTGAGGTATTATAGGAATGGTATATACTTCCAATAAAAAGTAACGGTAAGTTTATTCTATTTGTTACATTACATTTATTATATCTTATTTATACCTGTTAAATTTAACAATGTGGAGAAATAAAAAACATGCTCCTTTGCTCTCCGAATGTTACATAAATTATAATATTCTGATAATGAAAATTTTGCTCATTTTTTTCACTGCAGTCACATTAAATCAATCTAATTATATTTTATTTAAATAGAATTTTAGAAGCACTTTTATTCAAAAGTGAATTTTCACATTAAAATTTAAATTAAATGCTAAGTCCATCAAAAACAAATACTGGTAGTATTGATGAAGAAAAATTACCTTTAGTCTTACATTACTCTCTTGTAGTTCATATGTATGTGCTTTCAACTTAACAGTAGGCAAGTTATGTGGGCTGGGTGTAGATTCAAAGTTTGTATTGAACAGCGAGTCCATGAGAGTTGATTTTCCCAGGCCAGTTTCTCCTGTTAAAGGTAATATAGGATTGTTAAACACTTTCTATGATAGCTCTTTGGTATCATAATATATTATTATTACTGTTATTGTAATTCAATAACATAAAAATATAAATTCAATGATTACATATTATTAAAAATGGTCATTTTTTGTTTATCCTCATGGATAAAACGGACTTAATATATAGAAATAATTATGGTACAAGGAAATTGAATCATTAACTTGTGTTTGTTTACTATGTTGGATTAAGAAATGAGGTGGTACTTAATCATCTAAAAGCAAATATTTAAAAGTACTAGGCACAAACTAGCAGTGTCGCAATAATAGTGTTTTAGATAAGTGTACATGTAAGCGACTGATTAATAATAATGATTCATTTTATTCTTACCAATACACAGGATATTAAAAACGAATCCATTTTGCACACTTTTGTTCACAAGTTGATCTGGTAGGCTGTCGAAACCGACGTGCCCTGACAACTTGAGCGTACGCATCGCTGTCTCGATCTAAATTAAACATCACAAACCGACATTATGAAGAATTATGTTTTACAATTTTTTTACAATTACTACTTGTTACTGTAGTTGTTACAAACAAGTTTGTTTATTTAATGCTTGCGAAAGGTATTTCTGCTGTCCTGTTTCAATTGCATTAAATACTTGAACAATTAAATATATACACAGTAATCCTATGGAGAACGCCCAGACGGTAAACTTTATATTATTCATAGAATAAACTGTATTAATAAAAACGTTTAACAAATAGGGCATTTAAGTTTTCTAAACTAAAAACAACTATCAAAACTAGCTTTAAGAGTTGAAACTAGAATTTTTTTTACTTAAATCTTACTTTAGTTGGCTCAACTTCAATGGCCGCCATGATTCCTTGACAATCTGTGACTAACACTGAATGAAGTTAGTTCGCATTACAATGCATTCAATCTGTAAACAACCTACTTCAAGTGACAATGTAGGTAACTTAATAAACAAGTTATTGAACATTATAGTTAATTAAATATTGTTATTATTCAGTGATAAAATAATATGTAATATTAAATAATAAAATAGTTCTTTGAATTTAATAATATATTTGAGAAATATACGTGTAGTTAAAGTTCTTGAGTTGGTCTCATTGATATAACATTATTGCTATATTTCAGTTTTACCCCATTTTATGGAGTATAGTGAAATAAATGAATAAAATTAAGCACACCTTTACTAAAAAGTTTTCATTTTAAATGTTCATAAAACCTACAAATAACCTTTTTAATGTATGAACCCTTAATATATTTGCCCTTTTAATGTAGATTTGTAAGTTGTTATAAATTGTTGATTAATAATTTAGTAATGTTCAATACCTAGTTATATAAACTAATTACTTAGCATTCTATTGTAATTATAGAGTAAAAACATTTAAAAAACGTAATTTATTAATTAGTTATTGATTAGTGGTAAGGCAAATTCACATTTATTAAATATAGCAACACCAACGAATCCCAAAATGGCAGAAAGCGACATTGGTGCGTTATCATGTGAGCCGATGAAATGATGTTTTCTTAAATTTTTTCGTCGCGAGTGAATTTTAAAATTGTGTGTCAGTGAATTGTGACAAAGTGAACCATGGCGGATCTAAAATCGCCGCCGTTTAGTGACATTAAAAGACCTGAGGAAGTCGTCAGGATGACGACTAACGATAGTCTCAAATTTGCAGTTCTTATCGGGCTGATAGAAGTCGGACAGGTAACCAACCGGGAGGTGGTGAACACTGTTCTACACCTGGTAAGTATAGAGGAGTATTACTATTTTATTGCATAATAAAAAATAAGCACAGAATCCCTTGTAATCTTATTGGATTCGTCTTAGAAAGGTTGTTATATGTCGAAGTTGTAGTATAGTTTAACCAATATTGTGTAGCTTCAAAGATATAAACCCTAGAATTAAGTCATACTTTAATTAATAGATTATATACAGCTTAATGTGGTCAGAATGTCGCGTCTATTTTCATTGTTTTTATCGATCGCGTTAGGTCTTGAATCGTGGGATCGCGCCGTCCTCGCGGACACCAGCGGCCGGCGAGTGCTGTTTGTTTTGATCACTACATTAGGATTTGACGGCGTTGTCTTTTACATAAATTAAATTTAATCACCGATCTTAGTCAATAAAAATCTTACTTAATAAAAACATTATACGCCTAGAACGTTAATATTGAAATTTTACAGTAAATATTTACATTTGACGGAATGTGTCACTGAACAAGAAATGTATACGTCGATTGCAATAGTTCGATGTAAAATAAACATTTTAAGTCACTCAGTTACACAATACTTAGGTTTCTCTTAAGTTTTAACAGCTCAAGAGCTAGATGATGTATATTTGACGTATATTTATTTATTTTACAATTATATAGCTGTTAATGTTTCTATTATTAAACGATTTAAAAAATATCGAATAATTTAGTAATTTAACTATTCTAAATAATATTTTAGCGTTTTAACTGCTGGACAAAGAACTTCTTTTCATGTTAAAATTATTTTTATCCCAACTGTATCTTTATTAAAACTCACTTTTCGTAATATCTTATTATATTAACTTGTTTCGAACAAGTGTAACAACTTTTGAAAGTGATTTTTCTATGTGTATTTAGAATGCAAAAAAAGTAAATGCTGTTAAAGTGTCATAAAGACTGTTTTAGTAGTTTAAAATCTTGTAATGCAGTTTTTCACTATTTTACATAACCTTCACCGTTAGTTGCTCTAATTGAAAATATTTATTTCTCGTGTAATATTCTAAAAATTACATAGTTTTTTCGACACCTCCAGGTAAATTTCTAAGAAATTAATTACAATTCTAAAAAAATCTATTGTTAACTGACACGCCGGCGTGTCCGCGGTCGTGGAGGGATTAAATATATTTAACATTAATGGATGTTCATCGCAAAATATAAAATCCATTGTTATGTGCAGTCCAATATGAATTGGTTACGTAATGGTCGTACGCTATTGTTGTCGCATCTTAAGGAATTTTCTGTCGTCGTTTTTACTATTGTTTGTAGTTTTATCGTAAGAGAATAAGAAATAAAGTTCGCAACGTATCTGGACCGCAAACTAAAGTGTTAAAGCTGATAAGATTCTTTAATATTGATTATAAATTTGATAAGCTGTTGAATGCGCGTGAAAAATTATGAGTAAAATGCTTTTAATTAAAAGCGTGAGCATACTACTCGCCTGGTCACGAAATACTTACTTTTAGTTTTACACTAATATTTAAGACTAGCGGCTCACCCTCGCTTCGCTCGGGTTCACCTCTAGAAAAGCATAAATAGATCTATCCCACGGGAACCGTCATTTTTCTGAGATGAGAAGTAACCTGTTGTTTGGTCGGCAATATAAGGAGGCATCAGCATGCCAAATTTTACTAAATTAGGTGCATAAGTTGTTGTGTACTAAGTTGTATAAGTTACTATAGTTTTTCAACTATCCCACGGGAACTCTGTAATTTTCCGGGATGAAAAGTATCTAAGATGTTGCCCGGTGATATAAGGTACCACCATGCAAAATTTCATCTAAATCGATCCAATAGATTCGGAGATTAGCCCGTACAAACAGACAGACAGAGAAACAAAAAAAATTGAAAAAATCTAAATTTGTTCTATTTGTCTTCTTACATCCCCCTGACTTGGTTTTTAGCATTTTTTTTCTATGTACAGACATTCGACCTCTACAGTTTTATTATAGTATAGATGATTTACTTATGTATGTAAAGGTGTATCAGTGTATAAGTACGATATCGTATATTAATAAATATACAAAAAATGTGAAACTATATTACCTATTGGCTGTGTTCAATCACAGTGTTCTACACTTAGGGGACAGTATTACTCGTCAAAGTCGATGGCTTACTAGTTTCGTCATGTTCAGTGTACTTATTTAATAATTTAGAATCGATAGGACTTTTTAAAGGTTTCACAATTACACTTCGATCCAACTATGTAGTATATTTAATTTTATCGATATAAAATTGGAAGTAGCTTAGAACAATTTTTATTATGATTGCTGATTGTTGAAATATGATTGTGCTTTTTTATGTGTTTAATGTTTGCCGGAGTACATTCAAAACGATTTCTTACGTAAAAAGTATAATTATTCATAACTAACAAATTATATACAGCGATAAGATTTTAAATAAAATATGCATGCAAATGAAAAATGCGTGGCAAGTGTAGAAAAAACCAAAATAGGAAACCTTAAATTATAATTAATAAGTAAAAATTGTAGTCTTTTAAATAAATGTACATTTATCCGACTAAAACATACAATTTCATATATCAGAGAGGAAAAACATTACAAACAGCTAAAATATACATAATTTGTACCTTGATTTTTTAACAAAAAACAAGGTCCAATAATGACAATGCAAAAATATTTTTCTATTTCCAATGTATCTAAATATATTTTCACTCTTTCTCTGTAGATTGCGAATTTATATTTCCGAAGTAGACTTTTTATTCAATTTTTTCAACATCATATTTTAATCAGGCCCAGAAATATCGATATGCTTTAAATATTGATATTGACACATGGCAATAAATGTCACCGTCTAATGTCAGACAGTATTCAATAATGACGCAATGTCTGATTTCTGAAAGGCAGCGTGGGCACAATGCCGCATGCAAGATTGCGAAGAATGATAAAGGAAAAAATAATGATTTTCATGTAGAAATTATTATGTTTATAATATATAGCATTGCCCGCAGCTCCGCCCGTGTTCGGATGACCAAAAAGCAAATTCTTAGGTTTTACATATTAGTATACTCTTAAATTGCAGTTTTTGTATTTTTTCTCAAAAATGAGACATTTCCCGCGGTAAAAACTATCCTATATGTTGACCTGAATAACCAGCTATAACCATACCAAATTTCGTCAAAAGCCCTCCAGTGGTTTTTCTGTGATGCGATAACAGACAGACAGGCAGAAAATAATTCTATAAACTATAGATTTGGCCTCTATATCGATAATAATGTTTCTTTCAATAAGATTTTCCAAAAAATATTTAATGCACAGATTCGGCTTGGTTACAATTGGGATGTATGAAGCGACAGACACTTCGTTCGACATCGTGGAGTTATAAACCAACATTGCGGAAGATCCGAGTTGTCGCTAGATAACAGTGATGTAGACTCGTATACACTAGAACAGCGGTTCCCAATTTTTTTTGGCAACGGAACCCTAATTGATCATAATTTTTATCGGATCCCCATTTTGATAATAACTAAACTGATTTTGTTGTAGTTAGAATACTTTCTTGTTTGATTTGAAAGAACAAATCATAAATGAAAAATATTAATACTTTTAATAATATTTATTGTATAGCAAAAGTTTTAGAAACAATCTTGAGTAAACTCGACCGGGATGAATTCGGCTTAACTATAGATGGAAGTCGTCTGAATCATCTGCGGTTTGCAGATGATATCGTTCTACTGGAAGAGGACCCAAAGAAGTTAAAATGGATGATTAAAGACCTAGCCAAAAAAAGTAAGAGGTAGGGTAATTAATGAACGAAACAAAAACCAGGTTAATGACTAACTCAGATAAGACGAAATAGTTATCAATGGAGAAAGTTTTGCGTCTACCTATGATAAATAATAGACCTTGATGACCAGATGACAAAAGGAATTGATAAAAGGATTACCTGCAGCTGGAAGAAATACATTAAGAGATCATGAAAAGTAAGAAAATAGATGTGTACATCAAAAAAATCCTTTGATACATGCATCCTATCTTGTCTAACATATGAATGTGAGAAAGTTTCCCTGACAAAGAATCATAGGAAGAAACAAGAAAAATGTCAGCGAGCAATAGAGCGTAGTAGTTGGGTACAAGTTGAATGCGTAAGCGATCCTGCGACGCCCCATTAAGACGGGGGAAGGCTTTGTTAGGTTTTAGTCGGTAGTACTGGCTTTGCCGGTGAGTCCAACACCTCGTGCGTACATGCATTTCCCAACGTTAAAAAAAAAGTACTTGGGTACAAAGTGGAAAGACAAAATACAAAAAAAAATACCATCATATAGATCAAAAGCCCAAGTAGCCAACATAACGTTACGTATCTACCAATTAAGATGTAGAGGGACAGATCACCTATTGAGATCTAGCACATCTAAATGGAGTAAAAGAGTGACGTACAGGTACCCCAGAAACGGCAAGCGTACAAGAGGTCGTCAAAAAAGAATGTGGAAGGACAATTTGCGTATACACTAGGAACATTCTGAACAAGAGTGGCTCTAGATAGATCTCAATGGCGACAGTTGGAGGAGGCCTTTGCACACAGAGTTCAGAGACATCCAGAATTTAAATTTACCATCTATTTATAATTATAATATTTATAATGTACTCTCTGAATAAAGGTTATTTTTTTTTTATTTTAATATTTATTGTACCAAGAATGCAACCTATTTAATGTGATGAATGAAATTTTTTCACATATTTATTTATAAAATAACACTAAAATTAGGCTTCGTGTCTGACAACGTTTTATTTAAATGGGCACCGAGGCAATTACGAAATAATTGCGTTCGTTTGGTGCCTTGCTGTATTGTTATTACTAAAACTTTAATTATGCAATTAATATGTAGGATATTTAAGGATTTATTCTATAAATCATACACTAGAAACACGATTACTTGTAGTTTCCTCGATAGAAAAAACAATCCAAAATGACATCTAAAAAACAAAATAAACCCTTAGTGCGGCGCAAATATTTCAAGGAAGTTCATCAGATTTTTAATAATAACAAAACTATACGTTTTCTATAACGTATACACTTAACATTTTCATAATGTGTATTTGTTTTAATAATACGAAGGAAATACCTAAATTCGCACGCGTCCAGTCCATCCTAGCCATCACCATATAGCTACATACACCCTAATGTCATTAGTTATGTTAAAAATATATTATGTACATTGTACAAAATACGATCATTAATTTTGTACTGTATATTGTTTTTACATATTCTCATAGCATAAATAAAGGTAATAAGGTAAAATTATATTTTTATTTTATAGGTACGTTTCAACTAATAAATATTCATCTAGCTTTCGATAAAATTCTTTAACTATATATTCATTTTAATTGTGAAAATGCATCCAGTAGACGTTTAATTATGCATGTACACGACATTAGCGTGAATAAAAAAACAATACCTGCCTAATAAGGGCTCTGTAACAATGCTGCGCCATGATAGTGATCATACGTCATTCTATGCGTCGTGGACGACACATGAATATAAATTGTTAAATATAATATGTTCTACATTTGAGATAATGCAGTTATACACGTTTGTCTATTCTTTGCCTTCTGTTTTAGTAATGAGAAACTATGTTTTATATACGGGAATTTAACTGGCGACTTGGCGTCATACACAATTTAACTACAAGTTTTGTACGGTTACTTCATTGCAATTTGCTAAAACACATATTTAACCAAAAAGGTGTATTAATGATGTGATTTAATATTAACAATATCGTGTTTTTATGGCTCTGAGATAATACTATATTTAACCTTTCTGTCTTTATAGACTGAAGTGGTTTTACATACCCTATATAAATATAAACGACTTCGCTCAATAACACGTCTTCATATTGAAACGTGTATTTTAAAAATAAAAAAGTTTTATTAGTTTTTAATTAGCTTAACCCTAGCTTTCACTAACTAATTTCAAAACTAAGTTCTCCGTAGTTCTATACGTCTAAACTCTAAAGTCGATATAACTTCATGCACACAGACAATAGCGTTAAATCGATTCAACAAGACAGTAGAGCGCAGTTTAAAAAGTAGTTCATTGAGGTACAATGGCTATAATAATTAAGATTAGGTACTAGATAATAAGGAAAATGCATACAATACAATGTCATATAGTTTCGTTTTAAATATCATAAACATATGTGGGTGCGTTCGCGTTGTATCAATATTATATAAGCATATTAGTTTTTGCAGACGACTCCGCTCGTATTGTAGGAATAAACGCTCTGTGCCTGCCCCCATAATGCAATCGGTGTCATGGGAAAGTTCCATCAAAGTTGTTTAACCGTGAATAGATAACAAATTTACCTACATGAATGTTCCTCGGGGTTATTGTGGATTTCTATAAGCCAGATTTTGTTTAAATCCATTCAATGGTCCCGGATTTTACCCTACACAGAAAACATATTATAAGGTTTACCTCTTTATAACAATGTAAGATTTTTCACTTGGTTGTCGGTAATCTAACTTTAGTACATCAATCTTTGTTAAATTTTAATTATATCTATTGTCTTCTTTTTATTGAATTATTTTTTTCTATTTGTTTCTTCTTTATATAAGGAGTTGGAAGAAATCGCTTATCTGTAGAGCCTGCCTTTGCCAAAACACAAACTTTCAAAATGCATAAAGCATATTATATAATGCTTGTCCTCATTTATTCATCACCATTCAAACCAAACCGCTAGACCTGGCAGAAATTTTGACAGTATACACTTTCAATTATAGATACAATTGTTAAGAAACAATTTCTTGAATTTCGATTCCTGAAGACCCCTTTAGGTATTTCGATACCTTTGAAAGACATTATTTCAGTTAAATGCCATTCCATTCAACTTTTAGGACAGTTGATAATCTAAAAAACAAAATAGGCATTTGTTACAGCCCTCTCGAAAAGAAAATTATGCACCGTTGCTTTTCCAAAGGGTTATCGCCACTCACACAGAATTATCGTCGAGGGCCCTAATGCTAAGATAGGGGTGTATATTTTATAATAATTTAGTTTGTTAACTTCAATAATATTGCATAAATTAAGGTCTGAAGCAATAAAAATATTTATATTGTGGTCTTGTTTGTTTTATTATCTATACATAATAAAAGTAACTGATCGCTGTCTGTACATGGAAGATTTATAATAAAGTGCGCTAATCTTATTAAAGACTTAACCGATTTTGATGCAGTTTTTGCTAATGTATTGTGGTAAGCTTTACTTATCATTAATTATCTGTTTTATTTCAATCGGTTCATAAATAAAATAGTGATGTCAATTTAAAGAATCCCCTAGGAACTAACCCGAGCAAAGTGAGGGTGATTCGTTGGTTTAATACTAAGCCTAAAGTTATTTGCAACAAACCACAAAATTCCACAGTACCAGTTGATGTATTGTAGTAAAAATTAAAAGCCTCTTTGCGGTCCACAAACTATCTACATATTTCTAACTTCCATACATTGAGTACAAAATGCTATGTCATATTTAATCCCTTTGAAATGGTTTTTTTAAATAATTTGACAGTAAGTCAATTATTTAGTGAAATACCTATTTTATTAGGTAAACGATGATTAAATTCCAGTTTTAAATCGTATTGTTCTATTGTAGCACTTTTAGAACAACTTACTATGTTCAAGGAACAGTAGGTTCACGTTTGAAAAACTGTGGTTCATTTAGATATGAATAATAAATATAAATCTAACCACAAAAAATATTATAGTAAATGAACGTGAACATGAAAATACACAGCAGGATATTATGAAGGATTTAATAAAACAGAACCTTAATCCAAGCGTCGTAAACAAATGGCTTCATTAAAAAGGGGTAAATAATAAGATCATAAGTTCTGATTAAAGTAAAATTAATTAAGTCACTAAAAAAATGTATACAAAAGTTTATTATTAAAAAGATCTCATATTATGCGCATAAGATGACATATCCAGCTCATATAATAAAGGCCATTCAGAAATAAAAAAAATATGGAAACTACTCTATACACGCTTCTCGTCATCGCTCTTAATGATCTTGTGAGGCCACTTAACTGTGACCTTGCGATGCATCGATATAATTCATCTTCATATAATGATATAACTCATGAGGGATTTGTTTTAGAGTATACACACAGTTATTAAATTATTTGAAATAACATTTGGATATTTAACGTGGAAATGTAGAAACTATTGCTCAATGTTTCTCATTTGTAACTTACCTTTATACTTATGTGTAGGTATCGCATAGATCAGTTTCCCAAAGTGGTCGACCCTAAGGAGTCGATATCGGTATCCCAGGTGACAACATAAACGAAAACTGACTGATTTTGGGGGTCGGCGACGTCTAAAAATCGACCCCTATTAATTAACATATGTTCTTATTTGAAACTTTCAAGATGCTGTATAAGTTATGTTATGTGTACCAATTTGTTATAAGAATTACTAATATTTTAGCAGGGGAGTTGTTGTTGAATTTTGATGAGAAAATGATGTCAAGTTCACTCACTTAATCCCTCCACGACCGCGGACACGCCGGCATGTCAGTTAACAATAGATTTCTTAGAAAACCAACCGCATTTTTTTAAATTGGTAAGTATTTTGTATCAATAGGAAAAAAAACTAGAGATTTTAACGTAATTTGGCTATTGGGATCTGAGGTATTAGTTCATTTTGAAAAAGGGGTCTCTTGCCCAAAATAGTTTGGGAATCCCTGGTATAGATGATGTACAAAAACAAAATGACAGAAAAAGTGACTTTTCAACATTTTAAATGACGTTTGATGTGTCTCTATTGCTCTAATCTTCTCGACCTATTTATGTAGACAAAATATATTTACTCATAGATGTACAAGTAAATGTGATTAACCATCATAATTTCTCTAACTTGACCGCGACCTTGCGCTGCTTAGATAACCGGTTTTAGCCGGTTCAACGAGCTATCGATCGCTACAGAAGCTACAATATCGCCACTTTGTGTTTCCGTATTGGATTTTTTGTAGCTTCATGCAATGAAGGTTTATTGTTTAAATAAAACTATCTTTTCGGGTTTTTTCGCGAATTTATTTTGATTTTTAGTTGTATAGGATTGTAGGCAAGCTGTCTGTAACAATTATATAATGCTTTTGAGACATCTAACACCTCAGTCTCTCCCGTGACCATGATTGCTGTAAAGCATTCGAAACGTCGCGTCGGGAACCAAAAATTAAAATAAATCCGCGGAAAAATGCGAAACAATAGTTCGATTAACTGACTCGACATGATGTAGATTTAATTTTTTTAATTATTTTGTTACAGTGTAACATATGTTAGGTACGAGTGAAACCTTTGTATTGTTATGGCTTTTATGAAAGTCAAAGTTAAATATCGCCTGATTCCATTTGAAAGGGTTGAAACGTAATATGTCTGAAGTTTCTGAACCCCGTTTGTATTCTGTAAGAACATTAATATAAAGTTATATAGAATGTAAACGACAAAATTAAATTTTACTAACGACGTGTTCGCTATATATTTTAATTTATGTCAACTTTGTGGATATTTTCGTAATATTTATGTTATAGGATGAATAATATTTATTTATTTATTTATTTATTAATTTTTGGGAAACAAACAGTGACATAATTCTTAAAAATAATTAAAAATTAAAAAGTCCACACACCAGCAAAGTTTCCACCTATAAATATGTCACAGGTAGAGTAAACATAAGTAATTAAACATTAAAACTATATAATAATTTATAAAGCACTTGAAGGTTTTAAAAATATAACTGTGGGAACTTTACTGTGAATCTATAAATGCAGAGCGCTTGTCACTCCTAAAATACGAAATCACGATTTAAAAGATGACTTTCGAAACATGTTCTTTCACTGGAATTCTTTATTATATATTTAACTACCGATCATTCACCACGTAAGCGGTATTTAAAAAGTACTAAGATAAGGTCTAGCCGTAATAAAATATAACTTTATCGGTGTTGTATAATTTAAAAGTTGATTAAAACACAAATGGTTTTTGTTCGCCGCAAGTAAAATTCGTCTACCCGCGAGGGTGTAGCGATTATTTATTTTTCATTATTTTAGCTTGTAAGATAAGTTTCTACTTTAGAAGAATATCAATATATCCTTAATTGAATCCTAAATATAATAATTTTGTTGTCATTTACTTCTCCGCTTGCTTTTAAATTTTTTATATAATGTATTGCCTGTTGTATTATCTTCCGTGTTTAAAAAACGAGTGAAGCATAAGCAAGCGAGAATAATTTATGACGCGAATGTATATGACTTCATCCACTAAACGCTAATCTCGGTCGCATATAATTTCTTCATTAAACATTTGCATTAAGGACGGCACGCCGCGCTGTTTGTTCAGTTTTCCATTTTTCTTTTAATTACCCGCGCTTATTGTTTGATATTTTTTATTCTAACTCTATGATTATGTTGAAATGTTCTAGAAATAATTTAATTAATTGAAAGAATAGGGCATAATAATGCTTAAGAAGAAGTACGAAAAAAAACTGCATTTCTACAGATAGTATAAAAATGCGGTAGATAGTATGAACTGCGATATTGCGGTTATGTGACTCCATGGCGAGCATTTGTGCCAACATTGTAGATATATTTCTACTTAGTGGTTTTGAGAAATTCCTAAAAATATTAAATATGTCGTTGTCACAATTTCAATAATACTTTTGCTCGACTACTAAAATAAATAACGCCTTATAAAGCCTAATAAACAATACTGTGATATTGATAGAAACACTAAACTTTGCGCCTCCCTAAACTTAAACGTAATAGATCCCTACGATAGAGGTATATATATATTTTAAAAATTTTTTATCGGGTTGATTTACTGAAGCTACTTTGCGCCGAAGTGGAATTCATCGGGAAACTAGGGGAATATTGACGTTGACCGAAAAACCCAACGGTTGGATATATTGAATCTTGAGAGTTTGCCGACAAGTTCGGAATACGTAATACTGACTCAGATTCTGAAAACTGAGCGAGATATATAATAGTGGATTCGTTGCTGCGATGCGAATGAAATCTCGCTGACGGAACCCTTTATCATTATTGCATGATAAATGGCCACGATGATAGGTTTTCTTTAGAAGATTAATGTTTCGTACAATTTATATGAATCGTAGGGGAGTGATATTAAATTACAATATTTTATTAGTTTTGGTTTCTGGTCAAATACACTAATAGCATGTAACTTCCTGTTTCGTTACTCGTGTTTACAAGAGTAAAAACAGTGAAAAAGTTTACATGTGAGTCGTTACGTTTTTGTGTGCTTTTAAATAACTATATGACCTAAAGAAAATCGTATATTTGCAATATTACAAACACAACATACGCAATATTCATTGTGAAATAGCAGTAAAAACTTCCTTTTTTTGCTTCTGGCAGTCCCCTTTATGTATGTACACAAGCTGTAATTAGTGGATACTGAAATAAAATTGCGACTTACGTTCTAGATCACAGGTTTTTTTTAATTTCGCTTTGAATATTTTTGTATGCCGGATGTCGAAAAGGTAGGTTTACTACTTATTTTTTTAAGTAAATGTCTTTTGTATTAAAAACAATATATTATTAACAAATATCAACAAACATACAGATAGGATGCATAATAAAATGCATTCGAGGGATCCTTCTGAGGCGAATAAGAAGTAAGTTAGTCTATCGTCGCTTTGGATCTTAGACTTAAAAAAAAGTAATGATTATGTTACTTATAAGATTAAAGAAGAATTGCAGAATTAATTGAATCGACAATAATAGGAACAAAGTACGCATCGCAGACATGACATTATAGTCAATTATTATTTTAATAATAACATAGATGAGCTAGCAGCTGAACAGTACCAAGTATTTCCCGTGCGGAAGAAGCTATAATCGTTTGTTGAATTAAATGGTTAAATGTGTTGCTGAAAAGGAAATTGAAGTTCCCGTGCAGTCGCTGCAAACATTGATTCTCTAAAACTACACTTAGGTATTTTACTTTACACTAGGGTTAGCCGGCGACATCGTTCACATAAACCTTATTATTTAATTAGTTATACATAAATCTTATATATCTTGATAAATGTTTCAGTAAATGCCTACTATTTTCTACTATTTTCTTTGTTAAATGGAAACTTCAAATCCCAAGTATAATATCTAGTTAAAGTGGTAGCTAAAGTCTTTTCCTATTGGCAATTGTTTTGAATTGTAAATCTGTTTCTTGTCTTGGCTACCTATGTTAAAAATATATAAACTCCTCAAAAGAGTAAACTATCATGGAGTGTTTCAAATGGAGTACTTCTCTTGAATATTTTTACGATCCACTTTTTATTTACAACACTTCTTTCACAATACTAATGAAAATAGGATAAATGAATAACTGAATACAAATAAAAATGAAGGGCCAAAAATATACTGGGGTCTTTTGCAATAAAAGTCTGTATTTAGTCAGAGTAATTGGAAACGGTAGCGGATAAACCGTTACGAAACAAAACAAGCCAAGCAGAACGTAAATACCTCGATCGTACTCGACACAGATGATAATAGATAAAAATACATCCAAATATATTAATAGGTGATTTAAAAAGTACTTCGTGTGGTGTTGTGTGAAATTCAAACCCCAAAAGTGTTTATAATGAAAATCGGGCATAGAGCCAAATATCGAGCTGAAGTCATTGCACTGCGCTTACTTTATTAATTGCAGTTGGCAAATGAGATCTTCGACCTATATTGCATTGGGATAGTTTACTATTATACTAAAAGTAAGTTACGATAAAACTTAGAAATATTCTTACTTAATATTATTTTAAGACATGTTAAGATATTAACACACATCAGTCATCACCATCTAGTTCCATTGTGAACTACGAGGCTTGTGTTATGGATACCAGCTAGTTGATACACTACACATATATAACTACAATATATAATAAAATAAATAAATAATTTCAATAAATACATATTATAAATACTAACACCCATGACTGTGTTCATCACACAAATGAATGCCCCCAGCGGGACTAGAAACAGCGACCGTTGGTACACCAAATAGGGTAGTTGGTAAACTCTACAAACTGAGCCAAACGTGTCGCCATATAGACAATAACTGTGCATTTAAGACACTGGGTCCTGTAGAAATATCGAACTTGTGGCATCGCTTTCGCTTCATGAAGGCTTAATAAAATTATGCACTAACAGATAGCAGTTAATGTGGCTGTTAATTACGCGGCGAGTCAAAAGCTATATGCTCCAAAAAGTTTTTGCATTGAAATGTTTGATGCTTAACTTTGTATTTTAACCGAGATATCATAACCTAGTTCCTGACAGAGAGTGCACTGCCGATACATCTATCTATATATGTATATAAATGGCAAATGTTATTGACTGATGTATATAACCCACCACACCATTAAGGCTAGAAAATTGAAGTTTCGCACACGTATTCCTCATATGACGAAGGCGTCCACTAAGGAAGGTTTTTTTCAAAATTCAACCCCTTAGGAGGTGAAATAGGGGATTAAACTTTGTATGAAACGTTTTATTCCTTGAACATATTTGCATGAAACTTCGTATGAATTGAGTACGGTAAAAATAATGACATAGGTATTTCAGCGTTTTCTAAAATTCAACCCCTGAGAGGGTAAAATAAGGATGAAAGTTTTTATGAAACCCACTATTTAGAGTTTCTTTGTAGTCTTATCGCGAGCGAAGCCGCGGGTTCTGCATGTTCATTTATAAAATCCGATAGCAAAGTGGTGGCGCATGCATCTGATGCGGCCGTCGTAGCTTCGGATACAAACGACGAGACACTTTGAATAAAATTTTTTACTCTTTTATATCATAATCCACACTCATAATCTCTACGCACTACTATTATAAATGCGTTAGTTTTTATGTTTAGGTATGATTATGTGTGTACACACACATACACATGTTTGCTATTATTTTACTTTGAAATGGCTGGACTGATTCGAATGAAAATGTAATACACAGATAATACCTACTCGTAGACGATACGTACCTATATGATTCGGTGTAACACATTGTACTGTTAGGCACCCCAGGAACTCGCCCCAGCGAATCGAGGGTAAGCCGTTAGTGCATAAAGTTTTATACTAAGCTGAAAGTATAGTAAATTATTATAATTAAATATTTTTATATAGTTTTTAACGAGACGTTCTTTTTATATATAACTTGACAATAGTTCACATCTAGAGCTTTAATTTTTCTACAGCAACAAAAAGAATTTTTAAGTCGTCCCTACTCGACAAGGCTTTTACTCAACAACAGGGTTATTGAAGCTTTACCAAAGCTCGGCCTCGGGTCGATACGACGCCGCTATAGCTCATTACGTGCTGCGCCGGCATTAATTATTCTCATTAGCGCTACTTGGCGTCGTTTTTGAAGTGATCATATTATACAATATATAATTTGTTAGTAAGTCGATTTTATATTGTAATCATAACTAAACGTATTTTAAATATTTCAACATGAGACATAAATAAGGTAGGTACTTAATAGATAAATAGTGTGAAATAAAACTTATTTCAAGAACTCACGACAATCATGAACATTAAAAAAATATATGCATACATTTTTATATTAATGATCTTACCAATGCTACAAACAAAGCTAATAAATATATAATAAAAAGAGCTTTTATGATGATGTTGATGTTTCTTTATTTATCTTAAATTATTTAAAAAAATCTTACTGCAGCATATTAAGTAGATATAAAATGACAAAAATCGAACAAGTGTTAGACTGACTCGTGCTGTTCTGTTGCATCAATCTTTTTTTGTGCTGTTTTGACATACATAATTTGTATTACTTACGTAAGTTAAAACACAAAATTGCTACATATACAATATACTTACATACATATGTATATTGTATGTATAAGTTGAATCGCTAAATGATACGCGTTTTTAATTTTATCGAGCACTAGCATTGCCGGCGGCAATGTTGACCCACGCGCGTTCAGATGACCAAAAACCAAATTCTTAGGTTTTACATATTAGTATACTCTTACATTGCAGTTTTTGTATTTTTTCTCAGAAATGATATATTTTCCCGCGTTAAAAATATCCTATATGTTGACTTTGACTTTGACCCGGATAACCAGCTATCACAATACCAAATTTCATTATAATCCCTCCAATAGTTTTTCTGTGATGCGGTAACAGACAGAAAAAAAAAATCGAAAAACTATAGATTCGTCCTCTGTGTCGATAATTATGTCTATTTCAATAAGATTTTCTAAAAAATATTTAATGTGCAGATTCGGCTTAGTTACAATTTTATTATATGTATAGATTTTCAATATTAATTATTCATAATAATACAGTTGAATTTCGACCACTGGGCGAAACTATATATATTATATATACGGTCCGTTCTAAAAGAGTTCAAGTATTGGAGCGATTACCGGATATAGTTGTAATTGATTCGACATTAACAAGAAACTAACAAGATTGTAGATGGAAATTAATTACAGATAACGAACGAAGTGGCTCCGCAATCTATCAATTTGTACCTAATACAACTAAGTATACCGTAATCAATTGTGTGAACATAGATGGGACTTTGGGAGGAACTTACACAAGGATATTATTAATTATTATTTACGAAAATAATATTGCGATTGTGGCAGAGTAATATTTAACGTCACAATACGTTAGATAACAAATATTTTATATTTATACAAGTGTACGTTCATCTTTGTATTAAATAATATTAAAAACTACCTGCGTAAATTTTATTTAGAAAAACTATACCTATACATAGTACTAGCGACATTTCGTATCGTCTTACGTCCTTGTATTTTGTATTTATATTTATACAATATATAGAGGCTATGCCGATTACCTATTTATATAGAATAGTAATATCAATTTTCATTTGAAACGACGAAATCTCTAATTTTCACATCTTCTTATTTGTCCTCGCCTTGTCCCGTTACTTGGAGTCAGCTTTTCTTGTCATGCGTTGATATGTGGATTGTTGGCTCGTGTGACGTGTCTTCAGCATTGAGGCTGAGTATTTTCATATCCTTTTGGATATTTATGTCTTTCTTTCTCTTTCTATGTGTTTTACGGTCAGTTGTTATCTGACTACAAGGTCCGTAATCTTATACGCTACAATATTGAGTTACAATGTCGATCTCGCAAAATATGTGGACAAATTGAGTAAGAAGTTTCGTTTCTCTGCCTGAAATCTGAATAATAAATTTAATAATTTTAATTTATTTTAATTTAATCATTTCAGGCAATATTTACAAAGATCTTAAATATGTAAACAGAGGCCCATAGCATAATATATAACCCCAGAGGCCCATAGCATAATAAATTAATCATTATTGTGTAAGTAAATATTCCTAGAAAGGTAATTAATTCCTTAAAGATATGGAGAACAAGATTAGTACATATTATGTCTCCGTTCTCTATTTGCCACAGAATTTAACATATTTTCATACGTCCCATTTCATTAACCTAGACTTACCTTAATACATGCAATGTATGTGCAAGTTGCATTGTAAAACTTAAATCCGCTCCTTCGAGCAAATTAACCGTCATCAGCCGTGATGCTTTGCCTATTTTATTAAGTATTAGCTATATATTCTTCTTATTTTTCTTCTCCTTAAAGTGCCATCTCTCTTTGAAGTTCGCCTTCCTTATAGGATAATCTCCTCGTTTTATTAGTCAGATGGCTGATATTTATATAATATCTATTGAGACAGTTAAATGTAATTAACGGATTAGACGCTTGATAAACGAGCCACAATGTCGCCGCACTGCTAATAACGGTATTGTTATATATTCTAATCGTATTTAGCTCTAATCAATGATTTGTAGGTGCGCCGTGCTGACGGCGACCTCTTATTCCGAATATTTAACTCCAATAATACTGTAAAAGTTAATCGCTTTCATACTTTTTATGTAATAAAAATATTTTTCATATTTTCATCTACGTCAGATATATTTAGAAACCTCATGAATCCAGCTTGCACTGTAATTATATATTATTTGAATTGATTTTTAATTTTATCTAAGGATTTATTCTACAACATAGTTTTTACAATTGAGCAAAACAAAACTTTAAACTGCTGCCTGTTACACCTTTTGGACATGAAACTCTAAAATATTTAAAAATACAAATAAAAATTTACTGTTGCGGTGTTACATCGGTGAACGCTATCATTAAAATTTGTCGCATAACATTTTTAACTTATTCGTAAGTTACTACGCAGAAAAGACCAATTTACAGTCCAATTTTCAAAAATTGTCCAAGGCTAATTAAAACTCGAAGAAAAGTTTTTGGGTGGTCAATACTTATTCAGAAAACGTCCAGTCCAACAAAATTAATTAAAGCTTATTATTTTTCCCATTCATTTATGATCGAATTTCGCTTCAATTACTAGTTTTTGCTCTCGTCTCCGTTCACATGGTAATTCTTCATTAATCTTTCCATCCATCCATCATAAAAAAAAAATTCGCCGTAGTTTAACTGTAGTCACATTAAAACACCTTCAAAAGAAATTTAATATTTTTTTTTAATTTAATATACCTAAAACATAATAGTCTCATGGCATTTGTTGTTGACAAGTAAATCTAGGGGAGTAGGGAGGGTAGATTGTTAGGCATAACTATGTTACACCTATCATGGTTTACAATGCTGGTCGCAGTTGATTGATGCGGTGAAGGGCGCGGCCGTGACAGAGCTGCTAGGGATGATTGGTTTGTTTCACGGAGGACTGATTCGAGGCTTGGCCTGCGGTCAGCTTAAGCCGGGCTAAAGTTAATTGAACTTGTTCTAGAACATTTGGTGTAACGTTGGATTAAGGAGATCTGTGAATATGGATTGAATGAACATATTTTTTTATGTTATGGTAATTCTATAATAAATGAATATTTTTTTAGAAATAAAAACAAGGATAGTTTTGACCGTTAATTGTTAAGAACTACTACATCGTAGAAGTAATTGTTTTATATATACGAGGGTGCGTTTTTAAGTTCGCGGAATGAGAGGGTAGGAGGGGGTTGATTAGGCTCATTAGGATCGTAACGTGTTTAGTGACTCATAATTAGTATAAATACGAGATTTCATTGTTATTAGACTATTAGTCTTTGAGCTATTGCCAACTAAGCAACATAATCAGGAGTGAAAAATGAAATATGGAAAAAATCGAATATCGTGCCGTTATAAAGTTCCTTACCAAGCAAGGAAAATCAGTTGCGATCATAATGGATGAGATGTCATCGGTTTACGGTGACTCTTGTCCAGGAAAAACCATGGTGTACAAGTGGCACAGTTTGTTTAAAAAAGGAAGGGAATCCCTTGAAGACGACCCGAGGCCGGGCAGGAGCATCGAGATGACCACGCCAGAACTTATCCAAAAAGTCGAAAAACTTGTACTCGACGATGCTCGACTAAAAAAGAAACAACTCGCAGAAATGGTTGGAGTATCCGATACAACAATTTTTAAAATCCTGCACAATCATCTTGGCATGACTAAGGTCAGCGCAAGATGGGAACCGAAAATGCTCACGGCACCGCAAAAACAACAACGCGTAGAGTGTTCACGTGCATTTTTGGACCTCTGCAATGAAGACAAGGATGGTGTATTGAGTCGAATTGTTACTGGAGACGAAACTTGGGTTCATCATTGTGAACCTAAGTCGAAACAAGACTCTATGCAGTGGCATAAAAAGGGCACAGCACCCCCCAAGAAGTTTAAGGTGTCACAGTCAGCTGGGAAACTCATGGCAACGGTCTTTTGGGACTCAGAAGGAATATTATTGATCGATTATAAAGATAAAGGTGTTTCTATAACCGGAGAATACTACGCTTCAATATTAGAGCGACTAAAAGAAGACATTAAACAGAAAAGACGGGGAAAATTGACGAAAGGTGTGCTGCTTTTGCACGACAATGCGCCCGTCCACAAGAGCCGCGTTGCGTTGGCTGCCCTGCTTAAAGTGGGCTTCGATATTTTGGACCACCCACCCTACAGCCCAGACCTGGTCCCGAGTGATTATTACCTCTTTCCAAAAATGAAAAAAGAGCTGCGGGGTAAAAAATTTACCACCGATGATGAAGTTAAGGAGGCAGTTTCAGCGTATTTTGAGGACAAAGACAAAACATTTTTTTATGAGGGTATAAATAAATTAATTGAAAGATCTGAAAAATGTGTCCGTCTTGCAGGTGAATATATTGATAAGGAAAAATAATTTGGTTTTTTTATTTCAACCCCTTACCCTTCATTCCGCGAACATAAAAACGCTCCCTCGTACTTAACGCTAAAATAAATGTATGAAATTTACCATTTCAATTTATCATAAAATAAATTTAGTAGAACTTACAGAATTTTTGTGGCTAAAGTAATTTATTCACCAAAGACAACTTTTAAAAATTACACTACAAGTAATATTAAATCTAGCCGGCTTAATCAAATTCGTAGGATTGCCGACGCGGCTTTCAGGTATGACGTAAGTAAGCTATCTCCGATTTGGAAACGTGATCTATATACCTAAGATAAAATGAGAAAATCTATGGCGACTTATAAAACATGATGACATTCATGTTTGTTGCATTACGTTACTAAAACATTTATAAATAACTAGCAGAACTTGCGGTTTCCTTCGCGCTAAAACTACAGAAAAACTAAAAAAGTAGGTTTCATAAAATCATTCATCCCCTATTTTATCCTCTTATGAGATGAATTTCGAAAAATGCTAAAACACGTATTTATTTAATTGTATTGAAAAGCATTAATACCAAGTTTCAAGTAATTCTGATTGGTAATAATTTTTAGGTTGTATTATAACGTGTTTTACCGTGGGAATGAGATTATCTCCCGCGGTAAAAAGGAGCCTATGTCTTTCTCCAGCCCTCCAACTATCTCCACACAAAAAATCATGTCAATCCGTCAATACGTTTCGACGTGAAAGATAGACAAAGAAACACACTTTGACATTTATAATATTAGTATATATATTTTATTACGTCTTACCTAAACTTAAGTTTTTAATCTTTTCTGCTATGGAAATTGTAATTCGATTAAACTTATAATTGATTTAGTTACTTTCGCATGTAAAAGTACTTTAATCCCAAGCCAACTTAAATAACAAAATTCCACAAGGTTAGTATGGTTTTGCTTAGTCAGAACTCAGAGGTCACTAATTAAATTACTAAGGAAAGGGTAAGCAAGTGATCTTTATTAGATTAAGTTTAAGCAGGCCGAAGCACCTGTTTCTAGTATCTACCATAGGTACAAACTACAGGTCATACTCGTATAATACAGCCTAAGTTACTTATTATTAACAAAGTTAAAAAAGGTTCCCCATAAGTGTGTAATGTGTACACGTACATTAATCGATATTTTCGTCTATTATGAACTGAACTTAACGATTTCAAAAAGAATAAGTTACACAGGGCGGTGAAGGGCGGTCTTACTTAAAATTATCTAAAAGTAAAATATTACAATTACTACTATATAACTAAATATGTACATATGTATGTAATTATTTATGACTTCGTATGCCTAATATTATTGATTCAAGATGCTCACTCTTGTACGTATTGGTTTAGTTTAATTTAAAATATGTATATGGAAATATTAGTTATTCTTATTTATGTAGACTCTTTGCATTTCACGGGCTCGAAGGAGCCCGGTCCTTTGGAAGGCTTGTGTTCCCAATAGGTCCAACACGTAGATGCCCCTTAATATATTCAACCCATAGGGAAAATATGGAAAACTAATTGGGTCTATGGAATGGAGTTTGGATGGGCTACATAATTGGGCTATTGGATGAGACTACCGGACTTCCGCCTTTTCAACATCAGATTGCATATTTGGCGGACGGTGACCAGATGCCCCCCCACAAAGCTGTATATTGCCTTGGGCGCAATATCGGCTGAGTCGGCTGAGGGTGTCGAGATGTATGCACCGGTTTCACTATTGCGAGAGTACTCGTGAGTAGATTTCCCCGTTATTATGCAGATTGAGCGTTTTCACCCTTTCGAGTACTTGGGTCTTGCACTCCACTCTGGACGGCCAGTGAAGGCAAGCCAGAGGCGAGGGACTGATGTTAATTCCCCCGCTTGACCTCAGATCCGTGGTGTCGCCACACACCAACAGTTCGCCACAAGCTGCCCTGCGGACTTTATTTGTATTATTATTGTATACTATTAATTATAAGCTGTTTCAAGTTACAAATACGTATTTTCAGTGAAAGTTTTTCGAATAAGTAATGATTGGTATTCTAAATATGAAGACCCTACGCGCTGCTGTTAGCTCATTGCGCGTAATTAAATAAGCGGCAAATGATGTGAGTGCATACTTTGCGATCGATAGCCGCCCGACTTTTCTATTCAGACGCACACACTATTTAATCCTACGTACGTATGTATGTATGTATGAATAGGTGTGTATATTTTAATGTCGCTTAGCTGCTATTTCTCAAAAGCCACAACCGTACAGCAATTAACGAATTATATTATTGTTAAGTTATGGACATTCTTACTAAATATAATTAATTACCTATATTTGCTTAATTCAAAGAAAAGATTTTGGAAGATAAGAATAGCTTTAGAAATTCTCTGTAAATAGGATAAATTAAATTAATATCATTTTTATTCTTTCCGTAGATCTTCTATTCCATAGACCTTGGCTATCTTATGAATTCGTAAAATATTATTAATCCTCGTTTTTAAAGCTATACTAGAAATATCAGTGTATTCATTATTAAATAAATGTGTATATTAGATACATATCCGCAAAAAATATTAAAATGCTTTAACAGTAAGCAAATAATTAATTCTATTACTGTCGGTTGCATAGTCCACACTAGCATTAGATTCGATTGGTGTTTGTTTGCAAATGAAACATTCATTTTTATTTATCTTATTGTACGATCGTATAAGAAAAAGAGTTCCAAAAATTATTTGGTAATATTATTGACCAAATTTATGAATGTATATTTCAGTTGGACCTAATAGGAATTGGAGAGAAGCTCAACGGTTGTTTGTATCAAGATTGCAAATAAACAATTTTCTCAATACAGCGCGGCGGTCTGTTAGAATTTACTTTTATAATACCTCATTTAGATATTTATTTTGTAAATAAAGGATACGCTGGTTTTAAATTCATTCTAAGTAATGGTAATTGTTTCATTCTTAGACATGAAAATTATCTGATAGATACTGTAGCCGTTTAAATTATCATGAAAATCGATCGGTTCACAGTTGGCGAAAATATTATGTTTTGAAAAAAGGAAGTTGGCAAGGTTTGTATTAAATAATCAAGGCTTCCTTACTATTTTTTTGTTGTGATAATTTTTGACATTTTGCATTCTTTTAATGGAGCATTAGGTAATGACTAAATGTGACTGGTCAGTTAGAAATAATTTAGGACAAAACGCCCCACCTGTCGCCCTCGTTTTGTAGCAACTGCTAATGCTTTAGTAAATTTGTACATTGTGTACAATTTTAACTAATTTGGATACTGCTTTAGGAAAATTCAATCACCAGAAGTAGGTAGGTTACTAATTTATTGTAGATAATAGTATATAAGTGTAGCTTTCTTAATTTGTAGATTTATAGTTTTCTCACGTTAGCTACAACAAATAAACCTTATTAGAAATATCAACATTATCGACGAAACATTCAAAATATATTTAATATTACTCAATATTAACATATTGAGTCAAATATTTCAATCAACATTATACTTTTCTAAAAATAGCAGAGATATAAAATACTGGTAACGAGTTAAAAGCTATCCATACTAATATTATAAATGTAAAAGTGTGTTTCTTTGTTTGTTTGTTTGTTTGTCCTTCTATCACGTCGAAACGGAGTAACGGATTCGTGTGAATTTTTGTGTTGATATAGCTAGAGAGTGACAAAGGCATATGTACCTATGTATATATATGTATATGAGATCCAGAAAAATATTTATGATCAGAATTACTTGAAATTTGGTATTAATGCTCTTTAATAAAATTAAATAAATACGTGTTTTAGCATTTTTCAAAATTCATCCCATAAGCGGGTAAAATAGGGGATGAATGTTTGTATGAAACTACCTTTTTAGAGATTTTTTTAGTAGTTTTAACGCGAGCGAAGCCGCGGACTCTACTAGTTATTTATATATATTAAGGGAAAACAAATGACAAATATGAAAATAGACTAACTTCATATTCCCTTAAGACGTTGTTGTTATCGATTATGTGTAACAGGTCAGTCAGAAGTGGCCATCGAGGATAGAGTAGTATCGCGCCGCACCTGTCGTCCTCGACTCAAAGCGACCCCAGGGACGGCATACACGACACAAACATGTTTGCCTAATATACTGATATTACCCTAACAATTTTTAGTTTGATATATGCATTAAAATTAAATATAAAACTTGATTGTAAGAAACTATTCATAGCTATATACTATAGCAGTATAATAGTGGTTGTTATGGATATAATGTATGAAAGCAACATTGCAAACCAGAAACTCAAAAGTGACATACAATTTTGATATCGGCTCTAAACATGCAGGAAATCAAGAATAAGGCTGCTTGTAAAAATCGACCTAAAAAGAGAAAGACACAGGTCATCAAGAATCCATCCGAAATAACCTCATGAGACCCAAACGCGAGATGAAAATGACTACTGTGCGTGCATTTATTGCATCGATCTGTTACTCGCTCAAAACCCGGGGAAGGCTGGCTCCGTTGCATAAATTGTTCTCTTTCGACTCTTGCTGAATATGCGGATTTTCCCAAAATAACAAAAAGTTTATTTGTTCAATAAACATTTAATTATGATGTCTACCATTTTGTCTATTAAGACTGTCATTTTGTCCGTACCTGTAGTATGTACAAGATGGTTTTTCATTGATAGTATTGATAGAGAGTTTGTATTGATAGAGAGTAATTATTTTTTAATTACTACTTAATAAATGATTAACGTTTGTGTTTGTAGAATTTCACAGATTTAGATGTAAAAATAAAAAAAATATGAACGATATAGAAAACAGTATGCCGTTCTGTACGTACTTCCAATAGATAGGTATGTATATATATATATATATATATATATATATATATATATATATATATATATATATATATATATATTGTCTATGCAAAACAAAAAGTTATATGTAGGTACCTATTCTAGGTGTTATACGAAAAAGTAATATAATATATAAAATTGTAAAACTTTTTTTTTCTGTTCATTAAAGCGTTGCTGAAAAAAACTTTTAATGATGCTCTTTCTTTTCACGTCCTTATCTTATATATATGTGTCAACGTCAATTTAGGCAGTATTTAACAGAATATGTAATACCTATGTATTTAAGATGTGCAATTTAATTTCACAACTTAAACCGCAATTTTTCGTGTTTAAAAGTCTTATATTTAGCTGTGCATTGCAAGCTTAATAGATCTAGTTCTTGCATCTGGGGAGCCGAGTAACATTTACGAAACTGCTAACAGAAATGTTCGGGAAGACGTCACTGAGGCTAAAGTTTCACAATAATATAAATCTGCGACAGCTTCATATTTCCTAAGGACGTGCGAACCGATCGCCTCAGGCAATTTGGAACTGTCGACGCCTTTGTGATATGAAATTTTGTATATATTTTCTTTAAAGGAAAATATGAAATGCTATACCTCAATCATTATTTCATCCGAATATCATAGTGTGAAATTTATACTGTTAAAGTATCTAAACGCATTATAATGTATATTAGTCAGAGATCCCTGAGCCATTTTAAGAATATATAGGTAGGTATATATATATATATATATATATATATATATATATATATATATATATATTATACTAAGATAAAGAGATAAATAATGCGCTTTTAATATCGTCTTAAACTAGTCCAAATTATTAGCCCATCTGATCTGTACTGGTAAAGAGTTCCATAGACGTGCAGCTTTCACAGAAAAGGAGTTGGTAAGATAACGAGAGGAGTGAGAAGGAACTGTAAGGATAAGCGTTTCACTAGAACGCAGGGAACGAGTATGAGAATCCCTTAAAAGCTCGAAACGCTCTTTGAGATAGGAAGGGGTGGTGGTTTGGTGCCAGCCAATACAAATTAAAGCACATCGACTTCGAAAATACTTATGTGATTAGGATATCTATTCTAAATGAAAACCGCCGTTTAGATATTTTTTACTTTTCAGTGCCTGGAAGTCGGTTTTTTTAAGTATTTTTTAAATTATCTTAAGATTGAAGTAGGTCACTAACTGTTAGTGTGAAAGTTTGGAAATGGACAATTTCATCAATGCGACATGTTTAACACATCTTTGCTACCATTATACATAATTTTTACAGAAAAAAAGTTGAGCGTCTCCTTTAAATGAAGCTCACGATATTTCAGCAAGATATAAAGCATTTTTTTAAAATAGCTTAACGAGTAAAGAAACAGATTCGAACTTATAATTTTAGTATTGATTCATTTTCGACTGCAAAAGTTAAATAATTTTATAAGTTCTAAAGTCGGTCTAATAGGTACATTGAGGTTAAAGAAATAATAAAGTTATTATTTTAATATAATACATTACAGGAATATTTCTAAAGGCTTCAATATTTTCTCACAAATGTTCATCGCTCCGATAGCCGGGATCGTCTAGTGGTTAGGAATATCTTCTTTTATATATATAATAAAAAGTAAGCTCAGTTGTCATAATATTTGGTATCGAAATGTATTATTAAGTTATAAAAACATTAATTATAGAAAATATAACATTAAATCTTTTCCTGTCAAAATTAAAGTATGACATTGATGCACTGTCTTTAGTCTAATATTCTACATATTATATTTACAGTCTACACACATCTCTAATATGTACAGTTCATATTGTCACAGTATCTACATGACGTTAGTAAATGTGTACATTTGTGCCGGCGGGAGTCAAAGCCATAACTAACCACATACCTAATCTGGAATGTACTATAGAATAGAATACTCAATACACGTACATTTAATTTTACCACAACTTTGTCTGCCAGGCTGCTGGGAGCCGCGGTCACTAATTCACTGTGTCAATCTGGTATGAATACTGTATAGTAAACTTTGCATGCATAAAATATAAAGCTATGCTAATCTCGTGTTAGAGTTTTATTATACTTGTTGTTTCATTTAGAATTTTTTTGTAACAAAAAATGTGATGATTTTCAGCATTTTATTATGTTTCTGTTGATTAATATATATATATATATATATATATATATATATATATATATATATATATATATATATATATATATATATATATATATATATAAATATGTTGGGACATTAACAACCATCACCATCTAGTTCCGTAGTAAGCTACGAGACTTGTATTTGGATACCAGATAGTTGATACACTACGCATAATTATATAACTTTAAATACATACATATTATAACTATAAATATTAAACACCCATGACTGGAGTACAAACATTCAAGCTCATCACACAAATGTATCATGTATCAATGGGACTCGAACCCGCGCCTGCTGGCACAGCAAGTAACTTAAATTACAAACTGTGCCAAACGTTTCACAAATCCTAATTAAAAATGATTTTCAACTATAATTTACATTTACAACTTTACAGATTTTATGCTCTATTATTTTCAATCCAAATTCACAACAGTTGTTTCTTTATTAGATATGTATTGTATAGGTAACATTTGTTGTTATAATTTAGTTGTTTATTAACTTAATTTATAACAAAAGATGCTGCCAGTGTAGAGATACAGCGGAAACAATAGGCTGGAATCCCGGATCATACTTATTGATCAACACAATCGTCTTTCTATAAACGATATTGTTATCTACGGGTAATAGGTATTATATTCTGCAAGTAGGCACATATAAGTTTGCTTATATCGTATTTATATGATTTTGTAGATTCGGGCTCAATAAGTATAGTTTTAGTTGCTTATTTATATGTCAAGTATATTTTTTCTTATAGGAAACTTCGCTTTCTTCTGATATTGAAGCTTAAATTCAGACTTAATCTTAATAGAAATCCTTAGATCCTAAATATTTTGTATGTACATAAGGAGAATTTGTATGGGACTTGGTCCCTTTTTTAATCACGCGTACCACAATGAAACTACTTGCTATCATACTATCATACTTTTTCGTTTTTCAACCTGAGTTTTGAAAAAAAATACACTTAAATATTTCAGAGGTATAAAGATTGACATAAATGACAGCAAACCAATGTTCATTTATATTTATTTAAGGTTCTTATAACTGATTTACCCGTTCGTCAAGTGCAAGTTGTGTTTGAATTCACTGTCTACGTGTTATCCTATCTCGATCATAAGTCGAGATATTAGAAACTTCGCAATTGCCTCCAGTCTACACACGAATTTCAGAGCGAGTCCTTGTCCAGAAAGGCTTTCAATTTTTTTTAAACGAACAAAGGCAAAAGTATCGTCATCAAACTGTAATGAAATACGACACTACAATTTTATAAAACAATGCTACTTTAACGTAGATATATGAAGTCCAAATCTCACAACACAACAGTCTAATGTCTCACAGTAGAAAGCATTAAGGTGAAGAATTTTAGTTAGTTTTAACGAGGACTTGCGTCACTTTGACGCTAATAAGTCTATAGTTCACTACTTGATAATATAATGCTAATTTTCAAAAAATAACTAAATAACAATTAAATGACAGATGACGGTATTGGCGGTTGTACATATTATGGCCGGTATAGGTATTGTCATCATTTTACTTTTTAATTATTATTATTCAAATATGATAGTTTCTTATCTATACATTTAATAATAAAAATATTTAATTAGATAAAAAGCGTACCATTGATTTTGAAAATATAAATTAAATAAAAATATTGGGTAGTATTTCAGCAATGTCACTGCGTGACGTCTTTGCCTATTCGATCGATGGTAGGAAATACAAAAGTCGTTGGCATTTTAATTATTTGTGCTTTATACCCGAGTAAGAAACTGTCTAATAATAATTTGAGAATTTCATCAAATATTTAACATAAGAATTTACAACTTAAGCTCATTCATGTACACCCCCAAAAGTGGTCCCGTCCGCTGTCAATCTCCTTTATTTACAATTTGTTACTTTTGGCTGCCGTTATTAAATTATGTATTCTAAAAGATTGAATAATTTGTCCAGCCCCCGCCGGCGGGCGGACATGCCGGGGTTGCCAATCAGTTACTGAAAACCGCGTTTGTTAATCGCTTTAGCCACAATTTTTAATTGTATTTACTGTTAATTTTAAGTACAGAAGAATAATTTGGACGAAGTAAAAGTTTAGATATAATTTTTTTGCCTCGTCTTTTGACAAGAAAGTACTTATTATTATTAATAATATTTTTTATTAACGAAAGCCTTTGAAATTTGAAAACGTAAATCAAATAATACTTTACATCTGTGTCAAGTCAGTTCAATGTTTATAATTTATTTTTAAGTCTTTGTCATGAAAACGAAATAAATGAATTATTCAGCGGTTAGGATCTCCAAAGTGGCAAGTTTTCTCTCTTCGTTTGCATTCTAAAAGTATCAAGATTACTTCGTCAGTGAATACTATTTTCTTTTTTCTTTATATTATTTATTCATTCAAAATTACGTTTAAAACCTTCTGCCGTACTGAATCGTACTAGAGGGCTTTCCAAATAAGCTAAATTATTCATTGGCATGTAGATACTAGACCTCTTTATATTGGGAATTAGATAATATGTAATTTTTGTAGATGTTGAACTTTTTAAGATAAGATTGACACATTTCAGAACATTCTAAATTTTAAGAAATAATAACATAGTAAAATCTAAGTTCGTCCGCAAAAATGTTAATATCAAAATAGATTCCACAAAATATTTTTGTACATACTCGTATATCTCTTTATCAATAAAGTTCGACATGGCGGTATTATATTTAATAGCCAATACGTTTGAATTTGGGGAAACATTTTACTTGCGATGAATGATTTATGACAATGGGTTATTGAGTTATTTTTATATCTAGTCGCGTCGCGTTGTTACTTCAGTCTAGGGATGTGACTTGGAGGGATAAAAATCGATGATCCAATAATCGATTTTGCTCTTTTTAAAATAAATCAATTTGTAAAAAATCGATTAACTAAAAAATAATCGATTTTATCAAACTATTCGAAAAGATGCATTTTTTATTATATAAAATTTCATATATAAAATACCAAGTCGATAACTAAAACAAAAATTTAGTATTTTTAATACTATTTAACATTTTATTGAAATGTATATAAAAAAGGCAGTGGTAGCCCAGTGGTAACGCGCTCGCTTGGGAAACCGAGTGAAGCGGGTTCAAATCTCGGGTCTCGCACCTCTGATATTTTCATGTGCGAATCATTTCTAGCATGATAACCACTTGCCTTACAGTGAAGGAAAACATCGTGAGGAAACCTGCATGTCTGAGAGAACCTAGCAAGTTCTCGAAAGACATGTGCAGTCCGCCAACCCGCACTTAGCCAGCGTGGTGGACTATGGCCTGATCCTCCTCGTACTGAAGGGAGGCCCGTGCCCAGCTGTGGGACGTTAAAAAGAGCTGAACACAATATAAAACAAAACGAAAATGTGTTGTTTGGCTACATTGGTTTAATCCAACAACGCATACCTTATCTTTTTACTTAAAAAAAAGAGAGTAAGTAATATAATCGATTCATTAAAAATCGATTATAAGAAAAATCGATTATAAGAAAAAAACCGATTAATATAAAAACCGATTTTTTTTCACATCCCTGCTTCAGTCACAAATCACAATAAACAATAATATATTGGTAAGCAATCAGAGAAGTGCTATACATGGCTTTCAGAAGTCCTTTATGAATAAAACGATATCGTCTTCCCAAAATCTACATCGGTCCTTGTTTGTGATTGATGATATGATTCTGTCCCAAATTTGTAAAGTACACTTGTATAGATTGAAAATATGCAGTGGAACATTGGTTTTATAATACACTAGCAACTCACCCTCGCTTCGCGCGGGTTCGTCCCTAGTGAACAACAAAAACAAATGATCCCACGGGAACCGTAAATTTTTCCGGGACAAAAAGTAACCTATGTGCAATTCCAGTCTATGTATAATCTATCTCTGTGCCAAATTTCATCCAGATCTGTTCAGCTGTTCTGGCGTGATTGAGTAACAAACATTCATCCATCCAAACTATCGCATTTATAATATTAATGGGATGCATCGAAAAAAATGATAAGTAATTGAACTCTGGTCGGTACTTCAATTAACTCAACGTTGCGTCGAAGCAGATCGTGTCCACTACACGTCTTTCCCACTGGGCGTGCGTAAAATATAATTTACATGATGAAATTATTATATTTGCTAATATTTTTAGGCGTAAAATTGATTGAAGAGTTCCAACTTTTAATAGTTTAATGCTTGAAAGTAGCACTTATAATTTTCTTATAATTCGACCTTAAAAAATATTAATGAAAATTTTTTATGACGAAAATTCCTCCTTCATTTGTTACTCATAAAATATCTTTGTGCTATATTTTGTGACATTAAACGTGTACCGAAAAGTTCACATTTTGACATTTTTCTCACAGAATGCATGAGGTTTTAATGGCGTATTTAGTAGGACGCTTATTTAAAATTATAACTTTTTGGCAATATTCTACAGGATCCGTAAATAAATTTATGTCAATATACCAACAGTAGTAGTATCCTATTTTATACTTAATATATAAAGCCGAAGAGTTTGCTTATTTATTTGAATGTGCTGTTCTCAGGAACTATAAGTTCGATTTAAATATTTATAGCCTCGTATTGAAGGGAGGCCCGTGCCCAGCAGTGGGACGTTAAAAAGGGCTGAATACATTTATAGCCTATTTATTGAAGAATGTTATAGGGTACCTAACATCATGCTACGGTCTTAAGGAGCGGAGCATAAACTATGCCCCGGTAGGCTAGCATGTACGGCTGCAGATGCTGAGGTCCTGTGTTCGAGTCCTGGGTAGGGTCAAGTCCGATTACTGAGATATTCTTCTTTGTTTTCTTTCCTCGGATTATTATATATTTTTCTATTTCTGTACATAGGTAAGACCAAAATAATTTATTACCAAAAAGGTTGTTGTTCAAATTATAAAGATACGTATGACATTGCGAAGGAGATTATATGAATGCCATTTATTTACTCGAAAGTTCACTCTTATTTTAAATAAAATTTATTTAGTATGATAATCGAATCATTAAAGATAGTATGAAAATACTATTGTTTATTTTAGTGACATAATATATTACATTATAAACACAAATACATGATGATCTGTTTCAGCAGCCGACAAAATATGAAATTCAAAAGAACGATTACCCAAACGTGACGTATAAGATGACGTAATAAGATCTAGTTGAGGAATAAATTAAACTTTTTATCATATATCTATTTCAGTTTGCCTAATTCTTAAAAAAATACGCTATTTCATTCAAATAATATTTTAATTATAAGAACATTATAAAACTAAGAATATTTAATGAAATAATTAAAATACTGTCATATGTATTTATTTATCTTATACATAAATAGAAAAATACTTTAAGCTCTTTTTGTTACTCTTCACACATTTATTTTATCACTTGTCTGTGTCACAAAACGTTTGACATGTGGAACAAGTGTCGATGATGTAACACTCGACAGAGACGTCTAATAAAATAAAATATTGACAATGATGTTACTGGTAATAAATTAAGTTAGATTTATAAAATGTAAATCATTTAGAATGACAACAAAAACTTGTAAAATATTAGTTTGATATTTTTTTTATCTTGCTGATCCGCTTTTAACACCAATGTACACATAAATTCAAGACGCAGATATTATTAGGGCGGTTAATCGGGCGTGGTCATCCACCAGTTACAGCCCTTAATCATACAACACTCCCCTACTATAATATCATATCATGGAAAGTGATCTTTACTTTGCTTAGAAATTACCCTAATAATATATATTTCAAACAATTTTTTATATTGATCTTTGAGTATATAATTTAGACTAGAATTAGTATACTATTTTCTTACTCGAACTAAAAAGGTATACTTAGTAATCAAACAATACTTTAATATTAAAACGCTACAGTTCTTCTTAAATTAAAAATAACAAAAACTCAACTTGTGAATTGGTTGCCTCCCTTGTAAAAGTTATATTAAACGTTGCTTAACTATGTTGTATAACGTAGCTATGTTGTAGAACATAGCTACAAAGGAAGTTGTTAAAATGCTTTTACGTCTTTATTTATACGCGAACAATGTTGATAACTTATTTTTGAATGTATATATATTAGGAAATTATAATTACTGTTATTTGATTTTATAAAAAATAGAGGGTTTGTAGTCTTTAATTGTGTTTGTAAATTTCTAGTGTTTTATTTATTTTAATATAATTATATTAATTTTAATGTTTAATGTAATTAAATAGAAAGCAAAATTTATGTTAAATGTTTTGACCCACTACATTATTTAAAAAAAAAGACATTGGACATTTGTTTTTCATAAAACCAGCTTTTATTTTTAAAACAGAAATAAAGTAGTTTCATTTCATCAATTCAATGCTATGTTTAAAGAATTCATTTTATCCTTTCAGTTTTATTACTTTCAAACAAAGAAAATATCTTTCTAAGATACTGAAGACTTCTGTTTCAAGAATAGAAAATGCAATATCTGTAGTGCAATTAAATGATTCCATGAAACTAAAAGAACTATTTATTTAAAATTCAATAAAATACATACTACTTTAACAATTACTTTAATTAAACAATGAGAGAAATAAACAATGAGTTAAAAAATTAAAACTTGTATAAATATGCTTCTAAATATCGTGGAAAATTTATAGATAATATTACAATAGAAGTTCAGGATTTACTCTGCGAGAAAATGGCTTTTATTCTGAGCCTCGGTCATCAATAGCGGGACTAAACATTATTCAGGATCGACGACACTTTCGCTTCCTACACCCATCCCGTCCCTTCCAATTTTAGTTGGACATCTTTTGCATGTATTATAGAATTTGTGAGTTCATTTACATGATTTATTTTGGATTCTCCGAAAAAATGTAGCAGAATAAGAAATAACTGAGCTAATTTTACAGAGGCTAAAGTCAATTTAACATTTGAATTTTGAATTTGACTAACAAATAAATAGTATGTATTTATTAAGAAAAAAAAAACTGTACAATATTTATTATTTATTTTTGAAATATATTAATTTTTCTATAAGCGTTTAAAGCATTACTCAAATATAATCTCGCTAAGTACCAATTTACAATAGAATATCCGGCTCGAAGGTTCAAAAACATTGTTTTTCTTTCCCCCTCGCTGCCGGGGAACGGTCTTCTTGCCTTTTAAAATGATTGCCTTGTCCTATTTCTGATTCGGGCCGTGTCGCGGCCGTATTAACATTTCACGTTGTGTTGTACCGCCGCGCCGCACCGTTTTGCCGCCGCTGCGCATACAACTTACAGTTTCAGAACTTTGAATGCTAAATGTTATAATCTTTATACCTTTTTAAAATAAGATATTTTTGTTTTTGACAGTTTATGAATGTCAGATTCAATTTAGTTAAAACGGTTTTGGACATTAAGCACATTTGAGACATTAGTTGACCTATTTATTGTTTACATCTGAACCTTTCTGATAGGCTTTGAAGATTAAACGTAATTATGACGTTATTTGTAGTATTTTTCTTCGCAATTTCAGCTTGTAATGAAAATCCTATATACAATAAATAACCAAATTATAACTCAATGGCTTATCTATAATGCATAACAATTTCATATTTATGAGCGCTTGCTTTACGCCGTCATTATCGTCTGTCGCCGTAGCGTCCGTCTGACAGCTCTATTACACGGTGACCGCTCGCTTCATCTGTCACGTCGCAACTCGCACCGTATCGCTGTCACGTTCCAACGCGCTTCTTGCTGTGATTGGTTTGATTAATTTTTCAAGCTTGTTGTACTCATAAAGACTCATAATATCTGTTTTTCATTACGTTTGCCTCCATATAATGTTTGTGGATAATAGTACCGTATGTGATGATTCTCTAGAAAATTGGTAGCCTATTTCGCTACTCCAAGTTTTGATTTTGTCGTTGACCAGAAAATCATAAAATATACAGTGTTTACAAAAGAACTATGAACTCACTTTTCAGAAGATTGCACTTTTTTACTTTTAACTTTAGTTACAACATATTTTATATTAAAAAAAAAACCCTAAACCCATTTTTTACTAAAGATTTTTAGTAAAAAATGGGTCTTATAAACAAATTCACTTGTTAGAGGTGAGAATTCCAAAATACGTTACATAAATTCGTTGCTGTTATGTATCAATGATATAGCCGACATTTTCCCCTGTTATTTACCCCGCCTGGCATAAAAACGGAGGTTAAGCCAGCATATTGTGGCGTCGATCCTCAATAAAGGTGAAACGGGCTGTAAGGGCGTCGGCTTAACTGTTTGTAGGTAAAAAACAATGGCTTCATAGCTTCGTGGTTGTTCTATAAGCACGATTTAATTTATAATTATACGCATATCACTAATATTTAATGTTTTAAAAAATCTCTAATTCCTCTCTAGTCGAACTTTATTATATTTAAAGTCCTTTATTAATAGTTATTTTCAAGCCTTTTCAAAACATGTCGGCTATTATTTGTATAAAATGAAAAGTACTTGTAAAATTAAAATGTACAAGTATTGTTGACTATTGCTTTTATTAATATTAATGTTCATTACTATTTATTATCCTTGGTGTTAAAATTCTATCACACGGCTGTATCATTTGATTCATCGCAAATAGTTTATCGTGTCTTGTCTTTACAAAGGTTTTTCAGGATCGTTCGTGCTCTTTTGTAATTGAAAATGATCCCTAGTTTACAACCAATTTGTTGGTGACGAGTGCAAAGGGAACCCCATCGTAGTATTTTAGAAAAGGCTATCTCACACGAATACTTCACGTTTGTGATTTTAAACATTGGTGCCATGATGCGATTCTTGATGCAGTATTTTCATTACTAAAATTACCTAATTAAGGATCTTAATTAACAACGCAAACCGCATGGTAAATATTAATATTAAGTCACATTAGAATATGCAAATTGTACGTTCAACCTGAGCTTGAAGTAGAATAAAAATATAATATGTATTAAACTTTCATAATAATCATCATTACAATTGTAGAAAATGATAATTTATACAGACCGAATTCAGAATGGTTCTTTTTAATGTATGCAAGATTCTTTTGCAAATGCGTAATATTTTTGCAATAAATTTGTAAAATTGAATTTTAAATAGCTTCCGCTACATTTTAAACAGGTGTATTCAGAATTTCATGTCGTGTCATAAATTTTATGTTCGTACTGTACCTTATTACAGCCCGGGCAAAAGTTATCGGCATTTTCATCGGGCGAGCATTCTCATTATTAGAGACAGGCTATCTACCATCTCCATTGTACGCCGCGACCGCAACTCTATCGAGATCTAGATAAGCTAAACAATCGTGAGACATACGACTCTTTGATAAGGCGGAGTTATGTCGTCTAATTAATGTAGTAACTCATCGGAAAGCAAAGTAATTACTTTCTGAATATATGTGCTATCTTAGAGTTTTTGAGGGTTTGTAGAGATTTATTAATTTATGGAGGCATCTTTGGACGGATGCTTTGTTTTGAATAAAACTTTAGTTTTATAATTGCGCATTGGAAAATTATATGTAGATAGACAAGGTAGATAGAGGTAGACTCTTTTTCGGCACAATCAATACATATGAGGTTTTATATCAAAACGCGTAGAACAAAGAGTTCAAATTACCATCATCAAATAATACAAAAATTTATATTTTTTAATGTACATTTTAAACATAGATTATCATAGATATTCATTTAGATCTAAATACAATGATTATATTAAAAGTGAAATACTACTGCTTTCAACTTTTTCTTACCGTAAACAAATGAACGCAATACAGCACAAACAAATCTATTGAATTATTTGCTCTGTTGTGGTTACTTTCTGGAAACATTGCCAGATAGAAAATACTTTTATATTCATAAATACCCAATTTCTGTCTTAGATTTGTATTTAGATTTACCCCATTATGATTTATTATCTAAATAATAAAATTATATAGAACCATATCTATATATAAATAGGCAAAGACAAAACAGTTCAATACCTACCTTTTTTCTTCTCTGTTTGTCAACTAATTTTCTTTTCTTTTTGTTTAGTAGCTATTGACGAGGTTTAATGTTTGTTATAATTAAAAAAAAACTCTAGTTATATTAATATATATATGTACAAAATTTTGATAGATATGTATAATATAAATAAAACAGATAATGATGCATATAGAAGCTTACAACCATGCATTTCCACCTAGTCAATTTACCAGATAACCAACGCGCACTATTCCACGTAATCTCTCGGAAGTCGTTGCTCTAGCGACTGACCTTGTGTCTATGTTGTGGACTATTTTTATCTGATAAAAACATTGTTTGTTATATTTATGTCAAGTACATATATATTTACATAAAAATATTCATAGGATGGTAATTGAAAATCTTTTTTCTTTGGTAAGAAAATTATAATGCTCAAGGAACCTGTCCAATTTATTCTAATGTAACTAAATATTTTGTGGATAAGTGGTACATAATAATGATTATAGCTTCATAATGCTTGATTTAAAAAAAAACAAATGAAATAAGCTATGTTGAATAGTTAATAGTTGAAGTTTGTAATCATTATTTATGGTCTATTATTTTGGTTTTGATTTCTACATTAAAATGATATATTTGTAAAACTTGAAAAGATTAGTTCGTTCTGGCTCAGTATATTTTTGATTTTACTTTAAACAATACTATGAAAAGTGGCCTCTGTATTTATTCGGCTCAGTTAAAGCTTATACATTAAATATGCGTACATTCAAACTCAGCGTATGTTCTCGTCCATCCAATAATGTGGTTGCCGCTTCCACTTTAGTTAATTTAGAGCAAATATCGCGACACGAATCCTTTATAACTTATAATATTACGATCGTAATTTTCGTTATTATATATTAATAATAATAAAATTTATGGTCACTATTACATTTTTCAAAAATTTTACAACTTACATCTTTGTTGTTAACTTGCTCAAATCTAGCAAGACAGACTTGAGGAGTTTATTGATGTATAATTGCTCAGGTTCTAAGAGTCAGCTCGTGATGTTAGATACCGCTTAAGCTTCAAGAAATGGCTCTAAAAGAGATTTATGCGAAGAGGATTTTTCAAATGCTTACTTACATACATTAGCGCTTTCAAATAAACAAAAAATGTTTTAGTTCTATAATATTAGCGTAGTTCATAAAATAAATTTTACATATGTTTTCTTTTTAAGTGGTATTCGTTATGAATGAGATTTTTTTTGAATTTTATTTTTAAAAACACCATGCATTATAAATCACTATCCACATATAAAGTGCTAGTTTCAATTTCTCCACTACGATTTCACGTTTCATTTTTAAAACTTTTTGGCTTTCGAGCTACGGAAATTTTAAAACATATTTTTGCACAGCTAAAATATAGGCTATAAAATATTATAGTCGCCTCTAAAGCAATTTCTATATGTACACATACGTAGGTAAAAAGGAATATCTCTATCAAACTAGTCTATTGTAGGCAATGCATGTTCTGATCGCAACGTAACAAAGTTACTGAGTAAGTTCGGCTGGAACAGTTCGTAACATTGTTACGGATCCGATGCGGCTCAACTTTGAACTGTGCACTCTGTGTTGCCATCTCGTCAATCGTGCAAATCGCTTATCTTGAATCCGATCAACGATACAAAGATATTCAGCTGTTGTTGTTGGTATATACATGTTATATGTATACCTTATTTATATATTCATAGAAACGTAATAGTAATATTAATCGTATTAACTTATTTTAAATAAAGTTTTGCTTATGAGTATCGTCATTTAAAAAAAATATCTGTTTAACTTTGCATCCGAAAATAGGCCATGTAACTATTCTATGACGAACATCATTAGTATGGTTTTTATGGCACAGAATGGGACTATTATAATTATTATTCAATGTACTATTTTTGTCGGTAAAATCGCCCCGCTTTATAACTGAGTGAGCATAAATATACATTTAAAACATAAAGCTTGTCGATTTTCTATCTGGAACGAGCAGCAGGTCTTTCTCACGGACCTGTTAATCAAGTTAACCTCACTCGTTAGACCGTTGAGTACTAAGCGGCCGTAATTTCCCCTGCGCACCGTACATCTGATAACAGTTTCACCGACATTATTTTTCTCTTCGGGCGATTTAGATTGACTTTCAATTTGTTTTATTTATAAGGCATTAAACAAATATTTCTAGTGTTTGTACTCTAGTGATTAAATATTGCCATTTAAAAATAACTCCACGCATTTTATATTTCAAATATTAATTCGGAAGTACATGTTATTTAAAGTTAAGTGTGCTTCAAATATCCTTTCTTCTTCAGACTTTTGAGCAAGCTGCTCTTAAGACGTTCTTTTGTTTAGATACTCATACTTATAAAGATTTTTTGTCTTTTTAGCAACGAAATATGCTACGAAACATTATTATTTTTGAGGATACCTTACTCTTTACAAGGTGCGTCTCTAGGTACCTAGCAGTAGCCTATGTGTCCCTGAATAAAATTAAACTTTATTCAAATAAACTTATTATAAGTATTTTTGAATCGTCAATTTAATTTATAAGAGCGTCATTGTAGCCTGTTCTTGAGGAAGCTACCATCGGCTCGAAAAGCAGTTCTGGCATGATTGAGTAACAATCATCCATCTATTCGAACTTTCGCATTTACTATACTTTTATTTAGTACCAGCGTTTGCCGGATAGCCCACTGAGACGTGTGACAGTGAAAAATAACATATACCTAAGAGTTTATATGAATCCTCTACCCGCTAGTGGTGTAGTAGCGTAATTACAATTAAATACACGGATATTTTTAATGTTTGTTTGGGCTTTTGTATCTTGTAAATAACTTTTCCGTTGCTAGTTTAAAACAAGCAGTCCATATAATATCTATATAGGTATGTACCAATGCTTCTATTTCTAATCCAATAATTTTTTTAAATTTAGCCAATCAAAATAAACGACATTCAGAAATATTTTAAACCGTAAAAATAGCTATGTAAAAACTAATAATAGATATTCCATTCTTTGTTTATTTTTCGCTTTATAAAATTTATCCAATTTGGTCTGTCTATGGCTGAAATTCCGCACTGTTACTCGAGTTTAATTTCCCCAGCGAGGCGAGGGAAGTGCCTGATATCAGTCCGATAATCTTTTATAAGGTAAAAATGTCCGAGAGTTCGACTATTTATTTCCTACTGGATTGACCCGCAGTCGTTATTCTGCACAATTTGTTGCGAAATTATTGTTAATGACTCGATTATACGGCTATAGATTTTTTTATTATGTTTCTCGGCATCAAACTAATGTACCTAAGTTACAATAACTTGACAACACTGCCAGTTAACAGATCTTAGCATACCTACTCTTATACAAAGTGACGTAATATGACATTACGTTGTTATATACACACACATCTTAGTTACGAGTTGTATGTATATGTTGTATCCTCATTAATATATGTATACAAATTATCCATACAACTCGTGCGAATTACCCCACACGGCACCTTCTATGTTGGAACAATGTCAGAAACCTTCCAGTTCACGGGCGCATGTATCTCGTAGTACGATATGTACGAGGCTCGTACATATAACGTATTAGTTAAGGTTTATTCTTGAGTAGTTTTGAAAGGTATGAAAGAAATTATTTAAAAAACTTGTAGAAGTACTTATATAATTTGTATAGAGAAAATGCCATATTTAATTTGAACATAGAAAATTTGGCAAAGCTAAAGAAATATGAATATAAAATCTTTTTGGGTTAAAATAACGTGGACTCTACCACATGAGGTGCGTGACTGAAATGAAATGTGGGTACATGTTATTTTGTGCGTGGAAGGAAAAGGGGCACGGCAAACATTTTTAGCGTTAATTTGGGGTTTTCGAATCACAAGTTTGTTTCGAAGGATTTCTCGATCCCTATCTCGAAGCGAGTTGGTTACTTCGTTACTGTTCCTTGTTCCTTCGTGACCCGGCTCGGCTTGTGACTATTTGAACTTTAACGAAAAGTGCGGATTGCGGATAGGGATAATTTAATTTGTATACATCTAAAAAAATGTTAGGTAAATTTCCTTGCCAATAAAAGTAATTGTCCATTAGTATATAAACTTATATATGTACATTTTTTATGTTATTTACTTTTTATAGTGAGTTTTGCGTATATCATTAAAATATTGTACTGTAATATTTAGCAGCCTGTTCGATGAATTCTACAAACGAAAGACTCAGAAAAATGCTTCGTTTGTGTTCATTAAACGGAGACAGTTAATTAAATTTTTAATTTAGAGAAATAATATTTCGAATTAAGCGGTCTAGGGATGTAGAACGCTTTCACTCAAAATATACAAAGGCATTTCTATTTAATTAAAAATTCGCAAAGGTACAAACTACAGTATATATAGTAGGTACATATACCTACAATTAAAATTTAGGGAGTGTCTCCTAGCGATACGTAAAGTTATAGATGGTTTTATGTATGATATTATTATATGTTTTTAGGTTTAGCTATAATTAAAATGTTTCTTTTTTTTTCAGGTAAGTTGGCAGGTTAAACACCGAGAACGTTCGTTCAATATTATTTTTATGAAATAACTTATGTACAATTTTCTTAATATATATGACTGTATCGGACGTCCAATTATTTTCAATTGCAGGCACCAATTTAATTAAATAAAGTTTGTATGATCGCCGGAACGTTCCGGCTCTATATGCTACTGGTAAATCATTAAAACGACACACCCTCGTTATTTCGTTAGTCATTGAATCAAACGGATTGCCATTCCCATTTCACTGGAAGTACTTAGAATTCAATTAGGAAGTACTTTAATTTAGATGTTATTTAAACTTTTATGTAATTTATCTTTTTATTTCGCGGGAAAGCTCGTTACCCTTATTTAAAAAACCAGAAGGCTGACAGCCAGCTTTTTTATCAAACAGCCGCGATGATGCCGTCCTTTTGCAAGTTGAAAGGACAAAGGTACAGATGCGCAATAGTAGGTACCTAGTCGATGTAAGCATTCTGTGATCGTACATATGTTTTTAAAATATGCAACATCCAAAAACAAAATTAATATAAATAAAATATACATAATTGATGCGGTACTCTGTCAGTCCATCGAGTGGAGTCAGCGGAATATATTAAATGTGATCCGACATAAGTAAGGTAAGATGGAAATGCCAAAAGGTCGATAGCCAAAAGCCAACGCGATCTCGTCATTCCGCGGGTGGCAAGGACTCGCACATTTGCATATTCATCCTTGCTTGCGGCTGCTCGTTTTCTCAAGCTTCTCATTTTCACTACTAGTGGAAATACTTAGCGGAATAGAAAAGAAAATATAGCGACACAATTCCATAACTAATTTTATCAGAACTCTGCGCTTTGTATTAACTATACAACCACTCATGTCTCCCTCTATGGCCAGTAAAATATATATTTTTTAAATTTGAAAACAAATTATGAGTATTGCCATATAAAACAACAGGTGAATTTCTATTGTATGTAATTGTTGCAGTAATCTATAGTAAAAAAATAATAAAAGGGTACTGTAATACTTAAGGTTTACAAATCCTTGGAGACATCTAAAATTACAGCTTGTGTCAAATACATACATCTGTACATTGTACATACGAGTATATACTTATGTTACCATAAAACTATTACGATTAGGAATGCTGGTTTATAGCAAAAAGAGCAATATTATCTCTTAAGTACAAGAGCTAATATTTGCCTATTGAGCTCGAGAGTGTGTACAGACTATTATGTCGAGAGGATCAGCGTGCCCTGTGTCAGTGGAAAAATTGGAATTCAAGTGGTGTAAACAGGATTGATCAATATTGGTAGGATCATATTTTACACTGAAGAACCTAACAAGAGGGGTACGAATACTCCATACCAAAATGTTTTAGAATCCTAATGGATAATTGTCAATAAGGTTATAATAATAATTTATTTTTCTTTTTTAACATGCTAGTGCTAATGCTGATATCATTAGGCAATTTTAAATATAACTACCGTTTTACATAGGTACATGTATGTAGACACGCGTACAGAGAGAGGTCCCGCAAACTGTTTCTTTTGATCAATTTAACTTTGTATTGGTTGAAATGAAACTTGTTTCGAAAGATAAAGAAGTTTCATTTAATCCGCCCCACCGAACTTACGATCGAAGTATTATTTCAAATGTTAAATATAAAAACATTGCCTCTATCTATGGTCTAGTGGTTAGCATGTACGGTTGCAGATCCGGATATCCTAGGTGCGAGTCCCGGTTCGAGCCCAATTCAATTACTGAGTTTTTTTTGCTAAGGTATCCTCAGGAATAGCCCGGAGTTGGCACATAAAACCGTCGGTCCTGCGTCTTAACTTTCGTCGGTCCTGTCGAAGTATCGTCTCATCGAGTTTTGAGAGTACGACTATAATATCTCCTGCGCAGTTGGCTAGTCGCAGTGAGATTAGCTGCCGTTACCGAAAACGGTTAGGAGGACTTATTTGTACATATGATTTCAATACGTTTCAATTTCATTATTGTAAACATAAAGACATTATAATTTTGAATATGCACCATTAATCGGCTATAGATTAATGTATGCAGTTAAAACACTTTCACATCAATAAAATGTAAATAAAATAGTAAATTATAATAACTAATAAGAAATGGATATTACTTTTTATTAGTAATAATTTTTGAACGTAATTCTTATTAAATTTTGATTTAATGTATTTTTATATTGATTTAGACAGCAAGAAACAAGAAATAAAGAAACTTTACTTTTGAAACCCCGAGGTATAGATTGTACACGTTACTATGAGCACTGAATGAATTAACACTATCGTCATACATTATGTATCGATACGATCGGATTGAATTCGCAATGAAGATAGGCAGTTCGTGTTTCAATATAGATACGATCCGACTTAAGGTTATATCTCGAGGATTTAGAGCCCTCTTCATCTTAGCTTTGCTCGTTTTACATGTACATGTCATAAGCTACTATGATTTGAGTAGATTGATATTTTGGAACTATTGTGACTCTAGAGTCTACCTATATTTGATATCTCATTAGTATCCATTAGAAATATTTAACGGTATATAACGACTCTATAATATACACAATACACATATATGTTTAATGTGCATAAAAATACATCATAAGCGGATTGTATCACAAGTTGCATTACTTAGCGTTGAATTTTTTTTCTTGAATTTTTCTTTGCCACTAGTTATTCTTTTACATAAGCTTAAAAATAACCTTTGTTAAGAAACAGATGAGACAATTAGATATTCCATAATTATCAAAGTAACAAAGTTATCTCCATAATAAACATTCAAATGAAAAGAAATTGAAATGTTTGAAAATATACAAAACAATCAGTATAATATTGATTTGACTGTATCGTTTAGTTCTGGTTCGATATGTTAATGAGACGAATTATTCAGCATCCGTTTGTCAAAGGATCACTTTGAAACCTTCAGATACTGTAGTGTAGTTTCAATCGACTGTGAGATTTAGCTACCTTTGTTGCTAATTGGTAACACGATTTCATTAAAAAAAATTATTTATATATTTCATATTAATTGGATTCTACGAAAACGTGCCTCTTTGATTGGACTCAAAATTTGTAAATTAAATGCTGTAGTATGGCGTAGTTTATTTTAGCTTGAATATGTAATACTAGTAACTTATAAAATATTATTTTTAGTTACATTCAAAATTTATTTTCCATTCCATCCATTTTCGTGACTAATTATGGAAAGGCTGCCCTAAATCTTATTTGATATTTATTTCTATAACTTTTGTGACAGAAGTTCTTATATTACTAGCGACTCACCCTCGCTTTGCTCAGTTTTCCGATAGTCCATTCGTCTGTGAAAAACAAAAATAAATCTATCGCCCGGGAACCGCACATTTTTCCGGGGAAAAAACTATTGTATATGCTATACTTGTATATACATGTGCTTATGTGCTTTTTCAAACTATAATATATCTCTGTGCGAAATTTCATTCAGATCCGTTCAGCCGTTCTGGCGTTATTGAGTAACAAACATCCATCTTTCCAAACTTTGGATGTAGATTATAGCGTTGTGTCAAGGCGGTGACCAATTACTGAAGTTCGAGTATATTATGTAACATATTATTGTGAAATGCTTTTCATATAAAGGTTGTGATAGATTATAATATTACAAAACAAATAAAGAAATTACAATTTAGTAACGTATGTATATGGACGTACATATGTATGTACATATACATACGTTACTTATATTAAGACTTCAGCAAGGAATTTTACAAATGGATAGAACTTATTCTACTAAAAAGATTCATCAATTACTTACTTCCAGCTTTTATTGACATCGCTTAATTCCTGCCATTACCCTGATGTCGGTCAACTACCATTACAAGGGTCGGACAAGAATAGTTTCGGCGGCCGGCATTTATAAAGAATCACACTTCAACTCGAGAATGAGATGCATTACCTACTTATGATAAAAACACTTTCAACCAGCCAGCGGTCGCGGGTTCGAGTCCTGTTGGAGGCATTCATTTGTGTGATGGACACGAATGTTTGTACTCCAGTCCTGGGTGTTAATATGTATAATATTTACCTATGTATTTAAAGTTATATTTGTGTAGTGTACCAACTATCTGGTATCCATAACACAAGCCTCGTAGCTTGCCATAGAACTAGATGGCGCTGTGTGTTAATGTGCCAACATATTTGTTTATTTATTTCAAGAGTTTATACTCGTGTGTAAATACTATGTAGCTAATAACGATATGTTCAAATTAACAAACATTGAACATATTTTTGTGTACTAAATTTGTCGGATATAGAAAACAAAGTCAGGCGACTGAGAACAAAAAATTGTGATCACAAACAGCTGTCCCTAAGTTTACTACTTATTGTTAGTTTAGAATTATAATTAACTAGCAAAACCCGCGGCTTCACCCACGCTAAAACTAAAAAAAACTCGAAAAGGGTAGGTTTCATACAAAAATTCATCCCCTATTTTACCCCCTTATGGGATGAATTTCGAAAAATGCTAAAACGTGTATTTATTTAATTGTATTGAAGAGCATTAATAACAAGTTTCAAGTAATTCTGATCATAAAGATTTTTTTTGGATTGTATTATAACGTGCTTCCCGTGGAAATGAGATAATATACCGCGGTAAAAAGTAACCTATATCATTCTTCATCCCTCCAACTATCTCCACACAAAAAATCACGCTAATCCGTCACTCCGTTTCGACGTGAAAGAAGGACAAACAAACAAACACACTTTCACATTTATAATACCTATTAGTATGGATTACTACTTCACTAACCCGTCATTAAATTTGGTGCCTACAGCCGGCAAAACATAAACACGATTGTTAGTTCAACATCAGCAAGCAGCTTGTTGGCGAAACGTTTGTTGGTGATTTCTGCGTAGATTATAAATGGAATATAGAGCGCATAACAATCTTGAATTATAGTTTACTTTGACTATTTCAACTACCGTCTTCGCGCAGTGGAAATGTTGATGGTTGACTCGTACAATACACTTCACACACAATAATACTTGGTTCACGCTAAACTCCACAAAGTTTAATTAAAGTATTAAAACTACCTGTTCCTTCATTTCTTGTAGAGGTTGAGAACTTTAGAAACAATGCTTATATTTACTTGCGCTTATAAAACCAGTTTTAATTGTTTTCATACATATGTATGTAGGTAGTAGCGGCTCACCCTCGCTTTGCTCGGGTTCGCCTCCAGGAAGACAAAAGCAAATCTATCCCACGGTAACCGTGTTATTCCAGACTATAATCTATCTCTGTGCCAAGTTTCATCCAGATCCGTTCAGCCGTTCTGGCGTGAGAGAGTAACAAACATACATTCATACATCCTTAGTTTAGATATTTACATACTACTTTTTTGAACCGTTTTTTGCCAATTTTAAGAATATCACATGTACAATGTACATATATAAATAATTATATGTAGGTATATAATGATTGTTGAAAATATTATTAGCAGCAGATCTCCGGTTCAAAAAGCGCCAAAATATCTTTTAATGCTATAATTAAGTATTATTATTAATTGATTAAGAGGCTGTATGGCGTACATGAGTGATCATGAGTATTCATGTGTGAGCCCAAGCTAAAAGATATTTTTGTCCAATATATGTAATATGTATTTTTTATACAGACTACACTTTTATGCAAATTCTATATTCCCATTAAAGCCGTAAAGCTTGTGCTTATACAAATGACTTGGAAGCTCTTTTACAAAGGTTTGAAAGTTTGAGAACGTCAACAAAAATTTTGGTGAGGCTGAAATTGATGACTTTATTACGAGTTTGGTGGAGACGGGTCGGCCCTTTATACTTTCAAGCTAAAATTAAATAGGGGTTTCTAGATTAGCGAAATTAATCACGCTCGAATTACCACTTTTCACACTTCTTGGCAAACATAAATTTTTAACATTTTAATATAGTATAAAATTTTTTTTTTTTAAATAATTAGTCATGAAGTACATATCTAATATATTTCAACAAGCAATTCTTGTATATACAAACAAGAATTGCTCGTTTAAATATATTAGATATGTACATTTATTTGATACATGTATATATATATATATATATATATATATATATATATATATATATATTGCTCGTTTAAAGATATAAGATATATATAATCTGAATCTCGGAAACGGCTCCAACGATTTTCATGTAATTTTGGACACTAGGGTTTTCGGGGGTCATAAATCGATCTAGATTAATCTTATGTCTGAGAAAACGCCTGCTTTGGAGTTTTCATGCAGTTTTCATCGACAACTACAGGTGTCCAGGATTTTATTTAATTTTTTTTTCTGTTATTTTTATATTTATTCAAGTTTTTACTTAAAAAAAAAAATTGTACTTTAGGCCAAAAACTCCGAGCGAAGCTACCGAGCTTAATATACATGTAGCCCAGGTACTATTATTAAATGTAAAGTAATAATAAAGTCATTACTTATATTAACAAAAAACGAGGTTGAAAACATTTTATAACTTAAGTGAAAATAAAATTAAAGTAAATATCTCAAAAGCTTTGAAGACGATCTTATAATTAAAGCACAATATGTTTTAAAACCGTGAGTTTCTTTTTTCTGTAACTGTTGATGTTTAACTTAAAAGTCATGTCAACCACCATCCGCTTATTGCTTTTATATTATTGGGGTTCTGCAACAAAATTATTATAAAGTTATTCGTTTGATACATGTATATTAGTCTAGAAGTCTCGTTGGTCTAGTGGCTAGCATATACGAAAAGAACCGAGATCTTAGGTTCAGGTATAGCCCGGAATTAAGAATCTAACGGTGTTCCATCCCCGAGCCCCAGAGAGCACGGGTAGCTGTCGACCGTGTGCCTGATCTCTCACCGGACTTTGTCATCCACCGCGACATGAGAGTGTCAGGAATAAAAATTTTACAGATAATACGATTCCATTTGATTCGATTGGAAATTACAAATACGTAGTAACATCACCGGGGGTGCGAGCGGGGAATTTTGACTATAACTGTGAATATTATAAACATAAAGATTATTAATATAAGATCTATTTGCTCTCAAGAACGCGAGACAATAGAAAATATTTTTTTTCTTATTTTTAACAGTCTACAATGTCTCCAGAAATCAGAATGATTTTGTTAAATTTTTATTCTTCTCTTTATTGTATTTTCATCAATTCAGAATAATAATTATTATTTGAATTATTATGTTATTGTTAATTACAATTATAACAATCGTTGTATCACTCTCCAAATGCAAGATAAGCAATTAAGCGTAAGTGGATAAAGTCATCAGTTCACGCCCTCTCGATTTTGCTTCGTATTAACAGCGAGCTAATTTTGATCTTCCTCCCATTTGCCTACACCCGCGCCTCCATACGCCTCCCTAATTCCTGCCAGATTGCATTTTCCAGCAATAGGCACGTTTATGATGTCTGTATTTACTGATTAAATTATTTTATTTTTTATTTATTTATTTTACATCCAATTAGAACGGCGGCGCTATTACGCGGCGGAACTAGATTATACATTATAAATTATTACAAACATAAAATACACAAACAAAACATAAGTAAATATTACTTGGGTTCTGAGAGCATGCTGAGAATATCGAATAGCCCCGTTTAATAACAGGGCTATTCAATATTCTCAGCATACCTCAGCAACTCAAAGACCAAAGTTGACCATTTGTCATTGAATGAGTCCCAATGAGCGTTGTTGTCCAAGAGCGCGTTGAACGATGCCAATGAACGCGGTATAGGTGCCATGGTTCGAGCAATAGTGCGACAATATGGGACAACGAATAACTAATTTTTTTGTTGGCGGAGATTATTGATAATTATGTTTTTATTAACTAAAACAAACTATTTGATGAACACAGATGAAATTGTTTCTTCTTTAAACATATTTTTTAATAGTGACACTCTTATTCTCACTCTTCTCTAGTAACTTTTTTACAATATACTGGTATTCTACGGCACTGCTCGGGAACAGAGCATAAACAGCACCTTTGGCTTTGTTGCGTATCAAACAAATTTATAATATTATTAAGGAGTTTCGTGTTAGGAAAATCAATTTATGAACATTATTGATTGATATTATGATGTACATGAAAAAATCATTTTGCATTTTAGGTTGATTTGAAAATATTATCACGTAGTCTGTAAAAGTTGCCTCGTAGCGCGGCGTTGTTAAAACACTACGACAAGCTTATCTCTTGCGCCTACGTAGGTACGCATTCCTACTATCTGTTAGCGTTACGACTTATATTTATGCTTATTTGCTCGTGTAACAATGTTTATGACTTGTTTTTACTTTACCAGAAACATAATGCCAATTTAAATACAACTAGTAGAGACATTATCACACAGTATGTGCTTTTATATAAAATAAATCTTTCGTATTTTCTTTTAATTTAATAATTAAAATTGCCGGTTTGATGTATACAAATTTGACATATTATATAGTACGTAACAGACGTATGTAAAACTCTAGCTCATGAGCTTATATTTGTTTAAAATCTTACTTTAATAATATATAATGTAACCAATCATTATACTTAGTTATTATTAATAAATAAAATCATCATCATCTTAAATGAAATTTCAAATTAAGCACTGTATAATATGTATATTTGTACAATGTATATTCCTCGTAAATACGACGTTAAAATTACATCTTCCACAAGTGTTCTCGTAGCGACGCGCTGTCAATGTGCTACGATGGGCTTATCTGGGCATGTACATGCTGCAGTCTACGGGTACGTAGCGTCGTCGTAGCGCGCTACGGCTCGGATTTATGCATTAGATATGTCTGATTTAGACTCGTTTTAAATTAAAGCATTGCAGTGAGCTAAATGCAAATAACTTACATCGTTTTAAGAAATGGGCAGGGAGAAGAAGTTTTAAGATAAATTAAAGGGGAACTTATTCGCATAAAACGTCGTATCTCAAAATTTCCCTAACTGTTTCATACGTTAAAGATGTAAAAATAATAATTCAGTACTTTTAACGTTGAGCCGGTTAGGTTATATCAAACATACAGGTTAACTGTAAAGCAAATGATAATAATGTAAAAAACTAATGAAAATCTTAAATATCAAACCTTATTATACATGTACATATGTAATTATCAATTTCAAAATACATAGGAAACAGATTTTCTCGCTTCTTCATGATAAATTGATATTAAATAATAAATGTTGGATGATTTCCGTCTATTTCTCGCATTTAGCAGATCCCAATAGACATTTTATCTTCATAAATATTTTCTGTTTAAGAATCGATCTCGTGCTCACTCACTCACTGTGCACAGTGTGCAGTACCACATAAATAACGCATCCACCACGAGTCATAAAAGCTACAATCACTTAAGAAATTAAACAATAAGAATCTGATAGTTTCGCTTTTGAAGCACGTCCTGCAGATAGATAATAGATTTTTATCGAATGTTTGTATCGAAAGGACAACAAATGCCGGGCAATAGTTTCATCGGCGGCGCCGGCTGGAACTTTTTACTCCACTATAAGTAATAGTTGTTTTAGGGAACAAGTTAGAGAATATAGCGATATTAATATTTATATATCAGCAAAAGTATTTATTTTAAACTCGATTCGATTTCTTGTAAGATCAAAATATAAGTAAAATAAGATTATTAAATCTCATTACTTTAAATGACATGCATTCTTGTTTAGCTTGAGTAAATAGTAATAAAGTAAATAGTATAACAATAATTTGGTTTTAGCAAAGATATAGTTTTTTTCAATATATCTAAATTTTATCTTTATTTTGTAATATATATAGAGAAACATAAAATATATACATATGTTACAAATACATAACGGTATATTTGTATTGATAGATTGATAGAAAACGTTTATAATAATATTAGTTTGTTATAAAATTGAATTCTCCTACTCTTTTCTATAACTTACACTTTACTAAGTTTGTTGACTAACCATTAATAAAGGCTCGCGCAAACTTCCCGGGCGAAAACCAACAGCGCGGTGCGATAAAATACCTTTTTTGGTCGCGTTTCGAATAGTTTACCCGTACAAATGTTTAAAGTGAAATGGGCAGTTTTCCGCGCACCGGATTGGTACCAAGCCGTGAAAAGCACACCACTATATTGACTTTAACTGCTAACGTTCGTACGTGAAATTGGGGTTTAGAAAAAATTGCGTGGAAAACGAATATTGCATATTTTGATTACTATTTTAAAGCTCCATATTCCATTTCACAATTGACTTTCTACATGGAACACTTATTGTTACTTAGCTATCTTTATTATTCAATATGATACCTGTTACACTTAGAAAGAGATTTGAATTGCTACAAAACATTATGTTGAGTTATGAAGATGGCAAGAAGCAGGTAGAAATTATAAAGCGATTACTGTAAATATGAAATTTAGTTATATACTTTAACTTCATTAATTTTAATTTATTCCATTTGATCGTATATTATATATATATATATATATATATATATATATATATATATATATATATATATATATATATATATATATCGATATTTCTCACTTCGTCGGGATATTTTTAAAATCGCCTTATAGAATGTTATAAGATTTAGAACTTTAAAAAGTTATGTTTGTAAAAACCTAAGAAGAAAGATAAAAGGTCTACGTCATCATTTTGTAAGCCTTATGGCAGATCCCAATAACCTATCTACCTGTAGCTTTCCTTACTCGACATCTTTTTTACATAAGCGTAATAATACTTATATGATGTAAGTTGATTGTAAAATGGATGGATCTTCATATTTCTAACAAAAAATATTTTATTTATGAATATAGTAATATGTAATACAAATAGAAATGTCAATCTCATAAGGCGACCAACTTTTTTGCTATAGCTTATAGCCCAGTGATTTATTTGGTGGATGGTGGTGGGCTATAGCCCAGTGATTTATTTGGTGCTCAAAAAAGAGGTTACCTGAAAAGTTTTCCGGGAGTTTGACAATGTGTGATTTTATAGAAAAATGAAAAAATATCGAATTGGAATTTTTTTTTAGTTTAAATTTGTATGTTAATGTTTTTATCGTAAAATGAGTCGGAAAGGAGATATTGTCAAAAAATGCCATTGAGCGCCATTTTTCAAATATGGTGGCGCGAGCGACAAAAATACGAGGTGGTAAAATTGAAATTCGGAAAAAGCAAATTCGAAATATATAAACCATCAATTTTCAAAACTACCGGAAAACTTTCCAGGTAAAACTATAAAAGACTAGGGCTATTATTGGTTGCGTAGTGTGCGGGTGGGGGCTATGACATAATCTGTCAAACTGTAACACTTTGTCATCAGTACAGTTTGTCATCAGTATTTCCGAGAGCACTTACAATAAAAAAATGTAAACATATATTTAGATTAGAATGGGGAAAAAGAAAATTACAAATGTTTATAAATTTTAATTTTCATCAGATGTGCTGTGCTCTTAATTTAGCAATATCAAGTTATCATTATTAAAATAAAATAATACGAGACGTTTATTACCTTCGAAATCCAACCTGGTGAAGTTATAAGCTATAAAGATTTTATCGCGCACTAAATATTAAATGTGAGCGATAAAATTTGCGCGTGGAGTAGAGAACAGCCTTCAAACCGTCGGCTCTATATTTACATTACGGCCGTAACTTCATCAATATTTCATCGTGAGCCAATAACCTGCGCTAATATTCGTTGCTTTTCTCACCCCACCCCGGTCCGATCTTAGAGTCGTTAGGAGAATAACTTTTATTTCGAATTCTATTAGTTAAGGAAAAGATTATACAATATACAACGTTGAAGTGAATGAAATGATGTGCTTGAGTAGCCTACTAAATAAAATAGGTACATGGAATCAAAAAAATGATGTTGAATAAATAAAAAATATTTTCAAGTATGAGCCAATGTAAGATTAATGTAGTAGGTATATCCGCTTGTAATGGAAGGAGCAGAAGTAACAGCTAGGTTTCACTTGTCGTAAACAGAAAATACAAGTCCCTTTGACAGAACGTGAAGCTTATTTAAATTTAGACGAATAATTCGCTCGTTGAAATGTTATAACTGCATAATTATGCCTCTCCATGTAACCGCAATTAGTTAAGATCGGCGTATTACAGCAGCGTTTCATGTCACACAGCTCGCTATGAGTCGATAAATCTTTGACCGCGCGACGCCCTGCACTCCCACACTATGTGAATAGTTAAAAGTGGGTCTTTGAAATTGCCTGCAGAGCAAATTACATGTTTTCAGCTGTCATCACACTTCTGTGCTCCACTGATATTTCACTGGAAAAAATTCACTAAACCGAATCTAGATTCCCTATGATGCAAATTTCAATATGAGTTATGATACGCCGACACTCAATAGGTTATAGAAATTGTACCTTAAAAACTACGATGCATCGGAAAACGTACAGTCGATAGGACAAGATATCTCATGGATTTAGTTATTAAATTCAAAAGCTTTCACACCGAGTCAAAATACGGGGAGCCCGCTTTAAACAAGTGTGTGAGTACGAGGTGCATTAAAATCAAGAGCAGTTACACGTCCACTACATTTTATAGAATAATAAATTATTGTTCAATATAGGAAGAATTAATCTGTTGATTTCCACTGCTCAAGCCGTTTCATTCCTAATTAAATATTTTAAAATATTTTTAGTGAACAAAAATATTACTGAAGTTTTATGAAGTGCGAACATTTTCATTTATAAACTGAATAATTTTTATATACCTTCAATTTTCGTAAGTGAATTCCAACATAAAAATATTTTATTTTACCACAGAAACTGTTAAAATAAATGAGCCGGAGTAGTCTGCTTCCTCAACAATTATAATATAAAGTTAAAATGGAATCAAGTACTTTAATCTGGAACTTTAAGCCGTATTATTCTTTGAGATTTCCTCCTGGGATAATACATCTTATGTGGTCGGCATAAGAGTGTATGTCGGCCGGCGCGGCGCGAGGTTACCCAACGAGTGAACCCGCCCGATCGCTCGCAGGGCCTCAGTGGACGCCCACCCGAGTCCTCAGTAGACGCCATTCCACTAGATGAGATTTTATTACGCGATCCTATTTACTTTCTTTCATTCTGCGTATTAAATTTATGATACGCTTAAATTATCCTTTGATACCGCCGGTCCGGCGAGGGGCTTTGTTTTTTATTGTACATTGTTTTTTACTGAAAATCATTTGTTTATATTGGAATTATTTTTTTTATAACCATTAATTAAATGAAATCGACTCGAATTTGTTATTTATATGTATGTATATTAGTAATTTGTATGCTTTTATGTTGCTCTGAATTAACATATTTATTATTAACTTTGTACGAATAGAGTAAAATATCAAATATCCATGTTGTTAGTAATGATTTCATTTAATCTATCTATACATATAAAAATCAATGTGTATGTGTGTTCCCTATAGATTCCAAAACAGCTGGAACGATTTTGATGAAATTTTTAGGAAATTTAAGATTGCCTAAAGTTTCATCATAATCGGCCGGATCCAGCGGGTGATCTTATGAAGTTTGGTAGCGACCGGAAGATTAAACGCGGGCGAAGCCGCGGTTACTACCAGTAACATATAATATGTATATAAATGTTAGAATTCAGACGACAAGGCTTTGCTAGTTCGAAGCGTACTGTATATTATGGACTGCTATGTTATAAAATTCATTCGTACAATACACCCCTTTTAGAAAAATGGCCTCGCTATGATTGTGCGCGGAAGCGGTGTGTGAATAGTGTCTTATATCATGTCATAACAAGAAAATGAAATATACATTACATAAAACATTTACAGTAAAGTATTTGGAACACTAAGAAGATACATTTTGCGGTGAATGCATACATTTTTAGAAGGCTTTATTTTTATTTTGACTAGTATAATGTTTATAGTTTATTTACAACTTTTATAGTTGAAAAAGTTAATTCCGTAGTTACAATATCATGGATTACTTAATTGTGGTACACTTTGCCTTTTATGCTGGGCGTGTTGTGCTGTAAAAATATAATGGGAACATATTTTACAGAAACTATTAATATTATTAAACAGTTTTCGAGGAATATCTACGTTTTACTTTTTTATGATTATACCTATTTATACTGATGTTAATTTACATCTTTATATATATAATTCTTCTGTGAGTGTGTATGTCACTGAACTTCTCTCAAACGACTGGACCGATTTTGATGAAATTTTTTGTGTGTGTTCAAGGGGATCTGGGAATGGTTTAGATTCACAATTTTGTCCAAAAAGTTTGAAATTTTCAAATTAAAGACGTGTAGACAGGACAACGTCTGTCGGGTCCGCTAGTGACAATATATAAATGTGGCAAACTATTATCTATTATATATTATCTTAAATTACAGTCGCGATCCACCCACGCTTTGCTTTACGATCCAAGTACGCTTGGCGACTTAATTGGAAAACATCGATTTTTGCTTAATTTGCACAAATGATACCTCCGCTAGAAAATTTTTGTATTGTAGAGAAAATTGCATCAACATTTATGATGTGGGTAGTTTAGAAGAATAGAGCGCACGGATAAGTGAATGCGGATAACGACTATATTTGTTACAGTGTTATATATAAAGTTTCATTTTTTGAAAATTAAATTTGTAATATAGTGTTATGTTAAAGATCATTTATTTACACTCTTTTGAGAACATAATTCTCCTGTGATAAGGTTATTAAACGCTAGCGACTCACTTTTGCTTCGCTCGGTTTCGTCCCTAGGTTGCTTCCCCAAACAAACTTAAAACTATCCTATGTCCTTCCCAGGGTCTCAAACTATTCTATATACTTTCCGCTGAGTTTCTTTCGCCAGTTCTTCCCAGGTCTGGGACTTCTTCTTTCCGAACTGGTAGTAGACTCATGAGTCATGACCTTCAGTAAAAAAATGTAATAATTGAATGCTGAATAAAATATTTTGAATTTGAATATTTTCTTACCAAATTTCATCTAAATCGGTTCAGTAGTTTCGGAGACTATGCGATACAAACAAAGAAAATTTTCCTCTTTATAATATTAGAATAGATTATAATGTAATTAATGGTTACAATCATAAACAAAAGTGATCGAGAAACATAATTTATTACATTTTGTAATATTGTTTGTGTTCGGAACTTCATTATATTCTCTATTACTCTTTGTTGCAATATGATATGCTATGGACAAGTTGGTAAACAGTTCAGTTCCAGATTTCATTAAAATGCATGCAACAGAACGTTAGTGCACTACACTGTGCACTGCGACCCGTATAACCTATGAATTGGATATGTGACGGATCGATAGTGACGTGCCGACACCGACCTTACGAGTATTAGACTCATGAATGATGCATACTTGTCGCTACCAACGCCATAATTATGGCTTCAATTTATGTTAGTGTCAGATTGTCACGGTTTTGTAGCAAAATACTAATCTAACTGCGATAATACCTGTGTTTTATCATAGCCTAATTGTTAAGCTTCAGATTTCTATAGAAAACTTTCTGTTAGGGTGACACCGGGCACGCTTAACTAAATATCGAGAAGTGTTGTATAAAATGATTGTATAAATGACTTTGCAGGGCAAGGTGCGCGCCTCACGTATCAGAACAGTGATTATCTTTGTTTCCCTAGCTCATTTTATACTCATATTTTAGATTTTTATATTATACTAATTTTTTAGAAAAATATTACAATTAGACACTGAAATCTACATTTAGTACAATAATAGAATGAATAATATAACCAAAATGCAATCCTACCGAGCTTCATTATAATATATGCATAAAACGTGTTCCATAAATGAATCTATATATATATATATATATATATATATATATATATATATATATATATATATATATAAATTATTCATATTTCTAATTGCAGTACTCTTAAGGCTTACTGAAATTTATAATTAATATTATTTATTAGTGTCCGACCGAAGCTTCGGCTTCGGCTTCGGCTTCGGCCACCTTCGGCCAAAAAATCCACCTTCGGCGAAACATTCGGCTTCGGCCCAAAACCCGGCCGAAGCCGAAGGTTTCGCCGAAGGTCCGAGCGACCGTCGAGATTGAACGAAACTGTTACGAAAGTCATGAGGTGGCGGGGAGCCACTGTCAAAATATCACACTTGCATGCATCAAAACAAGTTCGTACGTGTATTAAACGAGTGTTTTTTGAGAGAGAGAAGGTTAAGTACAAAATATGCTTAGTAAAATAGAATATTATATTATTCTTATAACTTGTTGTTTGCAAAAACAGTCATTACCTCATTAGTTCTATTGTTATTGTTACATTTATTTTGAAATTTCTAATATTTTCTAAACTGTGCATTTAATTGACCAACATTTAATTATTTACTAAGAAGTTAGTGTTTGTTTATTTTATTTATTAGTCTAGTTTTGGTCTAGTCGAGTAAAACAAAGACTGATTGGTCTAATTGTAATTTGTGAATTACATAATAAAGGAATGATTATTTTTTACCAGTAGGTAAATCACAAAATCACAAACTTTTATTTATCTCTAAACCAACCATCTCTATGATATATCATCAACTTCTATATGAGACAGTCAATATAAACCTTCAATATTGAGGTTATTTCAGGTATTGATACAAAATTAATTACTGAGTGCTGAGAGAATATAAACCTTCGGCTTCGGCTTCGGCCGAAGGTTGTGGCGATAGCCGATTAATCGGCTTCGGCTTCGGCTTCGGCCAAAAATAGACCTTCGGTCGGACACTATTATTTATGTAAAAGATTTGTGAGTAGATATTACTAATATATAACAACTACATATCTAATATATTTACGTAACGTGCAATTCTTGTATATATATATATATATATATATATATATATATATATATATATATATATATATATATATATATATATATATATATATATATCAATTATCGTATATATATACGATAACGATTTTCATGAAATTTAGCACACGGGGGCTTCGGCGGCGATAAATCGATCTAAATTAGTCTTATATCTGGGAAAACGCGTGTTTTCGAGTTTTTATGCGGTTTTCTTTTGCATTATTCCACGCAAAATATTATGTTCGATAATTTCGCACGCTCGGATATAAGTATCATGGTGAAGCGACCAAGGCGCAAGATTGAATAAGTATCCGGGTTCGAATCCCGGTCGGATACAAAGGTATTATAATTTATTTTAGTTTTTTTTTGTATTTATTCAAGTTTTTTTATAAAGAAAATTGTACTTTTAAACCAAAAACTGAGCGAAGCTCGGTGGCCCAGGTACTATAAATATATTTGTAATATTCAAAAGGTCATTATTGTGATTAATATTACTCTACGTATCTAATGGATAAATTAGTGCTGCGAGATTAGTTTTGTGCTAAGAGATCCTTAATGCAGTTCCATCAGTACCGCCTTTATTGCTGGTTCACGCTCGAGCATCGTTTGTTATACTACCTATTTTCATTACTCGCTGCATACTAATGTTAATATTAATATGGCCATTGTGCCTCTGTTAAATAGATATTTGTGTTGTTCACTTACTTTCCTGTTATTCTATAATTATATTATGGCGCCATTATGTCTCAAGTAAAAATGGTATAAATCATATTTTTATAAAGTTGATGTGATCTCATTTAAACTTAAACTCTGTTTGACTTTAGGGATACTAAGTGAAAATGTCTTAAATAATTTAATGCGTCATGGCGTAAAAACATACAATGTCAATGTTATATATTATGTATGTTCGTAAAAAGCAAAACTGAAATAAAAAAAAAACACATAAGAGATTAAAATTATAATAATAACAAAGGCACTAAACAATATTGTATAAAGTTACAACTCTGGCGCTAAGTTCTGCGAATCCTTCAGCAAGTTTCATGTATCGAGATGAAAATAGCTTTTTCAAATTTAAAGCTCCAAAAACTGTTTCTACGCAAAAGACGGTTTGTTGCTCCAAGAAAAACGAATAGCTAAGAAATACAGGTTCTATCTTCCACATTATAGTATTATTAAGGATCTTATTCTGTTATGGCTCGAACAAAAAAAAACGAAGAAGAAATAGACGGAGTCATGAATAATTTTGTCAGCTTAGAAAAAAAAGCGTGTACTTAAACGTTAACCTATATTAAAAATCTAAATTCATTAACTGCTGATATAAAGAGTTCAATGTCAACAGGGTTCAGATCGGCGCCTTGTGTTTTTCTTCAAAATAGTTTTCCAATATAGTTTCAAATTACCTTGAGATGTGAAAAACACTTTGAAAGAAATTTTAAATGATCAATAGGGAATATGCATGTTTTTTTTAAATTATACAATAGCTTACATCATTATATAATTGTAAAAAAATATCCAGCTCCAAAAAACTCTACATTTTTTTTAAATATACAGATATGGATACTTTAAGCGCCCACTATTTTGGCGCGCTCGGCGTGACGTCATAGTCTATGACAGCATTGCAATCAACGAATGAACAGGTCTAGATTGTTATCTTTATATTATAATAAATCTGTAGAGGTCGAATGTCTGTACATAGAAAAAAAATGCTAAAAACCGAGTCAGGGAGATGTAAGAAGACAAATAGAACAAATCCATTTTTTTTTTCAAATTTTTTGCTTCTCTATTTGTCTGTTTGTATGGACATATCTCCGAATCTATTGGACCGATTTAAATGAAATTTTGCATGGTGGTACCTTATATCCCCGGTCATCCGGTATATCTTAGATACTTTTCATCCCGTAAAATTAAAAGAGTTCCCGTGGGATAGTTAAAAAACTAGTAACTTATACAGCTTAGTACACAACAACTTGTACACCTAATTTAGTAAAATTTGGCATGGTGACCTTATATTGGCGGTCAAACAACGGGTTACTTTTTATCCCAGAAAAATGAACGGCTCCCGTGGGATTGATCTGTTTGCTTGTTTTTCTAGAGGCGAACCCGAGCGAAGCGAGGTTGAGCCGCTTGTTTAATAATAACAACAATACAATTATTGTTTGTACCAATCGCAAACACCAAACAACAGCACTCTATTATAATAGACTTTGACGTCACGTTCGTTCTGACCCAATGGCGTTGCGTTTCAACTCCTTTGAATTTCCTTTTTTATATTTTTGCACTTTTTAATAATCAATTATTTTTTTAATCAAAAAGAAATTACATTAAAAAATATTGATATAGGCTCAATTCAGAAGCAATAACGATAATAAAAAAATATTTCACCTTTATTTAAGTCACACGCATATACCGTACTATACATGGACATATAAAAATATATATAATATTGTTAATCTTTATTAACATCTTCTTTATGCAAAAATGAAGACATAAAAGCAAACGAGTACTTACTATAAATGTACTAAATCTCACACTAGATACCTCAGCTCGCGTTCGTTTATCGGATTTGTGATGTTATCGTGTACGCGTTCTAACGGTGAGCTCCCCTCACTCTTTTTCCTTCTACTTTGTGCTAGTAAATTGGATTGTTTCATAGAAACATTATGATTTGAAATCTAAGTTTCATTGGATCTATTTCATATTTAAAGTGGTACTAGCGGCTCACTTTTTATAATAATAGTTCAATTTTCAACCGACTTCCTCAAAAAGGCGGAGGTTCTCAATTCGGCCGTATTTTTTTTTATGTTTGTTACCTCAGAACTCTGTCATTTATTAATCGATTTAGACCGTTTTTGTTTTGTTTGAAAGTGTATACTTCCAGATTGGTCCCATTTAAATTTCAAAAAAAAAATACCACACCTAAGGGTGGAAAAGTAGCTAATGATGAATTTAACCTACTTCTAATTGTCATATTTTTACTGCGGGGAAATATCTCATTTCTGAGAAATCTATACTAAACTTTATAACGTAAGTAGGAACGAACCTGAGCGGAGCGGGGGAGAGTTACATGTTATAAATAAATTAGAATATACATATCGTTTGCTCACTATTACAAGGTTCTATGTTACAATTTTAGTACTTATTTAGTTATTAATGCTACAAGATTCTGTGTCATTAGCTAGAGTTTTGCAAAAACAAACCACTAGATAGCGGCACTATAACTACAAAATATTCAATTTTACATAGTTCTATGTTGTTTTTTTTACGATAACAAAATAACGAAGTTGTATGTAAAAATTACTGAACTTCATTAAAATTAACGTAGAACCTTGTAATAGTAAGCCAACGATATATCATGTTATCAATATACTTAGTGAAGTACGCATACAAGGGCCAGTCTGCCTCTGAAAATTGAATCGTCAATTCATCAATTTGACGGCGCAACTGTTTACGTACGACCAGTCAATAAAGCCTTAATGAAAACATGCTAAGCCGCCATTATCCCTTAAAATATAAACTATCTGATAGTTAAGTAGATGTTTTCAAATGTTATAAAATTAAATAAAATCAATATATACCTAATTACCTACTTTATTCAAATATACTTACAAGCACTTTTGAATCGTCAATTTTACATTTTACATAAAATTTAAAAATGCTTTTACATATTTTTTTTATTATATTTAAATGTTACTTCTGAGCTCTGTCGAGCAAATTAATTAAAAAACTATTTGCTTGTTATTTTTAAAATATTACTTTTCTCGGCTTTTATCGATGCCCCAACAATGCTTGTGATTAATCAAGTTGAGTATCGGTTCTGTAGTCTGTACCACGCCCTTAGAATTAAGCCAGTACAAAGTATACTGTAAAATCAAGAAAAAATAAGTTCAAACCGCCGAGTTCCGACGCACGGGCCACGGCGACCGTTATCTTATTATTGTTCTAAATCAGCTATTTAGTTTCTATAAGATAACACTATACTTTAGTTATACCAAATCAAAGGACAATATAATAGATAGGAACGTCTTAAATTTTTGGACAATCATCGCGTATATGTGATAAAGCAAATGATTATGATTAATCGTATCTTGATGAAAACATGTTAATCGTATGTTTTAGCCTCTTATCTTATCAGATGTGATATTGAGTTTGTTCTATCCAATCGTAAGATCAGCGCCCAGCTGGCTTTATGAGTGGGTTACCTACATTAATTAATGGCTCTTTAAATCACTTTAATTATAGTGTATGTAAGGGATCTCTTTTAAAAAAATATAACTTTATTCTCCCTAAATTGAATAAATTTCAATAAAATTGTGTTTCATAACAAATTATACCTACAATATGACCAATATCTGAAATACATTATGTATATCCAATAGTTCTTTCTTATTCTAGGTAAGTGTTATGCGATTAAATATGTAGGTAATACGTAAATATGTATGTATTTGTATTTCATGGTTTGGTTTAGTTTTGTTAAAAGGTGGCTCTGTCAATTCTTAGATCGCGAATAACAATATCCATTACTAGAGAGATCAAAAAGTTAAAAAAATGAGAGAGAACGAGTTTGAAATGAAACATTAAGCTATTTTTCATTTTTAATATATCTTCCCTTAATCCTTATAAATTGTGGGTTTTACTCTAATAATTTGTTTATTCCGTTAACAAAAAAAGAATAATAAAATACACAAATTGCCCACTGGGCTTCGACGGTAAATTTTTCAACGGTGTTTCAGGTTTTCAACTTTAAAATAATGAAAACAGTTGATCACTGCGGTCGTGGCCGCGGTTGGGCGCGCTTAGTGAGAGTAAACTTACTCGTAGTTTATCCGTGTTTTATATTAGTTCCACTACGCTCTAATTTAAACTTGAGACTTGTATAAGAATCCTTTGTATTGAGTATAAGTACTTACGTTCTGCTTGCGGCTCTCGTTATAATTGTAACGCTACCGAATGAGACTGTTGAGATGGGATTGTTACAAAATATTAGTTGTTGTTGTTTTACTATGTATAATGTCTACCATGGTATGATAGCATATACCAAACCTTATTAGTATTTAAAAAATAAAGTTATAACGATATTGATATTCTTAGTTAAATTTGTAAACTTTAAGGGATTTATATTGAATTATATTGGGTAATACGTACAGAAAACCATGCACTATGTAATGTTATGGCGAAAAGGCAAATCCCAAAGAGCAACTCCAAATGTCGCTCTTAGTCTAACATGGGGGCAGACAGCTGTGTGATCAATATGAAAACCTATTTGCTTACCCTTAGCGAGAATCGAACCTGAAATCTCATGAACGGTCTAAAATAGATTGAAATTTAGCTTCATGAATCGAATTTAATACAAATCCTACATATTAATTCTTATTCTCTATTCTTTCTATGAATAGTCTTGATGTATCCAGACGCATTTCAAAGTGATAAATGATCTGCGGGTCACAGACGGGGGTCGTTAGTGGACGCAGGTCGTTGTGTAGAATTCTCACTAAGTTGTTAGCACTGATGCTAGACAAGTCCTGACAGACCCTTTTGATCGCATGCAATTTACAAAACGATTGCGCCTTTAGTTGATTGAAATCGTATGTCTATGTACTGATTAAATAATAGATTCATGATAAGAACATAATGCTGTATAATGTGTGTGTGTGTGTGTGTGTATATATATATATATATATATATATATATATATATATATATATATCTATGTGTGTCCATTGAATTTTGGTTTAGTTGTTAGTGACGGTACTGTTAAATCAAATTGCTATACCTACTAATTAAAAGGTTATATTGAATATTTCACATAATATTATTTGTTCAACATTGACAGTGGTAGGCCTGTGTCAACGCGCTCGAGTGAAGCGGGTTCGAATTCCGGTCTCGCATTTTCATGTGCGAATAATTTCCAACGTGATTACCATTTGTTTTACCTTGACCGTAATACATACTTCTATAGCGATAATAATTTGAAATGTTTATTGCGTCGAAAGGAATCTTATTATCGCAAAATGTGTAAGTATGTTTTATATGCAGTATGTCAAAAGAAGCAAATTGTTTATTTTGTTTATAATATCTTCTTGAATATCCGTTTTTAATCCTTACTATAATGAAGTGTTTTTCTCATTATTGTAGGCAACGTTAATATATTTGGCGCGAGTTTAGTCAAGTGTTCGTACAAATAGAATTACTTAGCGCATACAATATACATGTAAATTGTATATTCCGGCTCAATACGATGGCTACTGTAGTAATGAACTACCCATTACCTGTCCCCGGAGGGGTCGGCCCTCCGCATTGACCTCTATCACTTATTTACACATGTTTAATGCAAACGCAAGTTATTCCGACACAATGTGTTGTTGATCACATCAATATTTATTTAAAGCCTAAGTAAAATAGCTGGTATTAGGTATCTTTATTAGTAGTAGTAGTTCTATCCCAGGATCTGCTACTTATTTTACTCGTAGTCTTAATTTTTTTTTCTTAACAATTTTTAAGCAGGATAACGTTGCACAGTTAACGTCCACTATGTTTTCTTATCTCGGAAGTCCGATATAAGCACACATAATATAGTGCGACGAGTAAATATTTATATTTTATACTAGAACATATTATTTTGTACTTTAATGTGTTTGTTAAAATATTCTTTTTATTTATTTTTTTACTTTTTGTAATCTACTAGTACAAATAAACTAGAACATTATAATGTTTCGTGTAAACGTTGCACAATTTAGACTAACCCTACATCTATCCTCAAGGCGGCTGATCTCGAAGGTGCCTGATTAAATTCCAAAGGCCTGTGAGGTCCGCTGACCGCATTTAACTAGTGTAGAGGACATTGCCAAATAGTTCTTACGGGAGGAACGTTAAAAAGGTGTTCACTGTTCACCTACGTCGGACGAATAGGCTGAATAATAACATCTACTGTGGCTGAATTACGTAAACGTTATAACTAAAACTATCTAATTATAAAGCATTCCAAATGTCGGGAACCAAAAGTCGAAATAAATTCGAAAAGATATTTTTATTTTTTAGTAACATAATAGAACAATTTTTATGTAGGTAATTAAGTTATTCATATTTTTTAATTAATAAATATATTAAATATTATTTAAGTAAGTATTCCAAATACCGGGAACCAAAAGTCAAAATAAATCCGAAAAAATATTTTTATTTTAAAAGTAAAAAAATTGCGTAAAGCTAAGAAAGTAATTAAACAAATGTATAATGTATATGTAATTTAAAAAAACATATGTATATTAAATACAATATATTTTTTACTTAAGTATTCTAAAAGTTGAAAATGTAAGTGCGTCTTTTAGTGCAATAACTACTATTATGTACTATATTAATTAATTCTCTTTTTTTTCAGGTAAGTTATGACTCCATTTTGGCTCCATTAAATCCTTGAAACGCTTTTTCTCTAAGGTATGCATTATACATATTATATTCTCAAACTATTTACTTAGAATTAAAATTAATGTGCTAAAATTTTACAAAAGATTTTTCTAAAAGATATTTTATTCCATTTTTTACTTGAGAGCTGTCTTGTAATACCTATCCATCGAAAAATACTATTATAATTACATATATAATTATATGATTGAAATATTCATTAAAATTAAGGGACGTAATATAATAAGAGTTAGATGTTATGCAAATATTTTCAGCGACAAATATATCGTTCGTTTGGGGACTGTTCGAAAATTCCACGTAGTGGCGCCATCTAGTAGAATACCTCGAAACTGCGACGAACTTAGTCGTAACGTTTCACAAGGTGCTTTAAGGTTTCGCTTTCGTATATTGTACACGTAGTTTTATGAAAATCTAGGAGATGGCGCTGTGTACTAGCCAAAGCGTCTACCGTAGTTCATGATAATTATATAGATGTCGTTGAATCCAATGTTCGTTTAGTATTAGAAAAGACTGAGAATTTATATTTTGCTACAGTAGGAATATATATTATGTAAGTTACATATTTATTTTACTCGTATTTCCTAATGGTATTATATGGATCTGCTCATTCGTCTGTGCAGTCCATCTTTTGTTTCTTTTATATTCTTTGGAATAGACTAAAAAAATTGACTAGATATACAAGGCTCTTCTGAAGCCTTATATCTGTGACTGTAGAAATAGATAATAAATATTGCTACTTTTTAAAAAGTAATATTCAAACATTCATCCTTATTAAAATTGTATGTCAAGAGTTATTTATATATCACTAGCGACTTACCTTCGCAGCGCTCGGGTGCGTCCCTACTCCCTAGGTAGGTTTTAAATTTTTTTTTTTTTTTTTTATAGAAAAAAGGGGCAAACGAGCAAACGATCCACCTGATGGTAAGTGGCTATCGTCGCTCATGGACATCTGCAACACAAGAGGAGTTGTGAATGCGTTGCCGGCCTTTAAGAGACCTATAGACATTACTCTTGAAGAGCCCCATGTTATAGCGCTCAGGGAATACCTCGGGAGGAAGATCATTCCACATCTTGCACGTGCGGGGTAAAAATGATCGAGACGCACGTACATTTGTAGAATGCCAAGCATCTAAAACGTGTGGATGACATCCTACCCGACGGCGAAGGGTGCGATGATAGAAGCGCGACGGTGGCACCATGTCAAAAAGTTCATCAGAACACTCTCCATTGTATAGACGATAGAGAACACACAGAGAGCTAACATCTCTCCGAAGGCTTAGAGTGTCTAAGTCGTCTGTGAGTACGGGATCGTTGACAATACGAACTGCCCGGCGTTGGATAGAGTCGAATGGAAGAAGCTGGTATTGGGGGGCGCCGGCCCAGAGATGAGAACAGTACTCCATGAGAGGGGCGAACCTGTGCTTTATAAAGCAAAAGTCGATGCCCTGACGTGAAATACTGTTTCGCTCTGTTAAGGACACCCATTTTTTTTGGAAGCCAATTTTGCTTTTTCTTCCAGATGACATCTAAATTGGACGTCGCTCGATATTTCGACCCCTAGGATCCCGATACTCTTACAGATGTTAAGAGAAGTGTTCTGGAACTTTGGCGCTATAGTGAATGGGGTTTTTTTTGTGGAGAACGCACAAACTTGTGTCTTTGAGGGGTTAAACTGGACGAGATTTCGTCGGCCCCAATCGGAGATCTGCTCTAGGGAAGTCTCGATTTCAGACACAAGTTGGACTCTGTTCTCCTCAACCTTAGCCCGAGAGATGCTAGCTCGGCCAGTATAATAGGCATCGACTGTACTGTCATCTGCATAGCAATGAGCGTTGTTAGTTAACAACATATCGTTGATATGCAGAATAAACAGTGTAGGCGATAGCACTGAGCCTTGGGGTACGCCAGCGTTGATCTGATCAGTGTCGGAGCATATACCGTCAATGACAACTTTTATGCTACGTCCAGAAAGAAAGCTAGCGACCCATTGGCATAATCTCTCGGGAAGTCCATATGATGGCAGCTTCGATAGAAAAAATCAATAACTATCGTTTTGGGATCTATATATGTATTCTGTAAACAACATGAATATCAGTATCTGTAAATCACATGTACATATTTTTACTATATGTATAGATTTTCTCTATTTTGACATTAGTTAAGGCGTAGCACTCATCTAAATGAAAAATAACACTTGTCATCGCTGTCTCGCATACGAAAGGACTCGAGTGGCGCCCTCCTTTGTCGCCCAGGGTGCTCGACGACCGTGCCGTTGTCGTAGTTTTTATCTTTGTTTTCCTGCGGGCAGTTTTCTTTCTACAGATGGCACATCACAAAAGCATGCACGATTGTAGTGTAAATAATATTTTGCTAGGCAATAAGCTTACACGGTATAAATCAAATATTTTATTTTTTAAGGGTTAGTCCGTTATAGAAACAATAAATATATTTTTTTTATTAAATCAGATACTAACCTATTCAAATAAAATTACTTTTGTAATAAAATCCTGTTTCCTACACTTACTCCTCTATAAACTTAGATTTTGGGTAAATAGGTAGTAGCGTTGGTGTCGCTCCAAAAAATGTATTATCAGGAAGATAACTCTAATGAAGAGACATTGTGAGCTTTTGCAACTTTTCCCAATGTTCCATTTCATAACATTCATCAAAGCTCACATAAAAGACACAAATAAATTTTATGTGCTAAACAATTATCTTCTTATTAGGTACATAGAGTTATTTAATTAAGCATGTTAGAGCACATATAATTTTTTTACTATTTATTGAGTGCTAAACTATTTGTACATAAATTTCAATAAGTATATGCGTGTCATAAATAATAATCACATCACCGGATTTAGATTGTTTCTCTGTAGACATTCTTGGCCGGAAGGTCGGCGGGCTCGACGGGTATGGCGGGCTTGGACCATTAAAATTAGTTTCCGCGACAAAATTCAATTCCGATTCCGAGCTTTGAAGCTCCCCGGAGACGCGTCCTTTTTCTCATGCAAAAACCTCGTTATTTGTAGCGTATCATTCAGTAAACATATTCGATTTGTTCGCTAGCATTTTATTGCTGTTTTGGGTAAAGGTTAATAGGAATGTGTTATATATTACTGTCTCATTTTTCAGTTAGAAATAGAATTTATTTTACGCAGGGAGAAGAGACCCGTGCGACCTCTAAATTGTACCTACTTATATATGTACATATTAAAATCGTACTAGCTGTTTTGATCTTCATTTTCCTAATTATACCCAATATATTTTGTTCATAACGTAGGTACTCGTAGCACAGAAGTAATAAGTTTTACTTTATTATAGTTATTTCCAATTATTATTTATTATTTCTAATTATAAAATTCTGATATTGGAATATGCACACACACATACACACTGTATTTTTAGTCAAAAAATGAAAACATGCAAAACTATTTAATATGTTTACAAAAGTAAGTCAAACCTTTTATAAATACTATTTTAAAAAGTATGTACGTGTATGCATTGTGCCTATACCGTAAACGTTGAAGGCAGAGTCTTTACTCTCTAGCCACTGAACAGGGTGCATCACTCTCGAATGCACGGAGGCCAATGGCCGTCCGGTTGTTGCCGCTGTTTGAACTTTACTACTCTATTAATTTTTAATTGCAATGTTTGTAGAAAATTTTTCTCGTGATTCATATTTCATGAGTCGAAAATGAAATTTGTGACATATTAAAGCTTTGTTGTTGTTATATATCTATAAAGTCGCTGGAACAGTCGTTCATAAAAATTAATGTACAACTGTTCCAGCGACTTTACGACATAATTAGTATCGTAATTGCGACGGTATGCAAATGGATCCAATTATTACGTTATACAAATGGAAAATCAACTAGGTACCTACGTATTTTGTTGAAAAATATTATTTTCAAAATTGATGAAATTATTACACAATAACTGTATACGAAACCGAAGGACAAGACTTCGATTCGCGGTGCAAATATTTAAACGAACTTAATATATTAAAAAATGTTAATTATTATTTTAAAACTTATAAACCATAACAGTTTATAAACCTCCAACCCCTCACTGCGCCTGTGCCGCGGCACTCTCGTAATCCTTCCGTGACTTTCGACTTCACCGTAGCAGGCGAGATGAATAGAATATTATTTGTAATGTTTCTGACCGACTTCTTCAAGGGAAGGTTTTTAATGCAACTGGTTTTAGCGTTGCATTGTAAACCGTGAACAGTATCGTTGTCGTCCGTGAACTTATTTTTTTTTTGATAAAATATGCTTATACAATAATGATGACCTAGTGACTTGAAGGCGTTAAAAAGGCCTATTGTTGATTATAACGATATTTCTTTTGATCGCTTCTACAAACATGGTTAAGTTCTATTTGCCAGTAGAGTAAACTTAGACTTAGTCTTCGAGCTACGGCAAAGCAAATTAAACGTGTAGACTTAGAATGTAAGTTTATTTATGTTTATTTAACTGTAAAGTGAGTAGAAGTTTCTAGCTCGTACTCGTATAGGTCTTTCTCAAAGCTAATATAAAGGAATATTCTCTGTTTATTAAGTCTCTTGTATTCTGAAATATTCTTTATGAATTAAACATGAGGGAAATTTTACTTCTTTAAAACTCTTATATCAAGCTGTGGACTTTTACCATTTTCGATTGTCGAACTCACCGTAGTATGGAAGTAATAGGAATAAGCACACACATAATATCTCCTTCGCAGCCGAAATCAGTTTTCGGGAGTTCGAGAGTTTTTAGGTGATTACAAAAAACTGGTAAAATTGATGATGATGTCCTCTTAGAACGTTGTAATAAAAATCCTTATATTCTACGTGACATTGGCAAACCAAATTATGCATAGGCAAGCGGTCTCATGCCTGGAAGCTGTTAAATTTTGTTTAAATTGGATGGAAAAATATAAGACTTTACTTTCAATTCTCTTAGGAGAGTATTGTGTTATGTTCATTTGATTACTCACCCTAGCTTCGCTCGGGTTCGTCCCTAGGAACGTTTTGACAGTTAGTATAGATTTCTCAGTGCTGAGATATTTTCCCACAGTAAAAAGTATCCTATATGTTGACCCGGATAACCAGCTATCATCATACCAAATTCCATCAAAATTTGTCTAATGGTTTTCTCGTGATGCTTTCTCAGATAGACAGACGAACAAAAATTCTAAAAAGATAGAAGATTCGGCCTCTGTATCGATAATAATCACTATTTCATTCAGAATTTTTCAAAAAATATTTAATGTCCTACTGATTCGACTCAGAATGTTATTATATGTAGGTACTAGCGGCTCACCCTCGCTTCACTCGGGATCGCCTTTAGCAAAACAAATACAAACCTATCCCACGGGAACCGTATATTTTTCTAGAATAAAAAGTAGCAGCCTATGTGTTATTCCAAACTATAATCTATATCTGTGACAAATTTCATCCAGATCCGTTCAGCCGTTCTGGCGTGAAAGAGTAACAAACATCCATACATACACAAACAAACATGAAACAGCAGGGTATTTCATGGTAAGTTAAACTTCGTTTTTTTTTGCATGGAAAAATGCAACTAATAGTTTTCAATTTTTATATAAACTTTAAAATAAATAGATATAGTATCATTAAAATATTAATTATTATTTCTTGGTATATTCTGCGCGTACGAGTGTACAGTTCTATGGATCGCGTAATTAAATCAGAGCGTAAATGGATGCTCCATTATGATTATAATATAATGGAAAGGAACACAATTTATTACATCTCCATATAAATACAGTAAATAGTATTAAATACACTTACATTGTGATTTAGTATTAGTGTCTTTCTATTTGTCTCCACACTCACACTCGCACTCACTTCTTTAGAACAAACTTCTGTTTCCAAACACAATGGTGTTAGCCTCTAATTTGCATCGAATGTTTTCTTTGTGTTTTTTTCACAGATAAAAGAATCTAAATTTAAGCATGATTGTGAAATTTAATACAATTTTATATTATAATATGTAGCATATATTGCCTTAACTATCAGTAAATATATGTATAATAATTATTTAAATTTTTAAATAGTTAGAAGGTACTTTAAAGTTCCGGTGTCTGTAAGCCGGGAGGAGAAGGAGGAGGAGGAGTAGGTCGTCTGACGGCTGGTTTTCAGTAGCGTCAATTAGCAGTGGGTACTATTTCCACCATTGTAAAGAACTAGTCTTAATTGAACATGGCCCGTAGCAATTCATTTCCTCGGTATTCTTTTCAAGAACGTTTTAATTATTTTTACAAGGATGGAAGTTTGTTTAATTTTATGATCGTAATTGAAATTTTTTAGTTTTATTTCAGCCATTCAGAGAATTCCAAGCTTTAGTTTATATCTGAGATAAAATAGAACATTTTATAGGATCACAAAAAATACAATTCAAATTATATAATTAAACGCATTACATTAGTTAAAACAAAGTTACAAAATATTTCAGTCTTTAAGTTGTTGTCTTGAGTTAAAGTTTAAACACAAAACTGCTTTGCGCGCTAAGTGAGTGGCTCTTCTCCCGCTCGCTCCTTAAATATCTTATTAATAGTTAAGTACATTAAAGTATTTTTAAATAATTTATTTCTCTAACTTTGTAATTCTATTGAATGAGTGTTTTAATCTCATTTAGAATATAGTCGGTGCTCGCATTGTATGGTTGCATATTAAAATTATATGATAACGGAATGAATTTGTTTTTATTTGATAAAAAATACACGATTTTCATGAATTATTATTAAGTCATTATCATTGATACTACCAAGTTACGTCCGGGTGCCTTTCAGCAATGAGGATATGTGCTACTTCAGTTCATTATCTATGTCCAAAAGCTTCCATCGTTAAGGAGTAACAAACATATAGACTCACACATACACAAAGCTTATTATTAGTATACATTTATTTGATAAAAAAAACATATCGCACCGTCTATAAAAGTTGGCAACGAATTTTTCAGTGAGTGCGTATTTACATTTTATATTTCCAAGCAGACTAGGGATAAAACAGTATAGATATTATATAGCTTAAACATTAAATTACGAGCGATGTTCCCACGCAGTTGTAGAAGCTTTTGTAGCAAAAAACTATTGAAGGTATATTCAGGTAGAAAGTAAGTGAGCACGGCACGTCTGGAGGTGACAGGAGCGAGGGGATGGAACGGGTTGGGGTTTTTTCTCACGTATACCAGGGGAGCATGCGGGTGTAGGAGTTTCGTTTAGGGATTTCCTTGCATTCTTACGTTTTTATGAATTTCGTATTTTTTATGGTCACGGGTACTTTTAATTTGGCTGAATAAAATATTTGAAAACCATGTTACCGTGTATGTTCCCAGACACACCAGGATAACAACAGCAATATGGAGGTAGTGCGTAGGAGGAGATTAATGGAAGTCCGATATTTATTTATTATAAGTGCCGCGCTCTTCTACAGTCTGCGGGCGTTCTAAAAGTTTTAAAAATTATTATTGTAAATACTTATTTTATATTCTTAGGAACAACAGGATAACATGAATTAGAAAGAGTTATAAATAAACTGAAATAAGTATCTCCTTAGTAAAAAATAAAATGGCTTTACATCCCTCTCGTAAGTAAACGAGCTTAAACTAAAACCATATTATGAAGGTAACAGTAGTAAAGGGATGAAAAGGGTTGAGATTTTTTCTCCCGGTTACCAGGGCGACATCGAAGGGTCAGAGATATTTGTATTACCTGCTAATGGTTACTACGTTATTTTATATCTCAACAAGTTTTGTTAAACCTACTATTTATTTATGAAAGAAAAATTCCCCGATTTCTTTGGAATATCTTTCTCTATTGAATTCTTTACATAATGGTGTGCCCAGAAATACCAGGTTAACAATAAACATATGGAGGTGTTCAATATGTACTGTAAAAACATCTGCTATTATAATACATATATAATATAGGTACATATATCCTTTTTGAAGAATTTTTTTTTTGGAATTTAAGAAAATATATGCTAAGATAAAGATTTGTATTTCTTTCCCACGTACACCAGGGACGTATAAGGATCTGGGAGATATCCTTTTATGGGATTTAGAAGGATTCTTGTGTTTTGAAATAATGGGATCAGACGAAGAGAAATTCAATCAAACGTTTTGTATATAAAATATATATAAATTAATTTATAAAAAATATATGTACATATCATAGGTATTAATTACATAATAAATTATAGTAATTGTTTATAAATAGTTCAGATAAAGTGATTAGTTTTTTTTTTCATTTTAGGTATGATATAGTATGTAGGGTACCGTAAGCTATACCTACTCGCTTCTATTTTTTTTATTTAATAGTATTTTTTTAAACAATAATATATAATTTTTCATTTAAAGTAAAGTTTATGGACCTATTTTCTCCCTAAAAACAGTGGAGTTTAAATTACTTAAAAAATAATAACAGTTTGGAGGCGCCGGGTATCGATCCCGGTACCTCTCGCATGCTAAGCGAGCGCTCTACCATCTGAGCTACGCCCCCTGTTATATTTTGTTGCAAACTTTACACTACTATGTTAAGAAATGTAAGTATAAAGGACAAATGCCTCGGGCCAGGACGTCGGAATTCAACTACTGTGTCGGCCGCCTTTCACTTTGATCGGACATATTAACTACATAGCAGCGTTATTTGCTTTTAATATCCGTTGATTTCATAAAACGATGCCTGACTTTTATTAAATATCTCTGACGTAAAAGAAAAATCGGTTGTGGAATACAGGCCAGCCACAACAGTAGGTTGCAGCTAAATGCATTCTCTTTAAGCTTTTGCTGTACGATTTTACACTAACATTTTATTTTTCTTCCATTCTTCGATATAAGTTACAAATTAAAGTAAAAGGCTAAAATATTAAAAATCGGGCAAGTGCGAGTCGGGTTCGCACATAAAGGGTTTCGTACTTCGTTTTTTTATTTGCATGGGCGCCTTTTTGTAACTCACCATCTTGGTTTTTTTATTATTTGTCGTTATATGCCTATATATATTAGAAATAAACACTGTGAAAATTTCAACTCTCTACCTATTACGGTTCATGAGATACATCATACAGCCCTCTGAACGACGGACGGACGGATCTCGGAGCTTTAGTAATAGGGTTCCGTTGGCACCCTTCGGGTACGGAATCCTGAAAAAGATTTAAATATTTAAAGCGTTGTATACTACCTGCGCAAGTATTAGCGGAACAGTAATGAAAAAAACAATATTATTAATTTTACTTATTTAAATAAATTATTTAAATAAAGAAAAATATGGAAACATCGCTATGCTTTATAGATTGAGAGTTCCATGAAAATATGTGAACAAACCTTTTCTGTCTTAAAATTGTGTTTTAATGTTTAATTAGTCACGTAAGCTGTGGCCGGCCCTTCTCGACATAACTATTTTCCAAGTATATCTCGCCGGACCGACACCACTGAATGTTAGTTATAAAGTTAAATTAACTTAATTTAGAAGGGCTTGTATATAAAATAAAGTAATTCTAGTTTATTATAAGAAAGGAAACTTTTATTTGCACGTAACTTATCTTATAATAATCTTAACTTCGTACTTGAACAACAAAATTCTACTTTTTGAATATTATGAGGAAATGCGATTTTGTCAGTCGTTGCTCTTGGCGTCCGGAATTTGGAGACAACCTAGTCCCAGTATACATATTCGTTCGTCCACAGTATGCAAATTTGATGCGTCCGACGCTCTGCTAGAATCTCGTGGTAACGCCTTTCATAATTCATCCCACTAGGTGCATATGTAAGAACGTATATTTTAGAACACTAGTATGAAATTAGATTCACTAACTTTATAACATATAAAAAGTCTGGATTGTGAGGGCCCTTTTATAACTCTCGCCTTTTTAATTAGTTACTTCTATCTTATACTACTTTCTTTAACTTCGTGCATATTTATTATATTTTGGTCCAATTAGTTTTAGTATCATAAATAATATGGGAGTTTTCACGTAAATGCAATTAGATGGCGCCACTAGCATGTATGGCACTTTCGGCTTCAAATCCAAGTACTTTTTCTTAATTGAACCAAAGTCTCTTACTAAAATTTACTAACTTAGGTCATCATATTTATATATCAAACATGGGCAGCAATAAAGTTATTTATTGACAATACTAGAGACATCTGCATCCTATCAGCCCTTTGTTTTTGTAACTGGTGGACCTGAATCAAATGTAATAGTTAAAATGATATTGTAAAACGTTCTGTAGTCGAACGTAATGTAGTTAATATGTAATATAGTTCAGAAATGATTTTGTTTTATTTTTAACCCCTGAAGAAGTGAAATGGGGTAGTGAAGTTTGTATGAAGGACGAAAAATATGAATTATCGACTAATCTTTTAAAATTTAGCAATACTTTAATTCTAGCTCAAGTGCTAATTACTTTAAATATTTCTTATTAAATAAGTGGAAAATACCTTCAATAAAAAAGAATAAAATAAAAATAGTTATTGGAAATATTTTCTGTAACTACGAGTATAGCTGCTTTTTTGTAAATGTCTTGAAGTAAATGACTGGTAATTGTGTTACAAAAAAAATACCTGGATAGTATTTATTGTTAATGTTTTTATGAAACGAAGAGTGAAAATGTGAGGACGATCTAATTGGATTAAGAGCCTTTGAGTGGAGTGCCCTTCAGTCGTTCCGTTCAGGGCTTAGGTAAAAGTACTTACTGCCTGTTAAGAGGAAAGTCCGATATGGATTATGTTTATAACGTTTGAAAATTAATATTAGTAGAAAATCATATTATGTTCAAAGATATGCATTTTTAGTATATATCCATATAAATAATAAAAACTAAAAAAAAACGTCTTCCAGGCTAAAAATTAAAAAATAACTAAACGGGGGATTTCATTTAGGGTAGATAAGTACCTAATCTGATATTTTCGAAGGCGGCGCCAGCCGATGCAATGCAAAATAAATCTATTTCGATACGTATAAATACATCACAAATTGATGTATAATATTTTAATTATAATTAGAGTTAATACCTGGTCATATTTACCTATTAGATATTTATATCTTAAAGCATCTTCGGTCCTAAAACACTTTTCACAATGTATTTCGTAATCTTATAAGAATTGATAAATTGTATAAAAATCGAAATGTTAGTATAAATATATGAATGTATCACAGGGGTCTTACTTTAATTATTTTTTATTATATTTTCCTTAATATATCTATTCGTTTTAACACACAACACTTTGACAACCGTCGAATCGATTTTTTAATAAAATACTGTTTTGCAGGTAATAGGATATCGGAGTGCGGGCGGAAATAAGTATACATATAATATGTACATACATATAGTAGCTAAGATGTTATGTATTGATTGATCAATTTGATTTTGTTCTTATTTGATTTTAAACGTTGTTTTTTTTTTAAATATTGATATACTTTCTTTTTGTCAATTTTAATAATATTTAATTCCTAATCGAAATTTATGATACCTGTTACTTTTGCTACTAAATTGCTTTCTGGTGAAGATTGTAATGTTCAAATTAATAATTAGATATGATTTGGTACTATAGCATTTATAAGTACATTTTTTTAGTAATCAAATTTTTGACAACACGTTTGGCTAAGTTTGTAGTTCCGCTAGGCGCATTCATTTGTGTGACGAGCACGAATGTTTTTACTCCAGTCATGGGTGTTTATATTTATAATATGTATGTATTTATATGTGTAGCATATCAACTATCTGGTATCCATAACACAAGCTTCATAGCTTATAATGAAACTAGCTTATAATGAACTAGATGATTCTGTGTGTTAATGTCCCAACATATTTATTTATATAATTAATCAATACGTATATGCAGTAAATAAATATATCGATATATAATTAATTCATTAACTTTCTATATAAACTGTATGTTTTTTATTTTTGCCTAGACAAAATGAAAGCATAATTAAAAACACCATTTAAAAGAGCAATCCTTCGCTCACCTTTATGTGGGATATAACAAATTGTAATTGCCCGAGCATTGGGCTCGTTTACACCCGGCCATATATATTCCTGTACGATTGTTATTGGACGAATGATTTGTATATTTATACTTTATAGTTGCAACTGTGTGCTTTGCTCATATAAAATTGTTGCAATATTTACCATACTCACTGTATTGGGTGTCAATATTTCATATCTGGCTGACTGGTTCATACAAAAAGCACGAAAATGGAGCTTTTTAAATTTATAATTATATATATATATATATATATATATATAATATATATATATATATATATATATATACATTTGTGGATTAGTAGTGAAAATTGATTTGTGTTACATTATAGCTTTAATTTGTAAAAATATTTAGAATTGTTTTAATAGTTTTAAGAATTTTTCACCTGCATACAAATCAAATAAATAAAATTCCTTATTAGATATATAGATATGTACTATGCACAATATACATATATATCCTTTTATAATAATCTAAGATATCTTTATATTCAAAGTGTAACATGAGTCGATATTGTAGAAATTTTTAAACTAACTTATTGAAATATCCCAAGCTTTAGAGAATTCCTATAACGTGTGATATTTTCAGTATTTTTACTTTTGGTAAAATATTACCTAACAATAAATAGCGATATGTTTAGTACGTTTACAGCATGTTCCAGCTGCCGCGCTCAGGTATTGGCAATCGTATACCATACGTGTTCAGAATTTTAATAACAGAACGATTTAACCCAGTCGACTATGTGCTAGTTAAAATGTTCATATCTCATAAAACTTTCACATTTTTTTAAAATAAAAATGCTCTCTTTTAATGCGAATATTTGTATTGAAGAGTAGGCAAATATAGGATATACATATGTATTGTATGTACATATGTAGATACATATTATATAGAAGAGTATTCACTTATTTTTTTTTATCTTCTCAAACATCTACTTGAAAAGAAATATACTAGAGTTTTCCTGCATATGAACACGCTGCATCTTATGGTATGAGTATTATTCCGATCGGTTCAGTAGTTATCGCAGTATAACCGAGCAAAAAAATCGACTCTCCATTTACTAGTATAGATATTAAATAAATATTTTTTTTATTGTTTTAAAAGATCTATATATATAAAACAAAGTCGGGTAAGTTACACCATTTTTATGGTGTACATACACCATTTATAACTTAAGAACGGCTGGACCGATTTGTATGACCTTTGATTTGTTGGATTTGCCTCCGCCACGAATTGCAGAATAACTATTAAAACATCAGAAAAAAAAAATCGCGATTTTTTTTTATTAAAATTTATATGGTTAACGCTGGCTAATAACTATTTATACATATCTATTTAAAACGTACCTAGGGACAAACTCGAGCAAGGCAAGGGTGAGCCGCTAGTATATTTATAAAAAGAATTTGGATACAATTTTAACAATTATTAAAATTGTAAATAAATGACATTATCAAAGGAAGAAGTTAATAGAAATTAAGTATATAAAAATATAATTATTTTATCTCTCTCATAACACAAAAGTATGAAGTTACTTGTCTTATATCATTTTATCCATTCGTTTGATTGCAATCTGTTTAAAATATCACACGTACACACAGGTACCGGCACGTGCGCGGAGTCGCAATGGAGTTCAACTGCGGAACCCCTGTAATGGGCTTTCAATGCTTTCCCCGCAGCGTTCGGGAATAGCCTAGTTTTTTGTTGTTTACGCTCAAAGAGCTAGCCGATGTTTATATTTGTTGGGCAGAACGTAAAGACCTTTTTTCCGATATTGGAAACAGTGAGGTGTGTTTTCGCAAAATAAATTTACAATGATAGGTATCTGTTCTCTCGTAGCATCACAGCGGATGTATAACATGGGTTTTGTCATGTTGATTCTGCTGTATACATACGAGTATAGACAGAAATTTATTCATTTGACTCTTATTACTCTACTCTGGAAAATTTTTATCAGGAAGTCTGTTATCCATCATTTTTTGTAACTTTTTTCATACATATTTAATTAATTTTAATTGTTAATGTCTTGTGTAACATAATATTTTAAAATCGCACAGAAAAGTTACTTCTTTAAAAAAGGCGTTTAAGACCTAAACCGATACTCTAATTTTGCTTTGAGAATGTTCTACCTAGTTTCTCTTAAAATATACAAGAGGAGATTCAATACGATGGAGAACGGTATAATAGCGAGCGGCGTCACATGGTGAAGTCGCGAAGATGAGACGGCCCGCAAACAATGAACTTGACTATACTCTGCGATACATAGAGTGGGGTATCTTTATATAGAGCCATGGTTTTATAGTTTACATTAATCATACAACATTTTAAACGTAATAAGTTGTTTATAAATTAATCTCGAGTATTTTGAATTAACATTTATATGAAATATTAGCTACTCACCCTTGCTTCGCTCGGGCTCCTCCCTAGTGAAAAACAAAAACAAATCTATCTCACGAGAACCGTACATTTTTCTGAGATAAAATTAACCTATGTGCTATTCCAGGCTCTAATCTCTCTGTGCCTTTAATCCAGCACCGTCCAGCCGTTATGGCGTGATTGAATAACAAACATTCATCCAAACTTTCGCATTTCTAATAGTTATGGGATTTTATAGATTGAAAAAAAAAAACGTGACGTACCACTTAGTAGGTCTGTGTATAATTTAGATTCTTTAATTAATATGAAGATTTTTACTATTATATATAATCTCTTAGTTGTACATTTATAAAAAAGTATCTATATGAAGTTAATGTTAAGAAATGTATTCAAATAAAATAGGTCATCCATTAATTCCCGTGCTTGCGTTATATTACTCCGTCACGCCCGAGTGTTATGAATATAAAGAATGAAATACCTACATGCAGAACACTGCACATACCCCGCACGTAACCTCTAAAACAAGCGCCGTATTCTCTGCATAACGTTTCTGTTGAATTTCTTGTGCATTCTCCATGTAAGTCGGACGTGGTGGGAATGTTGTCGTCATTCATTTGCAACTGTATGGAAATTTATAATATTAAATAAGATTTTCTAATATTAATAAACTCTACATTCTACGCTTAGTTATAAATTAATTAAATTTTACATGCGTTCTAAGATTTATTCGTATCACATTCGTTTTGGGCTTGTTTAGTCTATATTTTGAACAAAAGTATCATAAATGAAATGAGTATGTTTGCTATTAAACATAATTTCATTTCGTGAATTCCAAATATGAGGAACAAAGTTTGAAAGTGTTCATAACGCGATGGTTAGGAGTAATGAGTTAGCAGTTCCGTGGCTCTACCGAAAGTTAGTCGAAATTTTTAATGAACTATACAAACAAGGGCAAGTCGCGTAAATAATAAGTCAAAACTGTGTAGCCTTAATTTGAAAGTATGTAAAATCCATATCCATACTAATACAATAAATGTGAAAGTTTGTTTGTTTGTGTGTCCTTCTTTCACGTTGAAACGGAATGATTGATTAGGGTGGTTTTTTTGTGTGGAGATAGTTGGAGGGCTGGAGAGTGACATAGGCTACCTTTTACTGTGAGAGGTTATCTCATTCCCACGAGAAAATTCGTTATAATACAACCCAAAAAATATTCATGATCAGAATTACTTGAAACTTGGTATTAATGCCCTTCAATACAATTAAATAAATACGTGTTTTAGCATTTTTCGAAATCATCTCATAAGGAGGTAAAATAGGGGAATAAAGTTTGTATGAAACCTACGTTTTTTCGAGTTTTTTTTTTGTAGTTTTAGCTCGAGCGAAGCCGCAGGTTCTGCTAGTTAAATATAAGGAGAAAATAATGCGAATGACAATCGCGTTGTCTATGCACAGTGAACAGCGGTGCTCCAGGCTATCCGCTCATTACACTCTAACGAGACCGACATAAGATGTAGATGTGAAGGCTTGTCTCGCTATCTTAGCGTAAAAAATCGTTGATTACAGCTTCCTTAATATAATACATTACTAAATTTTTGCTTTATTTTTGTTAATGTAACATCTCTGTATGACCTAAAAGTTGACTTACATAAGCCCTACATACAGATTGTTGTATTATTATTTTTTTCATTAATAAAAGTGGTATTTAATGTGGTGTCAATATTTAATACATAACGTACTCTAATAATATTTCATACTTATTTACACATTAGGTATTTTAAGATTAATTTATCAAATATAAACGTTATTTAATTTGAAAGATACTCCGTCTAACAATTGTGACATCATAAGATAACAGAACTGTTGAACAAATATAAAAAACACTTGCTTTATTCTAAAAATAACGCCGCACTACTAGCTCGTAGCATATGAAGCTACGAAGCTACTAGTACGTTATATATATATATATATATATATATATATATATATATATATATATATATATATATATATATATATATATATATATATATATATATATATATGTATATGGTCGAGCTAGAACGTAAAAACACTTGCGTCAACAGATGTGTCTTTGACTTGGTTGCTTAAATTTAATTTATGAATTAAATCGTTCTTCGTACATCCCTAATGAAATTATTAAGGGTTATTCAAATGATTTATTTTGATTGAATTAATCGTAGCGAGTAAAGGCAAATATTTTGAGGATTAAATATGTTTTATCCTAAATATCAAGTTTACAAGCAAGCTCCGTTTTACACGAATAAGGATTTACACCCTTCTGCGTAATGTTAAGGTTCGAGCAACCTGATGTAGAAGAATATATCTTGAATTCCTTGTTCATTTCATACTCGTATGTCCATTTATAATTTAGTTGTATTTGAGCTTCGTATTCAAAGCGAATTTGCCGGAATGAGTTTCAGAGACTGAATTTTTATTCAAATTAATTTTATTTTATTAAAAAAACGTAATATAAAGTAGTACCTACCTAAAATTTACATGCATTACGTAACTTTTTTTATAATATTTATTTTATTTAATAGTGTATATAAAAAGACCTAGTCAAACATTATGTTTACTTCATTTTATGCAAATACGCAAGAATGAATAAATATTTATAAAAATGAATAGTATGATTGTATATAAAATAAATATTTAGGCATCATACTTTAGCCTTTATATACTCACAACAAAAGTTGGAAGTAGTATATAATAGCTTAAATTTTATATTATTTTGCACGTAGTGGAATCGTATAACTGGATTTAATAATGCTTTTTAGTACTCAATACTATTTATAACTGAATTCGCATATAAATCTCACAAAGTTGAAGATTCATAAAGGTCAGAAGCTATATTTAAATCAATTTATTGGTAATCTGACTTAAATATCTATACAAAGACGATTATATTAATTCAAATATCTATTGTGTATTTTGTATGAGGACATGCTTGCTATTAATTCATTTTTTTGTTTGTTATATTTTATATTTTCATACTACAATTATAAAAAATATAATTGGAATACTTATATTAATCTTTGTCAAGCCAACAGTTTGAAGTAGAGAGTGAAGTTTTCATCATTCAATAATTTAATCATTTTAATTATGACTGAATTGCTCACAAATATTGACGTATTGGATGGATTCATAAAGAATAAATATATAACTTATCACAATCCAGATTTAATTTAAAAAAGTCAAAATTATAAAGCATACAGTTTAAATCAAGCAAAAAATCTCATCATTATTTGGAGATTTCCTTGAATAAACAGTAACACCAGCGTTTGGTGTACGTGGGCCACATCACCACATCACATCACAAAAATAATATAAAATCAATGATAATTTATTTTAACTTTAGACTCATCATACATTAGATACTAATTGCGCGGAAGATTTTATTATAAGATTTAAAAGGTGCAATTTTTTGTAATTAATAATAATGAGCTTAACAGGTCAATCATTGGTGACATTTAGGAGAGGACTGCGGCGGCCACGTCTGGATGTAACCATGGGGATATCAGACAACGAACTGGTCGATGACTCTCGTCTCATTAACTTTCCCAATAAAATAATTGAGAGATTCTGTTGCGGGGTGTGTGTAGGGGATGGCGGGTGGGTTAGGGCGTGAGGGGGTGCCCGGGCCGCCTTCAGTGATCGGCCGCCCGCCCTGGCGCCTGCACGCCACTGACGTACCGTCGAATCGCGTGTGCTCAGGACGAAACCTCAGTGTGATTAACCAACCCCGTGTACGTGTATACTATTTCGAAAGGTGTACTATCATATCCATGTGGCAGCCCATGTTATACGTGACCCTTAATATCCATTCTAAAAACATATAGGCTTACCAAAGTTTTAACACTAAAACAATTCGTCATCCTGTCAGACGAAGACATCGATGCTTCACTGACTCGCCTTCGTATTCTAAAACTAATTTTTAAGTTTTCAAGTCTTGAATTACATAATGGATACTTATCCGTAATCTTTGCAAACATCGCCCGAGCATGTTATTATACGGGACATTTCAGTACACGTGATTACGAGATCAAATGTTAAACTTCAAAACTAATTTCCATGCATGTAACGGGTTAACGTGGCAAACACACGAGTATTAATATTCGGCTCGTAAGGTAATTGAGAAGGTCGTTTATCAATGGGGGTCGGTTCAAAGTCACGTTTTATATAAGGCAAAAGAAACGTTAGACGAAATGATGCCTCGCATTTGTCTGACGTCGTAATCAACTGCGCCTTTATATTTTTTATTTCGTTCCTCCGGAGTCGAGCTAATTGTGTTTGCGCGTGGATTTGTTTGTTTGCAGTCTAATGAAACTTTGGACTGAGTTTTCAGTATTCAATTATTGCTTTCTAATGAATATTAATCGTTGGATCACTTAAAATGGCTCGCGATTAAATTGAATTGCTACAAAGGTTAGACGATTGTACTTATAATACCGCGAGATGTTCATTAATTATTTATCGGATCTCTTAGTGTTGCGGAATATTCAAACAGTTTTAAGTAACCGGCTTTATCGACTAATTAAAATTAGAATGCCGTTAAATCTTTAAGATTAATACTAAACAGTAAAATCTTTGTAAATGCGGCTGTCCTTTGTTTTCTTGGAGCAAAGACATATTTGTATGGTCTCTGCAGACACGTGTCTGCGCCTAGGTGCGGACGACCTACGCCTACAAACGGCCAGCTGCCGCCGCCCGCACGTGCCGGGCAAAGTCTGTGATTGCACTCCTTTAATATTTATTTATCTTGTTAGATGCATATAACGTGTTATTGAAAAAAAGGTAAAAAAATATGAGTATATTTTCAAGGATAGTTATTTACATAGGTTTTTGAAGGATAATTGTAAGAGAACACGTATGCATTACATAGTAGTAGTATGGAGGGTACGTGGTTAGGTACTAGATCTACATACAAGCTAGTATAAGCAGTAAATTCATACGAACAACGCGGCCAAATCCCGTTCTCCATTCAGGTAAAACAAACGGTTTTGAAAAACAACTTGTTTTTGTGGAGCGTTCACGTAATCGATCTATACACCCCTCCACACATGTGTATGTACATACAGAAATACCATACATGGGTTGTATAAAAACATACGACTTTGTTTAATAAATACCGTAGCCGACTTTTGTGTAGGAATTTTATTTGCATTGAAATACGGCTAATGAATTCAGTCGCGCGTAGCTCGAAATGAAAACGTGTATATTTAATTAAAGAACCTGAATATATCTAGAAATCTTAAGAAAGTACATATTAAACAAAATTATTTAATTTAGCCGCTTGCATGCCATCATAATACCTCATGCCCTTTCTGTGACTCTAATTCTTCAACGTTTGAACTTCGCATGTTTGATTTTTCGAGATCGAAATGAAGTTGTAAACCTCACTTATCTCATCCTTTGAACTTACGATCGGTTCTAAATAAATTTGAATTCGATTTACATTTTTCATTTCTATATAGATAATTTGTAGATTTAGTACGTGGTCGTTGTTTTGCACAAATGTTATAAACGGTATCGTGTTATTTTTTTATAAAATATTATACAAAATATGAAATAGGCATAAAGCGTTGGACCAAAAGCATTTTTAGGTTATCCTTACGGAAGAGATAGTTGAGAGGCAATGAGTTCACTAGTTATCGATTGGTTTATTATCCCACATTTTCCTTTTTACTAAATAGATACTGCCTAGTCCTCTGTGAGAAATGAGATAATTATTGAGTTATACATTATATATGGAGTTGTCGATAAACATTTTTATAAGTAAAATAGTATCTGTATGCGTCTGTCTGTAATTTCATTATCTAATAATAACTATGCAATATGGAATCATATTGTATATACCAAAGCTTAACAACAATAAAACTTTAAAACCACTAACACACATTATATCCAGGATAAATGAAAAAGTTCGATTTTTTCGCGAATTTATTTTGATTACAATAATTATAATTTTGCTTTTTATCGAATATTCCATATTCAATTATAATAAAAAAAAATTATAAAAATGTTTTACAATGTGTAACAACTATATAATGTTGTTGAGACATCTTCTAACACCTCAGTCTCTCCCGTGACCATGATGATGCTGTAAAGCATTCTAAACGTCGGAACCAAAAATCCACCTAAATCTAAGAAAGTATTACGTTCTAATAAATTTAACTGGTTTTTCACTAAGAGAACGAGAAACAGGGAGTAACGCAGAATGTCGTTATTCGCTCGCAATGCCGCAGGCCAAAGCTAAGTTAAAATGACATAGCACTCACTATATACATTACGTCGTAGGTATGTAGCAGTGCAGTCAAAACGTTCAGAAGAGCCGGCACGTCTTAGAATAAACTCCGCGACATGTGTTTTCTTGTCGAAGTAGAGCAGATGGAGTGGGATTAAGCTTCAAAACCTTTTGTTCGTGAAGGCTTTGTGTCCCGCCTCCCGGTGCACTGGTCTTATACTAATGAAGTTGCCATTTAGTTTTGTTCTTTTAATATTTTATAGGTTTATATTTACTCACTAAAGCGAGAACTGAACGTTAGGTTAATTTATTTGTTTCTTTTTTGTCTGTTTCCAATTGGTTTATTTTGCAAAACTTGCATTTTTTTCATTTAATATGAATGTGTATTATAGTATTTTAGTATAGGTATTTCTGCGACTTCTATCTTCTTTGCAGTGCCGTGTGCACTACGCCACGTGTACCTAACGTGTAAACGCTTAAAATGTAAACCAATGTAAGTTCGTTAGTGTCACTTTGAAGTTTGAACCATTTTTGCGCGGCTGCAGCCGATGCTGCGATTAATTGCCAGTGACGTATGACCCCGTTGCATTGCAGCGACGAGCTAGGAATAAAACGTAACCTCCAGCGAAAGTGTTGCTCGAAGCTATACAGTATACACCTCACATTGCTAAGAACTATTATAAATTTATAAATGTTGTACAGTACTATATGTTCGTTGAAAGTAGATAATTTGGGATAGTTGAGAGACGTTAGTTTTACTATACGATTTTTCAGGTACGAAAAATACTAATTGTCTAAGTTTTTTACGATAGGGAAAACTACTAATTTATATTTCTTGATAAAAAATAAGAATAATAATAATTCAACCCTTTCAACGCACAGTGCAACCGAACTAAACAAATATCTCGGAGTGTGTATGTTTGTTATGCTTTGTAATTTTATGTGACGGCTGGCTCGGGTTTTCATACCGTGGCGTGTGTGGCTATCGTTAATTAATTACTTGGCCGTCATCGCAGTAGTGTGATGATACGCTCGCACGATGTGTCAAAACAAGTGCACACGGGACGAACAAAGGAGAATACCGTGAAATGATAACGAGCTGTAGCCCGCCCTATTTGAACTAATACTCAGGGTTTTTCGTTATTTCCCCTATATTTGCCCTCTCCGAGGATGATAGGTGATTGACAGCTCATGGCGTCGAATTTGAACTCGCCAGCTGTCCACTTTTATGAAATTGATACTGTTTTAATTGGAATAACATTTTTATGCATATCAAACTTTCTAGTTTCTACGTATTCAACCAACGCCCAATGAAAAAATTGCCGATATGAATAAATACGACGTTATTTGTCATTTTATTTTTTAAACAAGCCACAATCACTGCAATGAAAAGTTTGATTTTGAAAATATCGCATGTGCTAATTTTCATGGCCTACTTTTTTATGAGGAAAAATTTTTCATACAATACAATGAGAACGTCGTGATTGATGTTATAACTCTGTTTCAATAGTTATGTCATGATGAAATAACTTATAAATTCTGCAGATTCTATTCATATATGTATATATACGCATAATGCAGAATATTAAACACAGTATTGATATTCCTTTTAAAATGAAATTCAACAATTTCCCAAATATTTAATCAATTAAAGTTTAACGGAAGGGACGAAGAGCCTGTCGCCTACACCCTATCTGTCAATATAATATCATTAGAGCCTTTGTCTAAAATCTATTATTCTCATGTAAGAAAATGGTTTCCAGAATCCGTATTGTATTCAAGGCTATGTTTCTGTACAGGCCGATACATGTGTTCCGAACAGGGAGTTACCATCTTTGCTTGTCCTTCTTTCACATCGAAACAGAATGATATTAATATAATATAATAGGCCATTAAATTGATCGATCCATACTAACCGTACCCAGAGATGAACCCGAGCGAAGCGAGGGTGAGTCGCTAGTATAATATTAAAAATGCAACATAAAACGACCGTATTCACCGTTGGTAATTTTATTAATAAATTCGTCTATTTCCAATAACTTTATGTACTTTCCTCTGATTTTACAACTGCAAGTTAGACAGAGAGCTTGGCGGCCAGTATTCACTTAAGTAAACTGTAACAACATTTTAACCGTGATTAAATACCTTTAAGATCATAAGAGATAATTGAATTGCATTGCATGCATTTGATACTCACAGTATATTCTTGTTTGGATTTTGGAGTTTTATAGTGCTAAAAATATTTCATCTTACGCCAAAATATCATTATGGATAACCATCACCTTAGAACAGGCAAGTAATCTGAAACCTGAGTGCAATATTTCATAAAACAAAGTAAAGTTGTTCGTATTTTTTCCTTATATCTCTCTCATAGATGATCTCTCATGTTATTTTGATGTATCTATAAATAAATCATATCGGACGTGAACGAGCTCTACGTCAATCCGAAATTACCCCATCCAGTATTTCCCCTCATCCATTATTGTAATGATTTTATTTTATGTTGTTTTCACCTCGTCACTGCGCTTGTATATCACTCACTCACGGTTTTGATTGATAGATAGCTTGAACTTTCTACTATACCTTTTAATAATACAATAAATAAAACGTAAGCCGCATGATGCATATGTACTATAATAATAATATATCCCTCACCTCGCGTCACTCGAGTTTGTCTCTAAGTACATTTTAACGGTTAGTATACATTAATAGATAGACGATCCCTTGCAAATATATATAATAAAAACAAAAACAAAATCTATCCCATGGGAACCGTACTTTTTCCGAGATAAAAAGTAACCTACTCGTATGTGCTGTTCCAGGCTTATACTCTATCGCTGTGCCAATTTTCATTCAAATCTATTCAGCCGTTCTGACGTGACTGACTAACGAACATCCATCCATCTAAACTTTCGCATTTAGAATATTTATTATATATACGAGTACATATATGGGATTATGGGATACGTGATTAGAAGAAATGTTTGCTGAGTGAGTAGATTGAACTAAGTATAGATACGATTAATTGACGAAAGAGTTAGTTCAGTTACCATTGTTTTATAAAAAACGCCAATTATTTTAAAAATTATAAGCATCTAAGTCGTTCTTACCCAAGGGATGCATTCTTTTTTATGTTATTAATATTTTAATAAAACTTTCAACGAGATTCTTTGTCACATGAAAATTTAAAGATGTCAAAGTCAATTTTGCCAATGATTCTATCAAGAATAGATTTTAAGAAGGGCATATAACCTTTTTGTTAACGGTGTGTCTATTCTTCCGATAATTAGTCGGATGAATAAAAAATATATGTATTATTCGTCCGACTATTATTGGTTTGTGATATATGTATTGCAGCTATTTGTATGTTTCTATAAAAACAAATCTGACTTATTAAATTATATACATTTTTTTATATCGATAGTTAAAATGTTAAGTTTCGAATAAGATCGAATAGACATAAATTAAAAATCTTTATCGTCCGATAGGTTAGAGTTAACTTGTTTTAATATGACGCAGTAATATTCTCTTAATAAAATCCATTTTAGCTTCGTAGTCGTGACTTGTGGGGCGCTTTTGTGTTTTATACAAAAAAAACTTTTGAACTTAAAAATCGTTGCGATCTAAAAGAATAAATAAGTTTTCAACTCCGTAGCTTAAGGTTATTTTTTGCATATAGAAACTTCTGCACCTAATAATCACTTATTTTATTTTATTTATTTAGGTACAGAAACAGAAAACAAATTAAAAAAATTACATCTTCGTATTAAAAACTAAAAATATCATATTAAATTTGTTGTCCAATTATATCTGTACACAACATTCAAATAATAACATATAATAATTATATAAACAAACTTAACCAAAAGGTGAATTAATACAGTATGAGTCTGTGCATTTAAAGTAACGAGTATATAAGAAATATTAAAAAACAAAAAGAAAATAATATTTACATTTCATGTGGAAAAAAAGTCAAAGAAAAGAAAAAAAGATAAAGGAGAAGAAACAGAGAGAAAACATATCTTTATTATCGAAAATGTAAAGTAAGAACTATAATTTATTTAATTTTTTCTTGAACGATAATAAACTATTATTAAAAATGTCGTATTCATCATTTAAACTATTGTATGTTTTACACATTCTGTGTAAAGTATTATTTTACATTAGAAAACGAAAAAGCGATAGATATTCGTACAAACCGACAATAGTCGGATGAATAATTATTTCTTAATCGTCCAATTAATTATCGGACGAATAGCAACTGGTTTTTATTAAATTCACTTAGTGCAAAATAGTAATATTTATAATAAATGGGAGTTTAAGCCCTCGTATACGTCGAGTTAATCCAGAGAGCGCTACTAGTGGAAAATAGATTAATCCTTCTATGATCTTTTGATTTTGTTATTTTAATAGGATCTATTTGAATGTACTTTTTCAACAAATAATAGCCTTGTATATTTTTAATCTATACGGTTACATATAATAAAATTGAAACTAGGCCGAATTTGTACATTAAATATCTTTTGGAAAATCTTATTGAAATAGACATTAATACTCGACACGACCGGTGAGAGTTAAGGCGCAGGACCGACGGCTTTACTTGCTCTTCGAGTCACGGGGGAGAAACACCGCCAACTCAATAACTAGACTTGGCCGGACCCGGGTCTCGAATCCAGACCCCTCGATATGCAGCCGTACTTGCTAGCCACTACACCACCGAGGCATTTAAAGAGAAATTATTATCGATACAGGTACCGAATCTATACTTTTTAGGATTTTTGTCTGTCTGTCTGTATGTTTGTTACCGCATAACGTCAACACGATACTTTTTACTGCGGGAAAATATCTCATCCCTGTAAGTAGGGACGCACCCAAGCGCAGCGGGGATGAGTCGCTAGTGTTACATAATGTAAAGTATTACTTTGATCTATGCTTCGTCACAGTGGCCTAAACCGGAAAATGGGTTCTTAAAGCCTGTCTTTGAGGTTTTTATCTAACGTTCATCATTTGTTTATAAGATAAGACGGCTTCAATGCAACTTTTTTATCAGTCTAAATATCAGATGTATTAGCTTCGACATTCTGGAATATGTGGTCACATTTTAAGCAGATTTTAGGATTATTTGATGAAAAGCTATCGGCCACGTAATACGTAGTATTATAATTACTAGGCTTGTTACCCGCCAGTTTCTGTGAGCCTAACCTTAAAGTAGTAAGTGTGGCTTAGCCTAACTAATGGGTATCGCATTAACCGAGGAAGGCAATACGCTGTGAACTCCGATCTCAACTCCAATTATCTTCTAGAGTAAATGCACTCATCTCTACCTAAAGCTTATTATATACATTATTACAATGATTATTCTACAGTTATTAGTATTAGTTACTTTATACGGTACGATTCAATGCACATTATACTGTTTAAGTTTTAACGCTTTTAACTCCATTTATATGTACATATATCGCTTATAAATATGAAATTGTATATGTTAGTTTTGCCTTTCTTCTACAAAAGGTTCAGATTGACGTGGTTTTCTGTATAACTCATAGGAAGCTGGAATTCCATGTTGGCTTCTTTTATCCTCCTTAGTGTCCGGTATAATGCTAAAAGTTAGTATTAGATGTGGGTATCGCTATACTTGGATAGCTAAGGCAAGTCACGATTATAAAATAAAGTTAGTGCGTAAATGAAGCGAATGCTGATTCTAATTACAAATCACAAACACATGTTCCTGACGCAGTTAACGAAGACGCGAGTCTCCCGAGTGCCCCCAGTATTAATCAATTTCCCACAAGCGCGAGTGTCGAAGTCGGCACTAATCAAGACATCGCAGCCGAACATCAAACATACCGCTGTTTGTTCCGCAACGAACTTGTGAAGCGCGGAGTTGAAATCTCTTTCTTTTGCCACTTTATGTACGTAGAACGTACGCTGAATCAAATCAAATCGTCTTTGATTTACTCATTACGTCTATTTAATGTCAGAAACTGGTTGCTCTCCTTCTCTTTACTGCATTAAGTCGATATTTTCAAATGTACTTTATATAGTCGTTGTTTGTGTATTTTTCACGTTTCTAAACTTTTAAAGGCAAAAGTTTAGCAGATTGTAAACGCGCGTTTTCCTCTCTAGCGGATAGTATAAATAAAGTTTTCTATTAAAAGTAGTTCACGCGGAAGTTGTAGAAGTCAGTAATTAAATATGGAAGTGTAACCCAGCGGCAGCAAACTTAATAAATCCGAAGACGCACAAGATTTGAATAGTCAATTTGAATGTCGAACAGATCCGCAAGTTGAGGCAAGTTTTTCCGAGTATCGTCGCCATGGCGCCGGCCCTCTGGCCCTAATTGAGAAAGTTTAGCGGAGCGAGAAAATTTCTTTAAAAGCCGCCCTAACTGATGTCCTTCGGTGCTCGTCCCTTCGAGATTACGAAATGATGAGCTTTCTCTTGCTTGATGTGGAATTCATTTTCCAAAGAAATGCGCCAAAATATGTATATATAGGTTGTGAAAATTTTTCGTAATTAAATTGTAATTAAATAATTAGGCATAGATGAATATTTTGTGAAATGATAGAAGAAAAATTAAATTAATATATATATATATATATATATATATATATATATATATATATATATATATATATATATTCTATTATATGTTGTCATAATTGAAATGAGTTAGCTATTTCCTGCAGTCTCTTTGGAAAAATTATCTTTCAATATTCACTTACTACGTACAATGCACATTCTCATTCTTTTGCAAAAACTACTTTTTGATCAATGACACACCTATTTGTTTCAATTTTAATAAAGAAAATTTTCACATAACGTTTTATTTATATTAAATATTTCATTATTGATATTACATAAATAGTAAATCCTACAAACAAAAACATAGTACAACAAATATAAAGCCGAATAAAAGCATGCCAACATAAGATTAATAAGGTAACTAAAACTCGCAGTAATATCGAAATGGAACCATTAAAAATGACACCAGAGAGGATTAATTGAGGGATGGCCGGAAGTTCGGAATGGATTGCCATGATCAATATCCGCGGACCGCAGTGGCAATGCCTTGCGTTTGTTTTCGCCTGCTACTGGCTACCCGCTACCCCTCGCGGCGGGGAGCGCTACCTACTACCCGCCACTGCGCTATCCTTTGCACCCGCTCGCCAAGGAACGACCGAAATAAACTAGCAATTGAACATTTATTTTGGCGAAATCCGCAGGGTGGAAACCCATTAAGTGATTAATAATTTAGATCATTGGACGATCGACTCGAAAATAAAAGCAGAAATTGGAATTCGAGAAATGTTTTTTCCTTAAATTATTACATAATCGCAGATTATGAGTGTTTAATGGATTTGGTAGTTTTGAAAACAAATAATAATAAAAGAAGGAAGGAAGTAATTTAGCAACTCTCTTGGCGCTTGATAAATATTGGCACAGGACGAATGCTTTGTTGCGTACCGATATATGTCTTTTTATAGGAATACGATCTATACGTTACTAACTATAATAAGTATTATATATTTATTCAAATTCACATATCTTGTCATGCATCCATGTTAATGTAATACCTATACGAGTATGTATTCGTACGATTTAGTTCTGTTTGTTTCATCAACTTGAACTGAAAAGTAATTATAATTTGTGAAACTGACTTCACATTAACTTTAGGTGCTGGTGATTAAAATCTATTATCACAAACGTGTAAACAATTAAAATGTGCAGAATGTAAAATATTCTGGAAATTCGTTTTTAAATTTGCCTCGGATTTCATAGCGAGGACCGTGGCATTTGTCGGCTAAGCGAAGCTTCGCTTTGAAGCCTTTGTGGCCGATTTTAGAGTTCCTGCCTTTAATTACGTGTTCAAAAGTATGTTGGAGGACGACTATAGAAATATGTTTTTGAGTGGCATTTTCTTTCCTAGAACAGAAGAATCGTTAGTCTATTTAGAAATAATTTACTTTTAGTTAGTGGATACATGGTTCACGTGATGACGTTATTATCGTGATATTATGTATATTTTTTGCATTTTAAACAACTCTCGACCTACAAACCTTGGATATATTTGCATATGGTTACAACTGATGGTGTTACATTTCTTTAATGATTGTCACATTATACCCCGCTCGTGTAATCATGAACTGAGTTTTATCAACGACTACTATAAACAAAATTCGAACTCGTAAAGTTAGGGTTATAAATTATAATTAATTAATTATGCTACTTGAGCATTGAAGACTCGGCAATTTTATTTAATTACCTACCGTAATAAGATAGGTATGTTATATTTAAAAATATATATTGTTGAGCCATTTTTTTTTATAAATATGTTGGGACATTAACACTGTACCTTCTATTTCCATGATAAGCTACGAGGCCGGTGTTATGGATACCAGATAGTTGATACACTACACGTATATAACTTTAATTATATACCTATTATAGCACCCGTGACTGAAGTACAAACATTTCGTGCTCATCAGACATGTATAAATGCCTCTAGCGGGACTCGAACCTGCAACCGTTGACACAGAAAGTAGGGTCACTAAAAGGTGAGCCAAACGTGTCGTCAATATTTTAATCGTCAGTTACGTATTGTATATTTTCTTTCGCATTTTGTAACTTTTTACCACCAATAGGTACTCTTACGATCTATCAATTCCCCGACGATGTGTATTTTGGATAGTGACTTTTTTTTGGATCCTATATTCATAGGTCCGTATTCCTTATTGACTAGATCAGCCCTTTTTTTTTAACGTCCCACTGCTGAGCACGGGCCTCCCTTCGATACAAGGGGGATCAGGCCATAGTCCACCACGCTTGCCAAGTGCGGGTTGGTGGACCTCACATGTCTTTCGAAAACTTGCTACGTTCTCTCAAACATGCAGGTTTCCTCACGATGCTTTCCTTCACCGTTAAGACAAATGGTAATCATGTTAGAAATGATTCGCACATGAAAATATCAGAGGTGCGAAACCCGGGATTTGACCCCACTTCACTCGGTTTCCCAAGCGAGCGCGTTACCACTGGGCTACCATTGCCTTTTTTTAGATCAGATTAATTGATATCGAAGATTACACCACGACTAATTATAACATTTCATAGATTCAGTTTTAAATCCATTATTTCTTCGACTCCACCTACACTGTCAATATTCGGTCAAGGAATTGTGGTCTGTTGCGTCTATTTTGTATGTAGCCTAAAAATATCTTCAGCCTTTCCCTTAAGTAAGATCACTCTATTGCTTAATATTGTGTGCAAATAACGTGCCATTTTAACTTCCACTGTCGCTAACTAAATTCGGCACTTACGAAAATACAAGCATTCCACTCTAATTTACTTTGAATGTTTTCGGTTGATTTTTTCTATTATATTTACGTGCGAGCTACCACACACGACGCCCACTCTTGAGCGTGCTTTCATTTGTCTCCCACAAATACTCGTACATTAATATTCCGCGACAGACACCCGTCGTGTATTAATATATACGAATTGAAGACAACATCGATATACAGCGTGCTTTGCAATTCATCTTAACCATTCACGTTATGTTATAGTGTTTGCGCTTTCTCCTTATTTGTAATATAAATGTCGATTTATGGACGTTGTATACAGATTCACGTAGAAGTTTCAGTCGGTCTGTAAGTTTCATTTGAAATTGATCCGTTTTATGTACGATCTTCAACTGTACATATGTACAATATGTATGGTATCGAATTCGAATAAAAATATAATATATTTATAAGTAATTTAATTGTTTTAATAATTAAAAATCATTATTTTGTTTTTTGTTAAATAACTAGTGACTTAAATCCTAGTTTCGCTCAAGTTCATCCCCAGATGCCTTTTACGACTTCATTTCATACAGATTAAAGTAATAAACATACACACATACACACGCATAAAATCGCATTTATAATAGTACCTAGTCTAATTTCTCTGCTTGGTGAATGATTTATTATGACCATTGTTCGAAATTCAATCGTACTCATTACCATATATATGTATATTAAAATAATATGTATAAAATATAAAGAAAACTTTTTTTTATTGATAATATTAATCAATAGATTAGTCAATAGCTACTAAACAAAAAATAAAAGAAAATCGGTTGACAAACAGAGGAGAATAAGGTACCTACTGAACTGAAGCATGTGTGTATCTTCTAAGATTTTCTTACAATAACTTTATCTATTGAAAATGTACCTAGGCAGTAGGCACGCACCCAAACGAAGTGAGCTTTTTTTGTTAGAAAGTTCTTAAGGCGGAGATTGGAAAACTTTGTGACGGGAGTTCTCCACTTTCTTAGAAGTCGCGATGCACTTTACGAGTTTTATAAAAATGATGAAGAATGTTATCAAGGATACTCAATCGAACATTAAAGATAAAAGTGTCATAAAGCCGTTTGATAAATAAAACATTGTCTGCTTTATAAATAAAACATAAATGAAAATTTTAAAAAAATCAATGACGAAAAATTGTCACATAAAAGAAAACATCAAATAACAAAATTTAAAAACCCACGACATTAAAGCGTAATATAGAATATTATTAATAGCTGTCGTACGTAACCTGTGTTGTAGAATGTACATACATGTTAAGTTGTATGTGCCAGTAGCTTTATTGTTAACTAGCATTGCCCGCGGCTCCGCCCGCATTCATATGACCAAAACCAAATTCTTAGGTTTTACATATTAGTATATTCGTATTAGTATATTAGTTGACCCGGATAATCAGCTATTACCATACCAAATTTCTTTAAAATCCCTCCAGTAATTTTTCTGTGATGCGGTCACAGACAGACAGACAAAAATTCTTAAAACTATAGATTCGGCCTCTGTATCGATAATAATGTCTATTTCAATAATATTTTCCAAAAAATATTTCATGTACAGATTTGACTCAGAATTTTATTATATGTATAGATTATAATGTGCATTCTACAACACACTTTATGCGTGACGGCTGTTAATAATATTTTATATTACGTTTTAACGTAGTGAGCTTATGAAAATTTTATTTGAAGTTTTTTTCATGTCACAATTTTCCGTCATGGCTTTTTAAAAATTTTGCAGTAAATGCAGTACATTTATTTAAATAAAATAACCGTTTTGGAGAAGCATATGTATACTGTAGCGGCCCCCTGGCGGTCGGTAACATTATAAAACTTGGCTAAGAACATGCTCAAGAATGAGACTTAAACAAAGCAAAAAACCGTTTCAAAATCGGCCTAGCTGTTTCCGAGAAAAATGGTAACAGACACACGCACACAAACACCTCTTACCCCAAACGTATGAACGCATGTACCGTTTCTGTGGCTGTCGCGGATATAAACTATAGTATTTATATATGGACAAGCTATGTATCAATATTTTTAATATAAAAAGAATTAATCTAACACGTGTGACATAGCATTTCAATGTATACTACATTCATGCAAACGGTTGTGATGTGTAGATCTCAGTATCTCGCATACAAGTTGGCGAAAGGGGTACTCAGGATTAATTCCGCTGGAAGGTCAAATACGCAGATACAATAGTAACGACCGTAAGATTGAAGCCCTTTCGGTTATTTCACATTTTTCTCGGCCTTTATTTAGTGGCTCTTTTTTATTTGTCTGTCCCTTTTTTTGTTATCTCACTCCTCTCTTTCCATGTGTATGATATTACAGACAACTTGATGTCTTTGTTATTTGTTTTTTCTTTATTATCTCAGAATTCAAACATGATATTAATAAAAATAAATAAATATGCTCGGACATTAACACAAGGCACCATCTAGTTCCATGGGAAGCTACGAGGCCTATGTTATAGATACCAGATATACACTACACATATTACAACTTTAAATACACACATATTATAAATAAATGATCCATGACTAGAGTACATCTATTCGTGCTCATGACACAAATGAATACCCCCAGCGAGACTCCAACTCACGACTGCTGGCACAGCAAGTAGGGTCACTACAAACGGATCATCAGCTACTTAAGAAATAGTTCCAATTCACATTATTATTATTATGTTAATTGGTGTTTTCGAGCTCCAGTGCACTGCAAACTTCTCTCTCAGAGTCTTATTGGCTGTTGGTTTATTTAGGTTTATAGTAACTGTGAAATTGTTAGAAAAATATTTTGGATCGGTTAATAAAAAAGTTCCTCTTGACCCTGATTACCAATCGGCCCATAAATCTCTAGTCTGATTCACCTATAAAAACACTTAAGTCATCCACTTAAAAAAATCAATAAAAATAAATCAGCATATAAAAACTAAAACTTGGACACCGTTGTTTTGAATTAAGTTATCCCGAATAAAGAGTTAATTTCCAATAGGGATAGGGATTTTCGATTTACAGAAGCATTTTCGAGGAACTTATCAGCCATTCAGGTTTCATGAAAGGCATCGGAATGAGTTATTTGGGGCGGCTGTCGATAATTTGATTTGTCGTACAATGGCGAGCTTAGCGGGGCAGGGTGAATGTGGCGTGATTGCGTGGATCGGAACAATGAGGGCAATCAGACGCCAATGAGTTTGCTACTCTCGGTGCGCTCTAAGGTTATCCAATTCTTAATTCAGTTTTTAGAATGATAAGCGATTTTAGAATGATGCGATTGCAACGTGTTATCAAATGCTCTCCGCTGCTCATTTGCTCAACAGTATCAGACGATTAGTTAAAACTTTAATACAATTTCTTAGAATTTTGTTTTTCTTATCCAACAGTATACTATAAAGGATTTGTGCTACAATAGAACTAACACTTTGAATCTTGACGTCGATAATTTAATTTAGACATACAATAGCGAGAAATAGCGATTTCGCTATTATTAAGGCGCGTGTGAAAATGAATCCAGCGATTTGGCACAAAGAAGTCACTCAATTGAAAACATTTGTCCTTGGTCGTCGTCGTAGCTGGCTAAAGATAACAAGTTTTTAGCTACAAACATAATCATTTTTATATTATGAAATGGATCATCACAATTTAGAATCGTAGTAATTTTTTTATGGAAAATTGCCTAAATTGTATTTTACATAGGAACCTTCTAAATACATGAGAGAAAAAGAAACGTTTTTAGGGAATCAATTCAACCTTTCTAAAAGACATAGTAAAGAATTTATTTGGAAAATATATTACCTTTCAAAAAAATACTCGAAAAAGCCCATGGATTGGGGCTAGTTTGCTACTAAATGTAAATGTAATACATTATATGAAATCCATGAAATCATGCGTTAACTGAACACCAGTTTAGTAAACGCGTTTAATTTATTACTAGTTAAAGTTGATAAATATTAAATTCTGTATATTTAAGCATGCACCGGTGGACTTCATAATGAATAAATTAAACTACGTCAAATTACTGAATATTTTTGTCACTTACCACGTTTAAAATCTGGGCTAACATGCCTCGAAATCCATTACCGTATTACAACATCGGATGCGTATAATGCTATTGTACGAATTTAGCAATTAGTACTCGCTGAATATACCATTGAATATCAGTGGGCGTGCCGTGCGTTGAGCCTCAACTACATGTGTTATTATCGAGTCTCAAGTGAAACAATACGGCTGTAGGAGATAGAATTCCACTTCTGAAGTTTGGTATATATTTTACTAACGCGACGGTTCTTTAGTTTTTTAACATTTTCTTAACTGTCTCTGCGTTTGATTTTATCAAGAATGGTACTTTTATTATTTTTAATGGGTTATTTGTTTTGATATCAAGTCCTCATTTAAGACCATGTATTGCATTATGTAATGCATATATTTTACTGTGAGAATGGCCGCCGTGGCTGAAATCGCTCAGGAGAACATTATTATTAATATTAGTGTGCTACATACAGACTTTAATTTGATTTTTAAATTCTACGTTAATTTTAATAGGTTACGCCGGTGTACTCGAAGGTGCTAGCTAATTAATATAGCGCGAACTTGTTATTACACTCTACTAAAATTCTCTGATTATATTTATAAAATAAATATATTTTTTAAAAAGACATCAATTTAAACTAATTCAGTTATCATACGTATAGAATTACCGATAAAAATCCATTATGTAAAAGATAACAACAATTTTGATAAAAATCTATGTCAAAACAGGTTTTTAAAAAATATTATGAAATGTGTGCCAAATAAGCTACTATGCAAGAAGTGCATACCACAAAGAGCAAGCTCAGAAGTGCAGGATGGAAATATACCTGATAGTGGGAATGGCGGTGCTAATCTACTCGCTAGTAGCTCTCTTGGTAAATAGTGAATGTTGGAAACAGGCGAACAAGTGCCGATGCGAGGAATGCAAGAGCCTGTGCCAGAGCAACCAGACTATCATCCCGTCTGTCGTCTCAGTGTCGTCACGAATCGACATCATTGAACGACCATAATTAGCTAACCGCTCAACTACTTAAACTAAGTGCCAAATATACAAGGAACATCTATAGATAAACTCTACAGTGCTTACAGGGCTTATTTAGTGTACGAACCTTTTAGTAAACTTAGAATAAACTAATTTAACTGACATCAAGGTTGTATTTTATTGACGTCTTAGAATTAGAAATAAGTAGTTTAATTTAACAAGGGTGATTGTGCCAAAATTAGTTAAAATAGAACTATTTAGCTCGCTTTGCTCAAATAACAACTAAGTAAATACTGAATATTGAATATTAACACAATATGTGTTGAGTGCTGTGTGTTCATCTTATCATTACGTTGATTGCATACATACGAGTACGTGTTATAGTGTTGTACAAAAGTGAATGATGAGTGTGATGAAGTGTTAGCGGGCAATGGACCCGCTGGCTCGGTTAATGGAGGGCGCGCCGTTGCCGGGCGTGCTGGGCGCGACCCGCGATGCGCGGCCTCGCGGCGCGCTTGTGCACGCCAGTCTGGCCGCCGCGCCGCACCTGGGCGACAAGAAGGGCAGGCACTTGACTGGTACCTTCTGCCTCACAGGGGACACCATGGAGGGGATTATACAGTGCCTAGTCTTCCTTAAAGCGTTCTCGGTAAGTGTACATACAGATTCGGTACACACGGGAGTTGCACAAAAAGTGTATTCAACATTATTTCATTCATATTCTCAGTTAAATTGCCAACTGAAGTACTCGGGGAAGCTCCTTCAATCTTTTATATTATATTCTTGTTAAGCCCGAACTACTCTCGCAGGACTTACAACAAATATAATATTTCCAAAGGAACGGATTGATTGAAAAGCAAATTTCTTCAAGCTGCTCCAATTATATTGCCACTATTGAGACTGGATTACTTCAGCTTTGCTTCTTTTGAGACGTATTATAGAATTTTCTATAACGGAAAGTATCTTATAACATTCACTAGATTCCGATAAGTTCTTTCATAAAATATAATAATTCGTTTGTCAGAATCGATGTTACATTCATTTCATCTAGCAGACATGTGAAGGATATGATCATTGTTAACGTCACGGCTCACGGCAACAATTTGATATTTTCTGTCTTATCAAATATTACCTTCGGCGGGTGGCATTTACGCAGCGGCAAACATATTGCCGGCGCGTCTGTCGAATTTACCATTTGCATCATATAAATCGAATTTTAACTGTAATTTGTATCTATATATCTTTATTGTTTTATTTCCTCTATCTATCCTATAGTGTATATAAGAGTGATGCTCGTCTTCATTTTATGTATTATTATATTTTTGTGTAATTTTATTGTCAAATTACTACATCATCCTGCAGTGACAGTAGTTCAGAGTGAAACTAAAAATCCAATCAGCTCGACCTGCAAAAACCTTTATTTCCTTTTATTTTTTTCAAACATGCAAATGAAATTTATTTTAAGCATTCAGTTTATATGAAAATGCACCGGCATGTTTTAGTCGTCAGAGATAATTAACATATGATGAAATCTCGTTTAGTGTATATTCGCGCATTCAAATTTTTTTTGTTTGTTATTATATTCTTAAATTAAAACTTTTAGCACGCAGTACTTTAAAAAAAATTTAAACCTATATCTAGGTATAATATATTTAAAAATACTTGCCTATAAATGGAGCAATCTTTTTAAAACTTATCTTTATTATGAAAGGCAGAACTGGCGTAGGATGATTTCCGTATTCATTTTTATCGTCTTTAATCTTTATATAATAAGACAATTTATTGACAAATGATTTCTTGAAATCTTAACTGATTCTTTCAGAAGCACTTCTAGAAAGTTAACTTTATAATAATTTAACGACATTTCATATAAATACGATTCCCATTGTTCATGTTGTTACATAAAAAGAACTTCATTCTAAAGTACGATTTGACCATAATTGTACAACGTATAACTGACCAAACATTACTTTATTTGCTTGATTTAATTCCAACTTGCCGCCAGATTGCAGCAAGCCGCAAGGTAAACATTCAATTGAATGTAATTATGTTTAATTTGAGCGGGGTCCGCGTCGTCAGCGGCATTCATTCGTCTCGGATCTCATTTAATTTGCTTTGCGTCGAGCGCGGACGCGGTGTATCGATTAAAAGAATCGCTATCATCACTCTTAAGAACTAAAAATGGTTGTAATTTTATTTAAATGAGTATAGATTTCTCTATATTAATTCAGATTATGCGACTACCTTTCGCTTGGTTAGCTAAATAAATTTAAAAAAAATTCCACAATGACCACTTTTAATTTGTTAGGCGTAGCTTTTAATTATTTAATTCAAAGGAAATGAAATTTATATATCGTTCCTAATTTATTTTTCACAATAATAGGTGTATGAAAGTTTCCTTGCTATCTATACATACCTATAATAAAATTGTAGCTAAGCCGAATCAGTACATTAAATAGTTTTTGGAAAATCTTATTGAAATAGACATTATTATCGATACAGAGCCCGAATCTATAGTTTTTAGAATATTTGTCTGTATGTCTATCTGTCTGTCTGTTTGTTACCGCATTACAGAAAAACCACTGGAGGTATTTTGATGAAATTTGGTATGATGATAGCTGGTTATCCGAATCAATATATAGGATACTTTTTACAGCGGGAAAATATCTCATCTCTGAGAAATCTATACTAAACGTGAAAAACTTAGTAGGGACGAACCCTACCGGAGCGAGGGTGAGTCCTAGTTTTAGCAAAAAAATCTACTTTAACTTTAGAAAATTAATATTTAAGCTGCTGTAAGGGCCGTAACGTAGTGTAGGGGACCCTTTTTTAAATTGTGAGTGTGCACGATGCAGCATGGTTAGTATAAATAAATATTCAAATTAGCTTTTCTAGCCGAGGTTGTTAAATGAATAAAATTAAATTACTCATCAAGTATCCCGAACTGCCCACCTTTTAAAATACTAAGCGTAGGAAATTCTTTACAGAACTCGTAAACAAGGGCAAAAATAAATGAAGGTATTTCATAATTTTTAACTTCTCCCGACATCTGAAAGTTATACATAATTAAAAGCCCCTCGAAGCTTTTAAGGAAATTTCCAGTTAATCAAACTCCGTTAATTAAAGAAACAGTAAAATTAGACTAACTTTGTTTTCTGCACTTTTCTTACAAAGTATGAGGCTAAGTAGTAATAAACATATTCTTCTGTAACTTGGTAAATATATTTTTGTAAGGTATATATATGAAATTCTACACCATTATATGAAGACATAATGGCATAAAAATCTTTCATTACTTTTGTCGGCGCTCGACAATTATGATAGAAACGGTCTTAGGTCATATTTTATTTTTCTTCTCGGATCTGAATATTCTAGAAGCGCCGCTACGAAAATACCTCTGGTACATATTTTATCACTCTGCCCTTCTTACTTGAGGGTTATAATACGTAATGTAAATACCCTCTTTAGAATTAATCAGTCGTCATTAAATAATTTAATGCCGATTCTTCTTTATCGTTACTTACTGGAATTTGACTTCTCACGTCTACCTCTGGCGGTTTTACGGCAGTTTCGAATTCATTTTAAGTCGCCATTGTTGGCCGAATTTCAAATTCATTGTTTCAATTAATTTTGTTTTAACTGCAAAAATAATATTTCCGTACAAAGTTTTACTTTAATGTGTAATGCGTTTTGCAATTATAATGAAATAATAAAATATATTTATAGCATGGCTGTATAAATTGTGTACGGATATGTATTGTTTAAGGTATAGTGTTTTATATTTTAGTTTTGGCTATCACGTGCGGCGGTAGATGTGCAGGTCCTGTGTTCCAGCCCCGGGTTGGGTCTAGTTCAGTCATTGAGTTTTTCTGTCAAGAAATTCTCAGTGACAGCCCGAAGTAGGGAAGTTGGCGGTGTTTCACCCCTATGCTTCAGATATCTCCTGCGCAGATAGCTAGTTCCAGTGAGATTGGCTGCTGTTGCCGAAATCAGCCAGGAGGACATTGTTATTATTATGTTTTAGTTTTAATTTCAAAGATGTCTTTATCAGTGAGAACTGAGAGCATTATAGTATTCTATTTGATATAATATAAAACTTCATAAGTTGTGTCCCAATAAGACCTTGTAATCTAAATTCAGCGCACAGCATTGTTATCCGCCGAACAAACACAGTAAGATTAAACATATTCCGTCCATTGTAGTTTGTTACTTTTATAATACGATCTGTAATACCGAGCTTTGCGCGCTTTGCTTTCAACAATACGAACTTATGGGCGCGTCACAATGGAGATTATATCGTGCTTACTATTGTAACAATGGTATGTTTTATAAATATTTATATCTATGGCTATAAAAACTTTTTAAGAAAAAATAAAAACCGACTTCCAGGCACTAAAATGTAAAAAATAACTAAACGGAGGTTTTCATTTAGAATAGATACCTAATCAGATATTTTCGAAGTCGGTGCCAGCCGATGCAAAGCAAATCTAATATATTTCGATACGTAAAATACATAATATTTACCTATTAGATATTCATATCTTAAAACAAAAAAAAAATCCAAATCGGTTCAGGCATCTTCGAGTGGAGTAGTCAATATAAATTGAGCCAAGCGTGTCGTCGAATGTCACATAGGCTACTTTTTATCCCGGAAAAATGTACGGTTTCCGAGAGATAGATTTGTTTTTGTAAAGAATATATGTTAATTAATAGTATTTTCTTTTTGCATAGCATAAGAGAAGTTTTAATTTAATTTATTATATGCCTAGAATAATTAAATTGCCATAAGAGAACAAGTCAGGGCATTTTCATTCAAAGCTTGTTGTCAAACAACATACCACTCGTCATTTCGCTGAACTTCATTGTACTAAAGTCCTCTTAAAACGCTTGACAGGCGGTAGGTACTTAGTTCGAGTAATTAAATGTAATATTAGTCGTGACTTTTCAAACTTGGTAACTAGAAATCTTAAAGGTGTTATAATTTTACTTTGTAATGATAAAATAATTCACAGCCCGAATGTACATTATTCGTAAAGAACACACCTATTTAAAACAATTGATATAAATTTTGAGAAGATAATTTAAATGATTTAGAAGATAATCTCCTTTAATTCTCGATTAAGTTTTAATTATGAAGTTATTGGGTTCTTTTTAAATCCATACTAATATTATAAATGTGAAAGTGTGTTTGTATGTTTGTTTGTCCTTCTTTCACGTCGAAACGGAGTGACGGATTGGGGTATTTTTTTTGTTGTGGAGATAGTTAGAGGGTTGGAGAGTGACATGGGCTACTTTTTACTGCGGGAGATTATCTCTTTCCCACGGGAAAATACGTTATAATACAATCCAAAAAAATATTTATGATCAGAATTACTTGAAACTTAGTATAAATGCTCTTTAATACAATTAATTAAATACGTGTTTTAGCATTTTTCGAAATTCATCCCATAAGGGAGTAATATTACCGATGAAAGTTTGTAAGGGAGTAATATACCGATGAAACCTCCCATTTTAGAGCTTTTTTTGTAGTTTTAGCGCGAACGAAGCCGCGGGTTCTGCTAGTGTTTAATATATTATATTTTATTAATATTATATAATAATTGCTTATAAGTTCAAATACTTCAAATAACATCATGCTTTTTATAGTAATTAGTCCTAAGTACAGCCGCCTACAACGTTGACATTGGACCTATTGAAATTTACTGTGGCTGGATTTTAATGGACTTCAGCAAATCGCTGTTTTGGAGCCTCCTGCTTAGATTATGAATAAAACATGCGATCTGAATTGGGGCCTGAATGAGCAGTGCGGAGACGCCGGAGCTGACATATTTAGCAACTTTGACATGATGAGGATTTCAAATACTTATAGTTGATAGAGAAAAAATATATTAAAATTTTAATAATATAGTTAAATTATTACTTAAAGTGTTCAGTTAAGTGACTCGTTCATATAATAAAATGTAATAAACAATTTTGAGCTTTTAAATTATTTCTTTTACTGTAACAAATTACTTTGTATTCAGCCCTTTTTAACGTCCCACTGCTGGGCACGGGCCCCTCTTCGGTACGAGGGGGATCAGGCCATAGTCCACCACGCTGGCGAAGTGCGTGTTGGCGGACTTCACATGTCTCCTGAAAACTTGCTAGGTTCTCTCAGACATGCAGATTTCCTCGCGATGTTTTCCTTCACCGTTCAGACAGGTGGTAATCATGTTGGAAATGATTCGCACATGAAAATATCACGAGGTGCAAAACAAGGCAGTTGTACCCGCTTCACTCGGTTACCCAAGCGACCGCGTCATTACTGGGCTACCACTGCATCAATTTTAATTATTTTGGTACTGCCAAATTACTTTGTATAACTAAGTGTGATTATATTTTATTATTAAAAATGGAAAAATAAAAACTTTTAAAAAATTAAATAAACTATGTATATGTATGTGAATGTATACACTAAAATGTAAAAATCAGATATTTTCGAAGTCGGTGCCAGCCGATGCCAAGCAAGTTTAATATATGTATTTCGATACGTAAAATACATCACAAACTGATGTGTAACATTTTAACTATAGTTAGAGTTCAAACCTAATCGTATTTACCTATCGGATATTCATATCTTAAAATATAGTCGGCTGGCACCGATTTCGAAAATATCTGATTAGGTATCTATTCTCAATAAAACTCCCCGTTTAGTTATTTTTTATATTTTAGTGCCTGGAAGTTGGTTATTTTTTTAAATTTTTATTTAAGTATGACTGCTTCAATCGTAAGGGCCGTGATATGATATTAGATAGCCTTCCTAAATAAATAGACCGTAAGAAGCAAAATGAATTAAATTTGAGATATTCCCTTTGTATGGAAATTGATCCCACGATTCTGTCGTAATAAGCATGACACATTGGTACATCACTATACTGCAATAAGTATAAAAATGTTAATTTAATATAAATAATTTGATACGATAATTCGATACTTAAAAAAACAATACGAAAAATTTTGGCTTGTTCGAATCTTCCACAAAATGGGACTTCACTTGTTCGTTGCGACAGTAAAAGTCATGTTTGTTTTCTCCTTACTTTTCCTTCATGTCCCTTTTCTGCCATAGGTATATAATTATTTTCGTATATTTTATCTAAATAAGATTTTCCAATTAAATGCAATTGTATTGCAAGTATAGTGTGTATTGTGTATACTATAACAGATTATACAATATACCTACATTGTGTTATAAATGCTTAGGCTCTCGTGATCTGGCATATTTTATGGTGTGAAAAATGACATTTTGAGTGTATTTGGGACCATGGAGCTTGAACAGTGCCGTAATATTACATTCTCTTCTAAAATGTGGGTATATTTTATATTATATCACTCCCATTTAGAAATGTAAGTAAACTAAAATTTTGTATAGCGTTCAAAAGTTGTGATGAAAAGTTTTTAGAGTATGACTGTTTTAGTTCTGAGAAGAGCATTCGAGTTCCATTTAGAGTGAAAACAGCAAGACAATGAGACTTTTATGTATATTTTAAACAGGACTGCAGACTAGCAATAATATTTGCTTATTCCTTGAAAACAGTGAATAACTGTATAAATGCTCACGGACGTGAGCGGTACTTGGAATATTGCTATCAGACGAATTTCCCTTTGAACCCGTATTGAAATTTAAATGAATTTACCTGACTGTGAAACTGTTGTAATTCTGGGAATGTACACAAATATGACAATTATTGCACAAGCTTATACCTTATACTTATATATTGTATTCGTGTGTACGTAATAGTGCTTTGGAGGAATCCCCAAAGCTTATAAATTTTACGATATCATAAAATCCATCAAAATGCTATTAAATTTTAAACGAGCATTATTACGAACCCATATAATATTCAGTGAATGTTCGGGAGCGGTGTTTTATTGAAAGTAAATCAGACTCCCTCATCTTGGCATTAGGCAGTCCCGGCGGATCTCGGGCCCCGGGTTGCCGCTAGGGCTGGCGAAATCGCCAATCCATTATTGTAATACGTCTGCCATATAAGAATTATTACTCTATACTGGACATATTAAAAGTACTTTGTTTCTTTTATTTTGTGCGTCTGCTTACAAGAAATCTTTTGGTCTGAACTTTGTAACGTTGGATACTTGATAAAATGATGTCTTATCTTTTTATTTTTAGTGTGATTTAGTTTTTTTTTATTATTATAGCGAATTTTTAGATATCATGTTCAAGTCTGTTTGTCGAAAATATAGTCTGTTACTACTTCCCGACATTCGATAACCTCGTTCGTAGCCCGCGGCGCTACGCCCAAAATCGCGCGTCTCGCGAGGGTGTTTGATTAACCAATACTTAAATTACGAAGACAATAAACTGAAGGTGGCTCCATTAAAAGCATATTTGCCATATTACAGAGAGAATGGAATTTCTTAGGCTTTATCAACGAAAATCCCTTGACGTTAATATAATATACGTAAAGAGATTTTTTTGTATTACATTATATTTTTTTATTCTCATAAATGTACACTAAAGTTTTATATAGCTTTTTAATGAATATTTGGTATTATAGTATACATATGTATATGTATATGCCATGATCCACGTCGTCGTCGCTACCATATTTTGTCACAAACTGTAACAAGTTTAGTTCTGACGCTCAAACATCTATTAGCAGCTTGTTCATTGTAGCGGAGATAAACCAATCTATCTTTAGGCCTTAGGGCAAAGCATAATAAGAGCCCATCGGCGCTAAAGCTGAGTGTTGTCGCCGAACTTTGATTAGTTATACCATTACAATTTACTAAGTAATAAAAGTGTCGGCCTTCCCTGATTGATAACTTTATTAAAATTGTTATCTAACTAACGACTCGCCGTCGCTTTGCACGTGTTCATCCCTAGGTATGTTTTATCGATTTATGTGGAAAAGATGGACTATATATTTTTTATATAAATATTTACATAGGTATGATGAGAGAACCTAAGTATATCTAATATCACTCTCCAGCCCTTCAACTATCTCCACATAAAACCGCACCAATCCATCACTCTGTTCCGACGTGATAGTAGGACAAACAAACAAACAATCACACTTTCATATTTATAATATTAATAAACTATGGATAATATTTCTTATTTGTGAAATAATGTTTGATTATTGAGTATAATAATTATGGTGCTGTTTAAGTTTAAATTCATTACGTCATCATGAACTTTATGACGTAGTAGTCTTAAAAATATTTTAATTCCACACGGTAACGGTACCTAATTAGTTGAGGCAGGAAATTAAACCAAGTAATAAAGTTATAATTGCATTAACGTAATATAAGTAGAGCTAAAAGTATCTTTATAATAAGCAGTACTCTGGAATAATTAAAAGTAAAATATCAACCAGCGCTTCTTATGATTTTAATATAATTGCAAAGAAAATAAATGTCAAAGTTTTTGCAATTTGTATATTTTTTTAGCGAATTGTTTTAATGATTCTTTAATTTATTGTATTTCTATACTCTCATATCTTATATCGAAAATATTCGTAGCAGACAGACTGATGAGGGTATTTTTTACATCATTATCCAACATTTCATATTATTATAATTGATGTGGGGAGCTTGCGGGGATAGTAATTAGAGGGTCCTATCACGGTTAGAGACATTTATTCGATCAAATGGGTTGTTTGTTTCCCTATATTACAAACAAGCCTGGAGGTTTAATATGATTTATGTATATTTAACTTTTTTATTACGTTCACAAAACTAAAGTATCGTATCCATGGGCATGTATTAACTACTGAAAATTGTTCCAGCCCCGTTCCAATTAACACGATGTTAATGGTTTCAATTATAATGTTTTCAATCCGAAACGTAAGTTTTGAACAATTTTCGCATCACGCTCCATGAAAGTTAATTTACTAAAACGGGGTCTTCGTGGCCGATTTTAATTCCTTCATTTGCGGCGCGCTGCGATCCGTTGTGAGCTTGTAAATTTTGTGATTGCAAATAATTTATGCCTCTCGAAACGAAATTACTCGTCGAAGTGGGGTGAAAGAAAATTTTTGCCTCTATTACAGGGGCTGAAGGCTCTTGTGCAGATCGTTTCGACATGTATCTCTGTTTCAATTGTACTTCAGACAAATTTCGTTTGTTTTACATACTTGTTATAACAATATATTATTATTTTTGGGTTAAACTAACCTAATTTTTTAATCACTTCGATGTCATTGCCGCGATATGCAGAATAAATAATATTTATTTTTTTTCCTTCGTGTCTTCTCCATCCACGTAACATTGGCGAAGTAATTTGTGTTCAACTGGCACGCTTTGAAGCCATTGACAAAAAAAATAAATTGAATATTCATTTCAGACTAACGTAGCATGAATAGCGTCATTCATCAAAGCTAGTGGTCTGATATTTTACCATACAGTAAACTTAAGTTAAATTCAGGTAGCGTGTGCATTTGTACTGTTTTAACGATATGTGAATTTGTTTCAGGTAAGTCTTCCTGAAGCTGATGATCGCGCCAGGTGATTTTATTAGATAAGCACCAAAACATGAAAATTCTATTACGACTCTTCACGCATGGTTTTGTTCGCTGCTTTCTGTACAATATAAATATGTCGTCGATTTGGATCTCTTTGCTGTTTATTGATGAGCAGATCTACTTTCGATGTCCATGCCTCCGTAAAAGATTAATAAAGAGCAAATAATAAGTATAAATAGTAATATAGTTTAACATGCAATCTTTATTAGTGAAAATAATACATATATTTTTCCTATATTTAAAGTGTTTATTGTTTAAAAATAATATCACTCTATTTACTTTTAATTTCCAAAACAATAATTGTCTGGCAAAATGGTAATTAATTAATAACAGCAGAACATATTAAGGAAAGTTAACGTAATATTTCTTTTTCCAAAGGACATGCATTTTCCTGAAGGCAACTATTTGTATTGTTTATATAATATACACTACTTTTAGCAGTTAAATTGAATAGAAAGCACGTAACGGACGGAATTTTCACAATATATGGCTTTTTGGGCAAGAATTTTAGCTTATTAATAATTAATTAAGCAATTGATTAATTATTAAATATAAAAAAATGCTATACACGTATACATATATACACGAATGGTCATAGTTGCTCCAAAGCTAAACGACTGAAGCACAGAATGGAATACTCAACTTTAGAAGCACTTTGCATATTTAATGCATAATTCACTGCATACATGAATATATGCAGAGTTATAAATAGAGATTACTAATATAAATATAATACGTGATTAAGGATGTATTTTAGAAATGAATTTTGATTTCGTCTATATAATGATGAAATTTAAAAGAAATTTTAGAAATGAAATACTGAATTAGTACTAAATGTACTTTGATTATGTAAAAATAATTTCTCTTACCGGCTGAATCCCTCCACGATCGCGGACACGCCGGCGTTACAGTTAACAATAGATTTCTTAGAAATTTAATCAATTTCTTCGAAATTTACCTGGTGTTAAGCAATCCATGGGTGAGACGACAGAGCAAGTTGTTGACAGTTCGCACGTTGCGGTATATTTTGTATCAAATTGAAGTAAACTTTCGGTCTCTGTAAGCCCATATGTGTGGGATGACAGGATGTCCTCTTACGTGCATATATAGGTACAATATACACATTATTATGTACAACCATATTATATAAATAAATAAAATAAATGATTTAATAGTAAATATTATTTTTCTAAAGTAACTAATTAAAATGAATGAAACATAAAAATTGTATATTATGTTCGCAATTTGTGCAGTAGGTTCATAATACACAGTGCTATTTGCGACCGCAATTGAAAAGCTCGGCCACGTCCGGCTCACGAGTGTTTATTAAGCGACCCGAGAGCTCTCTGATACTTCAAGGGTTAATGTGTGTGATATTGTTTGTTTCGCTTAATTTATTTCTCAAAAACAGTCATTTATATTGTTGTCGCTTTTATTTTACGTGCTTATAGCATTGCTTACTCTAAAATATTCGTTTACGACGTTTATTAATAATGTGTCTACTATTTTTCACGACACGTTTGGCAAATTTTCTAGTGACCCTACTTGCTTTGCCAGCGGTCGCAGGTTCGAGTCCCGCTAAGGGCATCATTTGTATGATGAGCACGAATGTTTTTACTCCAGTCATGGGTGTTTATATTTATAATATGTATGTATTTAAAGTTATATATATATATATATATATATATATATATATATATATATATATATTATATATATATATATATATATATATATATATATATATGTAATGTATCAACTATCTGGTATCCATAACACACTCGTAGCTTACCATGGAACTAGATGGTGCTGTGTGTTCATGGCCCAACATATTTATTTATTATTATTTCTATATCGAATCTTGGGCATAAATATATTGTGATAATGTTACAATGCTTTGAATTTGTTATATATAATTTGAACTAACAATGAACTGAAGATGTAAGTAGTCATAAGGAAACATTTTTTTTTGATAAATATTTTAATATATTAAGTACCTATTATTAGTTAATATAGCTAATAATAATTTAGTAAATGATTATATTAAAAATTGAAAACTAATGTCTCGGCGAACTCTAGGTCTTCCTAATATATTATGTAGAGTGTTCTCTAGAACCATTTGCAAGTAAAACTTCAAGAAGCTTATCGTCATATTATAGTGCAATATTATGCAAATAAATTAAGCTCGTCGCACCGTCCAAGTTATACTTCGCATGGTAAATAGATAAGCTTTATATTTCTATATGTATAATGTATATTTTAAAAACAGCTTTCAACTCACAAGCTCAATATTTTATTTCGGAGAACTGCGGATACGTTTCCATTTGATTTAAACGGTTTCTGTGTAAAAGCTTTTAAGCATAAATTTAATAAAGATCTAAAAATGAAATCTTATCACGCATTTGTAAGTTATTACACGTATCGTAATCTCCATCCCTAATTCGATTCCTGCCTCCAGGCTCCCTCACGCATGTTATTGAAGACGCCAAGGACGTCGAATGGCTTTGCGAAAATGAATTTACACCTTGTTTACGTATTTGCATGGTAATAGCTGTATTTTCGGTCTGGCATAATTTATGTTTGAGGAGAAAAAATGAAATATGTGACTCGTACAGACGAGTTTTTTTCTGTTTGTCTGTGTTATTATCATTTGTTATTTTTTATTTATTATTAATTTCTTTTCACTATTTATTATTAGTTTATTGTTCCTCTGGAGCAGATTTTTTACTAAAATTTATATTTTTTTAATCAGTTCACAATACGTGAAAATATTGTATAATTTAAATTTTAAACACAACAAACTCTTCATTTTTTATGTCTGTCAAAGAATATATAACTTTTTATAAATTTTTTGTTTTAAATATGTACGTAAGTGCATCTTTTAGATTTGCAAACCCAGCGTTGACTATAGAACTTACATTAGATATAAATATGGGGTCTTACTACGAACAAAATAAAAATTAGTTAAAAAATATTATAACAGATGGCGTAATATGTATCGATTTGTTTTCAATGTTCACCTAAAATTCTAAATATAAAAAAAAAAATAATGTAAAAGTCTTTAACCTAATTTTAAAGAAATATTTAAAGTAAGGGAAAATTAAATAATGGATAAATATATAGTATTTAAAAAGATTAATTTCGTTATTTCTCGTTTCAATTTTTTTTGCGTTAAAAAATAATATTTATATAAATAAGTCTATACAATATATAAAACAAGAAAATAATTTTTCAAATTAGACTCTGTAGATTTAGATTTTAAAGATATACGCGCTTAAATAAAAAAGACTATTTAGCTTTCTATATTAGATAACTATATATTTTAAATAAGGTCACGGAAGAGTCTCTCCCGTGACCATGGATGCTGTAAAGTATTCGAAACGTCGGGAACCAAAAAACAAAATAAATCCGCGAAATAATCCAAAAAGATAGTTCTATTTAAAATGTCAAATATTCGCGTAAATCTAAGAAAATATTATAACTATATATTTATTAAATCTTAACAGTAGTCACGGCAATGTTCAAGCATAACATTACCGTGTAGTTGACCATATATTTTACTTTTCCTATATATTTTAATTAAATAATAACATGGATATTTAATGTACGAATGTCAACCTTATGCTAAATGAAATAGATTTCATAATTCCGTGCATTGAAGATCACCGCAATCTTTGTTACATTACAAAATTTCATAATTACGTAGTACATAATAGCAAAATAAATCTTATTTAGAGTGGAAAAAGGTAAATTTTTAATCATTGCATCTTGATTTTGGTAACGCATTTCTATAACTGCTCGGTCGAATAATCGCTGTGATGGAGTTGCTTTCAACCAATCAGAAACCTCAGAAGATTTATTTTTAAAGCATTCGAAACGTCGGGAACCAAAAATAAAAATAAATTCGCGAAAAAATCCGACAAAGCAGTTTTATTCAAAAGGAAAATTATTCTATACAACATGAAAAAAACATACATTTATTATCAAAACTTATAACTATATAATACGAACTTATTTCGAGACACGTGTGACCTTTATGTCACACGTCGGTATCAAAGTGACTTGATACATTTAACATGATAAAAAATATTATGTCAAAGGTCAGCGAAAATTTAGCGAGCTTTAGATATTATGTACTTTATGTATGTGGCGTGCATCGTAGCGCAGTTGTATATGTAACTGGCTGGGATTGTTCTGTATAGAGGGTCGCAGGATCGTGTCCTTTAGAGACTGCAAGGGATAAAAACGAGAAGGACATTCATGCTTTGTTTCATACATTTTTGTTTGTTTGTTTTTTATCTTGTTATTTTATTTTAAATTAGCTTTTGTTTTAGTCTTTTCTACTTGCTACTTACTACTTACTAACATATAACAACTAACAAATGATGGAACCCTGGATGATCACACCAACAATAATATTCCATTAACCAGTTCGTATCCTTTATTTCATGAAGTGTTTTTCTTAAATTCATCGTCGTTAGGTCGAGATGGGGTTCGCTCTCTGAATCACTTTAATAAAAAATATAAAACGTTGCAAAAGTATACGCAAATCCAATTTTAAAAACATGAAGTCTATTTGCACAACTGAAATGTTACAAAATTAAAATAAATAAGGTTTTTTAGGTAAGTAATGTAGGATCCACCCACTAACAATATTTATCCAGAAGCAACGTATAAAATTGATTTTCACCTAAAAAGGGGCGCATATTATGGAGGCAACCTATGCTTCAAATGCAAAAATTGGGTCAACGAATATAATCATCACCGTAACGATGCCTTGTCGCCAGCGGCGTAAAAATTAATGGTTTTAACGGCAACGAAATTTGAAGCATTATAATATTCAAATTTTATATTTACGTCAATAGATCTGATAAAGCAGTAGGGAGTTTGTGCAAAAAAATAATATAAAGATTATCGGGAGTTTATGTGAGACAAATAGGTGTTTTTATTTAGAAATAGTTATCCCTTTACTTCGTTTGCGTGAAACGAGAACGTCGAATTATAAAAAAAATGATGATGTTATACCTAATGAAAAAAATCTACGTAGCATAAAAACAGTGAAAGTAAAGGTAAATTTATTTCCAACCTCGCAACAATCCTCTGAGGTTCGTGGGATAAGTAATATAACTCAACCTAGAAATTATTAAGCCATAATCAGATTCATATAACAATTATAATTTATGAAAAAAATACTGATTTTTCTATAGCTACCAAACCGCCCTTTTTATTTTATTCAATACTTACTGAGTTGTACGCTTCTAAAGTGGTAAACTTTGTGGCCCCTTTTTCCCTTCTAACTTTTAAAATATCGGATGGAAAATCTAAAAAAAAAACGGTAATTTCCTTCGTTCAAAATTCCAAAGAATTTTTTACTTTTTAAGAAATGGGATGTTTGCAATTACATGCTTTGTTAGTTTAGGGGCGACAAAATTTTTCACTGCCAATAATATCTGGGAATATATTTAGTTTGTATATAATTATTGAACAACAATAAAACACTATTTTTTGCAGTCATTAAACTTAATATTGTCTTATTTTATTTTACTTTTACTCTAATAAATTACATTAGTCAATATACACCTGTCCTCGTGAATAGGTGGACCGATTTTGATAAATTTTCCTTTCATGTTCTTTACAGTATACTTTTAGTAATAAACATAAACCATATATTCAGAACTAGCATTGCTCGCGGCTCCGCCTGCGTTCAGATGACTAAAAACCAAATTCTTAGGTTTTACATATTAGTATACTCTCACAATGCAGTTTTTGTATTTTTTTTCAGAAATGAGATATTTTCCCGCGGTAAAAAGTATCCTATATGTTGACCCGGATATCCATCTATCATCATGGTTTTCTCGTGATGAGGCAACAGACAGACAGACAGACAGACAAAAATTCTAAAAACTATAGATTCGGACTCTGTATCGATAATTATGTCCATTTCAATTAGATTTTCCAAAAAATATTTAATGTACAGATTCGACTTAGTTACAATTTTCTTATATGTATAGATTAATGCCTTTTGTGACTTGTCAAATAAATAGCGCGTCCAAAGTGGCAGCTTAGTGTCCATTGTAGTAGTAGGTTCTGCGTAATGTTACAGTGGATTTGTGAATGCAGTGCAAATTGAATCTCGGCGGCAGCTATTCGTTATTTTTCGGCTATTTGACGTCGTCGCCCCAACCGTCACACAACACCTGTCCAATTAGAATTTTGTAGTCTCTAGTGAAATATCTCCTAAGTGTGTAAACTCTTCTTTTAAATTTTGACTTTAACATTTGAACCTCTTTTATTTTATATTTTAAATTTAAAAAGGATATATTTGTACAATTCGCTTAATTGAGTCATTCATTTCACACAATGAATTATATATGACATTGAATCCGCACATTACTTTCAGGCATAATCAATATCTGACCGTTGGGTCTGGTCCGGGGTCGATCCGTCACGCGCCGCGTAATTGGCCACCGACCGGTATCGGAGACGGATGGCAGCCATCGCTTTAGCCAGCTACTATGGGTTATAATATATTAGCGAGGATGCCGATTTAACCCGAGTGTATGAGTGCCCGTACTTTGGGAGAGTAGTGTGTGACCTAGTTTATATTTACAGTACTTAGGCGACGCAGCTTCGCAGGGCGTTTTTTTGGAAAAGCTGAAAAAATTTAAAATTGTTTTATTTTTTAGAAATGACACCTGCATATATATATATATATATATATATATATATATATATATATATATATATATATATATATATATATATATAGTACCTGGGTGACCGAGCTTCGCTCGGAGTTTTTGGACAAAAAAAACATTTAAAAAAAACAAAGAATTTGAATAAATACAAAAAAAACAAAATTAACAACTTTGTGTCCGACCGGGATACGAACCCAGACACTTGTGGTTGTCAAACTTGCGTATTGGCCGCTAGACCATAATGCTTATGTCTGAGCATGCGAAATTATCGAATATAATATTTTGCGTGGAATAATGCAAAAGGAATCATAATAATAATAAAGCTTTATTTATTGTATACATACTTATAATTTTAAATTAAAATTACTCTTAATTAACCATTTTTAACATTGTATTTTAACAGATCATATTTATAACTTATTTGATTATACTTAATTTAACTTCAATTTTTGGTTAGGGACTATTTATTAACTTATAATTTTTAACTAATAATTTTGTAATCTAGAATTAAATTATTTTAAAAATCTTTAATATTATTTGAAATGATATTGTATATATATAAATTATCATTAATAAATAAATAAACAATCTCAATAAATTAAATCATTCAATTGAGTAAATACTAAACATTTCACAATAATAAATATAAATAAAATTTCTTTCCATACATTAATTCTGACAATAGTTATAAATTAGGTATTCAATTTCATAATTAAATGTATTTATTTAGTAAATGTCTTTTTCATGTATAGACCCCTCTCGGTTAAAAGCCTTCTCCAAAGTAGTCCTGCATAGAGCTCTCCGTTGGAGATTATGCTTGTACGATTGCAAAGGGTTTCTTTTCAAATTTTGTTTCCAATATATAATTTGTTTCTGATATAAAGTTTATAATTTTATCTTTGTGTTCTTTTGATTTGTTGTAGGAAATGCTGCTTTTAATTCTAGAAGTTTTTCTGGTGAAGATATGTATACCTTTGTTCATTGTATGTCTGTTTTTCTTTGGACGGTTACGGTTGAACTCCCCCACAGTGACCGGCCGTACTGAGGGATAAAGATGAGGAGGTTCCTACTGTGTTTAATAAACTGTATCTTGCTGTGTTGTTTTTAGTTGTTCCTGGTTATTATTTGTGTGGTTGAAAGTTAAATTTGGTTGTTGTAATATAAAGTCTTTAATATTAGCAGGTTTGGTTTTCTTTGTATGTTGTTTATTTATTAGTTTTTGTTTATAATTGAGGTAAGGCGTTTCTGAAAATACAGGCAGACTTCTTTTATTTGAGTATTGGCGAGAAGTGTTCTTATTATTATCCACAATAATTACTTTGTCATATTTAATGAAAGCTGTTTTGCCTAGGTCTTTTTGTTTATCTTCAGTTGGGCTTGTA